>CABPRJ010002388.1:0-385956 GCA_902439185.1 Cinara cedri | reverse complement strand
TGACTATTGGGACTTTAGACTAAAAAATATCATTACAAATTTGTATAAATTCACAGATATTTATCACTTCAGGTTTCAATTGTTTTTTAATAATAATAAATTATTGTACTATTTATTTAGATAGAAGACGGTTATACATATATTTATCAATGTCAGTTTCAGAACGTATTCTGGTTAACGAATACCGTATTCGGGTCATGTTTGACATCGTTGCTACATAATATTTATACGAACGTTATTACATTTGACTTTGGTAATATTATCTTTAGTGTTGACCCTTCGAGATTCTATCTCTTTATATAACCGATTTTGAGATAAGACCGAAATATTACTCACAAACTTGATTCGAATTCTTATATGCTCTTATATAATCAGGAATTTGTATTGTCGCACACATGTATTATACGCGCATGTATATCAAACCCATTTCCCGGCTCCTCCGAATACGAGAAAGTCACAGTAAACTTCAAAGTGACGGTGTATTATAGTGATTGGAAATAAATTAACTTAAGGTAAACTTTATTTTCCAGGGACCGAAATATGTCCCGATTACAACGCGACCTCGACTTCCCGACTTTGCATCGGTCTCGCCGATAAGCTACGGGTTAGCACGACGGATCCCAAAAACTGCAATCTGATTGAATAAAATCCAATCAAAATTGTCGAAAAGATTCAAACGAAAATACTTGTACGTATTAGTGATAGTGATATACGCGATAGTAGGAGAAAAAGAAACGACGGACAAACATATAATATTTAATAGAGACACACAGATTATACAGTTATAGTTTCGATAAGAAAGCACGAACGTATAGATTAGTCTACGTCCCTTATAATCGATTGTTCGTTCCCAATAAACGAAGTCGAATCGCCTAAAACGGATAATTTCTTTCGGGACTCTGCCAATTCGTCCCGTTTATGAAGTGCCCTCGTTTAGCGGAGTCTACTGTAGTTTGTACAACGTAAACCGAAAAGCGAACCACTGTGGTTACTTACTTGCTCGGTTGCTTATAGCGTAACTATCGCGTTGAACAAAACATGTTTTAATATCTCTGCATATTTGCAAACGGTCTATTATAATACTATACTCTATACTCCTCGAGCATTACGAACCATAAATAAATTAGTTATACGATCTGCAGCGAACACGCGTAAATTGAGTTTCAAAACTAAACTGCGTTTCAACAAATCAAACATTTTACAGCGGTAGCTAACCCGGTGAAAAATATACGACACATAACGAACAGAAGTTTAAAACTGGTGTACAACGTTGGTTTAACGGAACGCGGTGGATTATAATGTTACGTTTCCCGGCGGACGACAACCGATCGATTCGTGTGAGGAAACATACTGTTACACAAACTCTGGAAATCGGCTCACGGACGCCGGACGAGTAATACTGAATTAATAATTCGGGAAAATATAATCGGTGGTTTTGAGACCGGCGCCGACGAAATCCGAGACGGGACGGGGTCACAAAATTACCGACTCCGGGTGACTCGGCGAACGGTTATCCGGTAAAAAAAAAAAAAAAAAAACGACGCGCGACGATCGTAAAAATGTGCCGAACTCGTTTGTGGAAATTCGTCGCGCTTACGACGCGAATGTCCGCTTGTAAATCGGAAATGTCCGCTTGTAAATCGGAATTGCGTTGCAAACTTTTCACGATTCGACGGCCGTCACCTAGCTGCGGCGCCCTTGAAAATCGACGACTGGGTCCACAGTTAATGTCTCGCCGGAACACTCGATACGAGTCTATTCGACCGGCCCGGCGCATTTATATTTCGGAATTATTTCAACGGTTCGTCCGCACATTTCACGAACGCAGTACCATTCGATATGTGTCCGCGCGCGTCCCGCCCAATCCGCAAAACAACCGCCGTGCCGTTGTACTAGACAATTCGATAGTTGTTCGACTCGAGGAAGCGACGGCGGAACGAAATTATTTTTCGATTTTCGTGCGGTTTAAAATAGCCTACCACTCGACTGATTACGCCGGGAAACCGGGCCCGGCTACTTGCCGACGATTGTCGATACGACCGCGGGCATTACGGCGACCCCGCGTATCCCGCACTACCGCCGCCGCCCGGACCCGAGTGGCGTAGGCCGTAACACCCAAATTCAATACTTTTATACGCAATCCGCGCATAAAAAAACATAATAATAACAATAATGGGGCGTGGACCATTGTAACGGGTACAATATTATTCTTTAAATTCGCACGCGATCGGCGCAAACACGTATTGGGACGCGTGCAGTAGGGTGTTCAACATACAATACGGGTAAACTGACGGTTATGACCGGCGTAATTCAATTCCGGTGTCACGACAAAATGCGCGCCGCCGTTACCCGAGTTCGATTGAACGGAAATGCGTATCGTCGAATACATCGCGCCGCTTTATAATAATACGCTGTCGCACAATTTTCGCGACGAAAACCGTACAAACGCGCGCGGTGGAAACAACGACACGGCCTTGCGATTTGCGCTTAGAACGCGTAACGTTCGCGCAAGTCGGCAAATTATCAATCGGTTCGCATCCGGTGGACGAACCGCCCGAAGCGACCAGACATGATTCGGAGTCGGGTCGGCGACGAATTTAGAGTTTCGCCGAATGAGACGGAAATCGTTTCGAATTGTGTAACGCGTGTACTCAAGTTTAAAAAAAAAAAAAATAAATAATACATTTTCAATCGTTGAAATCAAATAGCCAGGAATTATTACTATTAGTAGTTAGGTGCTATAAGTAATTGTTGTCTTCGTCATATTATTACCAAGGCTGGGTATTGACGAGTTGAAAAATTAATGGTTTTGATAATTGGTAATTGGTAACGTGATTTTTAACATTTATTTTTTTTATTAATTTGACTTTTAACTCGATTTTTTTTTTAATAAGGAGTAAAATTTAAACTTCATCACGTTAAGTTAATTTTGATATTATTTGTTTTGCTCGATCGTGTATGTGTGGATAATGGAGATTCATAATTAATAATAAATTGGTATAGTTGGATATTTCCGGAACACGTTTAACATTGATAATCCTTGTTATAAAATAAATTCGACAAAACTTTAATCAACTGGAATGGTATGAAAACAACAATAAAATAGTAAAAACGAAATTATCTCAATTTGAAGGGTTAATTTAATGTTCGTATTAACTTTCAACTTGACTATTAATTCAAATGACAATTAACTTTTAATGTGCCGACTGTTTAACTCTTTTCCAATAAACTTATACGAAATAAAATCATTCATGAGCTTTCTAATTTTTAATATCATATAATAATTTTAGGTTAAGTTTCGTTTTGAACAAGAAAAATAATGTATTTATTCATTCGGTTTTATTTTTGATGCCTTAACTCAGTACCTACCCACATATTTTTATTTTTTATTTTTCTAACTAAAAAGTAAAGACATTTGAATTTACGAAATGAGTAGTCAAAATAAATACATGTGTAAACATGCGTTTCGGTATCCTCGATAAAAGTTTACTTATCGGTTCAGCTCACTTTTACCTACCTCATCTCCTTACCGCCTATGGAGAAAACTTTCGAGTTTGTACAAGAACTATCGACAGGCCGAATCAGGACGACGCGTGATCGTATTCATCACATACTAGTCAAGTCACTTTTTGTGATATCGACACAGATGTTATACAAATATAACGTGAACGGTTTCGTGCTTTTCTCGTGATGCCGTTTGGGTGAGATCAATCGCGAATAACAAAATGTGAAATCCTACAGTGGCGTAGGCCTGAATTTTTGCGAGAGCGATTGAAACTCGCACATTTTGTGACAGATTTTAAGATGACGAAAAACTAACCACGTCCCGAATAAGGGGGGGGGGAGGAGCATAGCGATACGCCTACCACCCCTATATAATTATAATTATTATCGCCGTCATCAATCGGACCGGTTCGAAAATGTTGAACACGATTGGTCGAAATCGTCCGATCCCCGGCACTGACTACAACGGCAAATTCATACACGCCGTTCGTAATAATATACTAGAGCCGGTCGAGTAGGTACTCGACTTAATCGCGTGTTCCCGGGTCGAATGGAGTATTCGACTTTACTCGTGCAGCACGACTGTTTCACGAGAACAACTATGACGATAGCGCGACGCGTGTGTCAGCCTGATAGATTTTTCGTTAGGGTTCTCGGCCGTCAAACTCGACTCGACTCGATTTCGGAAAGCCAAAAGTCGCCGAACTCCCAGTACATTTACGTTATTTGTACGTTCCCGCAGAGATGCGCTTTCCTCCCCTCCCCCTCCCCATTACAGTCACGGTTCGTTTATGTGTCTGCTGTATAACGCGGCCGTGTACCGCGCGTTACACCGTAGTGCAATATTATTGCGACGTCGTGCGGTACGGGCGCGCGCCGCGGCATAAATTCGTGAACCCTCGCGGGACACCCTGTACGACGTTACGGCGCATTTTATGCGTACCCCGTGCGCGCCTACAGATATCGCATTACGCTGCGCGCGCGTGTGGCGCACAGCACGGGCGGTAAGCGGGTCGCCGCGGGTCGGGCGAGCGGGACGGCGGCCGACCGCGGAGTGTACGCGCGTCGCACGTGTACGGTACGGCGGCGGCGGCGCGCGCAACGTCCATGCGCCGTGACCCTGGCCCGGAGGTAGGCGCGCGACGCGATCAATAAAACGACGCGGGACGGCGGCGCTCCTTCCGTCCGCTTCCACGCCGCGCGCCCCGGAAAGCGTGCTCGCGCTTGCCCGTGTACGGCGGCGCGTGCGCGCCGGGTGATTTATCGGGGTTCCACGTCAAACGTTTCGCATGTCTTTCGCGTCCCCTCGCCTCCGGCCGCCCCTGCGACGCCTACAACCCCGCGGCTGAACGCCACCGACCGCGTTCGTTTCCCTTTCACCTGTTATTGTTCCGGGGGCCGCCACGTGGAACTACGCGGGCGACGCCGCGAGTTTAGCGGCGCCGCGCGGCCGGCGTTATTCGCGACGTTCGGGACTGCGCCCTCCGCCCGCCGGTATATTCGTAGGGGCGTCCTTCGCGGCGATTTTCGGCGAGCGGGAACAAAGCGAAATTCGCCCGACGAGTCGAGTGCTGTTTTCCAAATCCTTAAATGCATTTTCACACGCGTCCCTTACTCCCCTCGCCACCGTCAGTGCGAGTGCCCGAGCATCCCTCAAGTTCATTGTTCATAGTTTTAGTATTTTAAAAATATAATATCGAAAACTTCGCGAATCAAACAAAATTGTTGTAAGATAGTTTAAAACGGTCGTAATAATAATTTCGTTACGTTTTTAACTACAACCGGATTCCGGATTTGAGATATTTACCGAATTTTTCCTGTCGGTGATACGTATCTCAATCGTTGTTTTGAGAACTACCGCCAATTCGGCTACTAATACGTTTAAAAACTTGGAACAGTTAACGATAACTATGTCATAAAATATAACCGGTTTATCGAACTTTGGTCAGAATCGTTTTGCGATTAATCGTTGCTTTATCTATAGTTCTTGCAAATAATGTATTATTCCGCATTATTAGGTAAGTACCCACTCGTAAAAATAACTAACTGCAATAATAATGCACGTGCTACAAAAAAAAAAAAAAGGTACGGACATATTTCGCACGATGGGGGAGGGGGGCACTGTTGTAGGTCAGAAGTTGGAAAGGTAAGATATAGAGGAGAATTTAATGTATATCTGTACGCAACGGTTAATCATTGATAACAAAAAAATAAAGGATTCTGAGCGGAATTTTGTTACGCGTGTTTTGAAAGACCGTGATAATTACGATTTTAAAATAATACATTGCGTAGGTAAATTTTCCCGTTTCTCCTACGTTTTTTCCCATTTATTGGGGACAAAACTCCTAGGAAAATAGAAAAATAATACTTGAAAATCAGAGCAAAATTGATGGTAGAAATATTGTGCATGAAAAAAAAAAAAAAGTTTAAACGGATATATTTCTAGAGCTCCGCTCGGAATCTAAAACGAAATCGATAATAACAAAAACCGTTTATGTTCCGCAGTTTATATATTGCGTAAATATTCCTATTTTCCCGACATTGTCCCCCGATTATTAAGAAAACCACAAGGAATGTCAACGAAAAAATAACGTCCCCAACGCACAAACTAGACGGAATTCGCTACCAGAAACCCAACCCCTAATGTTGATGGCCGGAACAAGGTGATAATAACATTTCCAAGCATTTCTGTTAAGTCTAACATTTTCACCGCCTAGTAGGTGGTGCTTACCGAATACAAATTATGTACAAAACTCACAACATTAAAATGTCTATAAAAAACTCTAAAGTTTTTAAAATGTTACCGTGTCCAGAAAAGGCAAATATAAGTATGTTGTTCAAATTTCAAGTCTCCACGGAATATTTGTAACCGAATCACAACAAATAACAAAATTTTAAAAACTACTGAAATCATTATTTTCGTAAATTTCCGGTTTTTCTTACGCTTTATCCTGGGTTTTCCCCAGATCTAATAAAAACCGCTTGAAAAATCAAACGTGAACTCGTACACAGTACCAAAAACTAAAAAAAAGAAACACCACAGTAAAACCGATGAATTCCTCGCTTTCCTCGCTCGGAATCTAAAACGTAAAAAATATATTCGTGTAATTCAGTTTAAAATAATCGCACACCAACTATTTTCACCGAATCGCATACGAAGTAATGTTAACGTTTTCTAGACCTTTGGAAAAAAAAAAAACCTAGACGTTTCTTTGGTTTTTAATCGATTTCATATGGAATCAATGTTTTGTCTTCACGAAAGCGTTTGAACATTTATTACGAGATTCATCGTAACATAAAAATATCGGTGGTCGTGATGTTTGTTTTACAAGCGTTTAAAGTTCCGGTTTCGACAAAAATCACGGCGGGCGATACCTATTAAACATGTTCAACCGAACTTCGCCCAGAATCGTTTTATCGTCAACAATGGTTTATCGTTGCGTACAGATATAAATTGAATTACTCCGAATGTCATATCCTACCTTCCAAACTTATTTTCACGTATTCAAATTATTATCAAGGACATTTTTTTATTTTTTTATTTTTAAAACACCCTCCGTCCGTTCTTCCCTGGTCGCACCACCGGTACCGGTTAATATCCGAAAAATTACCGAACGTAAACAATGTACCCGTTACCTGCACCGGTTTACACCAGAGCACATTTCGATTATTCGGTAATCTATCTACAGAAAGATATAACAATCAATCAATAGGCATACAAATAATATCTCAAGAAAGAACCTACGACTACCTACGCGATATAGGCACCTAGATAATAATTTTATAATAGGCCATAATAGAGTTCGTGCTATTATATCAAATTGGTGTATTTCAGAGATGCGCGTTTCGCTGTCGTATTATTATATTGCAGTGTAGATTTTAGCAGTGGGTACGCTCCTAAGAGTATTTAGCTTTCGGCTATACTACAAACCATTCGTAATCACTTGGGTAGGCGCCTTGATAAGCCGTTAGCCTCAATGCCGAGTGCGGAACGCCTGCGCATAATGTATTTTCTGAAACCTATGCAAATTGAGTACGGTAAATTGTATTGCAAAGTCGATAACTCGCATGTGTAGATACGCAATTACGTCTACGTATCTAATCCGAGTTAATTCAATAGGTTAGAGGTCAATCCCGAATCGTGTCAACCCAATCTCGAAGATTGAACTTTTCACTGTAAATAATTTTCAAGCAATACCTGCTGCGTACGCGCCTAAATATAAATATTCGGTACCGACGTAACACCCCCTCCCCCCTACACAGTTTACATCGGGCAAATGTCAGGCGAACGATTCACATTTAATACCGTAATCTGTTATACCGTCTCTAGGTACACAATTCCGAGTACGGTTTATGCACGTCAAAACAACGGCGGTCGCAAAAGAAAATTAGCTTTTTCCTAAGCCACACGGAAACGCTTCGAAAGTCCAATCTCTATTATCACCCCCGCGCGGCAAGCGGACGACGGCTTATTTGGATTTAAAAACGAGAGCCGCAACGGCGCGATTCCGTGTCCGCTCGAAAACAATATCAAAAGGTACGGGGACACCTCTTATATGACACAGGTAGGCACGCACGCACGCTCGCTACGTTTCGATTGCAATTGCATAAAAAAATCACGCGCACATTTTGTGACGTTTTCAATCGTTGTCGGGTCGTACGTATGGATTTTGACCGGTTGAAATTCCGTAAGGGTAAACGAAAATTATCGTACAATTGCGCGTTCTAACGATAATCGTCATCGATTAAAAGTAATATTTTATTAAAACGGTCCAAAATGGAACGGCGTGCGAAACAACAGCGGACCCGCCAGTTTTCAATCCGCGCCCGAGCGCCGGAGGTACGCAACCGGGTACCACTTTAGATTAGCCAAAGGACCCGCAGTGATCGGGGCCCCGCACGCCGCGGACAGGCCCCGGGTGCATATAAACGCGCCCGCTCCGTAATTCGCGGCTCCGGCAGCCTCAGGTAGGCGGCCGCCGGGTTTATCAACCACTGCCCACCGGAAATCGCAGGCCCGCCCGAAGCCGACCGACACCGGCGCTCCGAAGACCGTTATCCCCGGACCGCTTTTCACGAATGTCAAAAGTTTCGACACGATTCGCGGCGCCCAGTCACCGACGGGGTCCGCACTGGGGGGGGAGGGCAGCCGATGGCCTACCGACACGCGTTTGTTAACAACCGCAATCTCCGTGTTGCCAGAGGTAAATCAGAGCCGACCACGCGTTCCGATCTCTCGCCGGATCATCAAAACAACCTCATCGACGAGAATCCGTACACGTCGGAGAAATCCGCACCGCTACTGTTATCGAGCGCTACGGAGAGGAGGCCGGTACCGTAAAAACAGCCCGGGGACGAAGAAAGCAGCGTCCCCGGGGGGTTCTCCGAGGACCCGCCGAGAGCCGAGCAAGAAGTTAAAAAAATCCCGGACGGTTCGCGAGAACCGGCCGAAAAATAATCGGTCCCGGCCGGTCCCTTGGCTGTGTACACGGCAACGGCGCCAAAGTAAGTAGTTTAAAAACACCCGGGCAAACAAGGCGATACTGTATCAAATTGATCTTCTCCGGGCGCAATAAATTACATTACTCAACGGCACTGATGCGGTTACGCGTTCTACAAACACTACACATACTGTGTGTATATTTCTCACCACTGGCGCCACACGCCGGCGACCGAAAAATTTGATACCTATAGGTTCGGGGCCGCCGGTGAATAATACATAGTAAACAACAACGATGTTCGAACCGCGTAGGTAGGCACGCATTATATCGAAATCTAACTAAATATTACGTTAAACATTCGAGCGGTTAATTTTCGTTTTGTTGAAAACTATCAACAAGATTGACCCGTGGTATTCGTAGTACCTATTTGTGTTTGAACGCGTTTTAATGTATCTAATTTTTTTTTTTTTTTTGTTAACAACGATTCATTGTTGCTTATAGATATAAATAAAATTGCACCTAAATATAATACCTTTCCAGCATTCCACCGACAAACTGACACGTCTACCCCTGAACGAAAATCATAGCGACAATGTACGAAACAATCACAGTAGCTTTTTTTGGCAATAGGTTATTTATAATTTCAAATTCACGGATAAAAAATCTGTTGAAATACAAAAAAAAAATATTCATTATTACAATATGTAGTTACAAATTAATCTCTCTTCTGTTGACATGTCTACTCTCTAAGAATTTTTGCCGCCATTACTACACTTCGTCACCTATCTCTCTATCTCAAACCGATTCCCTCCAATTCTCAACTACAAGGGTTTTTAGATCTTTTTCCACCACATCAATCAATCTTTTCTCTTCGGGCTTCCATACTCTAATGCCGCTCTAACTCAATCATTCTCACCTCTTCTCATTCACCTCATCTCACAAACTATTAGATTTTAAAATTTCAATTGATTAAAAACTTTCTGAACTTTGTTTAGAATCGTTAGGTTAGAACCTAAAAACAGTATTGAAAACGTGTCAAACAATTTATCAGCAGGCCTGAATTTGGTCAACCCATATGTTAATAGAAATCAGACATATATGCACATTTTTGTACACTGGAACACTATTCCCTTTAGCGGTCTTTCATAAAAACTTAAATATATATATATTTTTTTTTTTTTTTGCATCACACTTTATACTCCATTTTAAGCTCTGCTGGGTGTGGGATAAGGTAAAACAAAAAAAAAAAAAAAAAAAAAAAAAAAAAAACAAACTACTGTTTTACAATATTTTAAAAAACTGTGAGATCACGTTTTAAATGTATCACCCGCGGCAAAATCCCAAAATACAAAAATATTAATAGCCTCAAGATATTAATTTAAATTATACTTCAACAAATTATTTTTTTTACACAATAATAGTATTCATAATCTTAAGATTGTTTTATTCAAAACAAATTTTTACATTTAGCTTTCCACAATTCACATAGCACAAGTAAATCAAAGATGTATTTTTCTACAAAAAAAATTAACACTATTTTACGATTTCTTAAAACAATAACTTTTTTAACAATTACTTTTAGTCTTGATACTGTCGAGTAATTATTCATTTTTCTATATTCTTTGTTATGTAATTGTTATACCGATTTCTCAATACATGTTTAAATGAAATAACCGAATGGTTTATCTGGAGTGCGTTTATATATATATATATGTATATATATATATATATATATATACTTGTATGTGACAAGAGTTTCATTATAAAATAAAGTATGGATATAATCATGGATAAACTCAGAATTAAGCATTGCTTTGTAAGAGTCATTGTAAATGTTTATTTATCAACGGCTAAAAACAAATACAAAACTTATGTATATATATATATATATATATATATAAATATATATGTATATATGACATACATACATACAAAATAATAACCAAAGTGGGATAGGATTTTCTTTTCATATATCCATTACAATGAAAGACCTAAGTACTACTATGTACAAGAGAGAATAAAACTATATTATATAAAAAGAAAGAGATATTTTAAATTGTATAATATATATATATATATATATATATATATATATACAGGTATTAAAATTAAGACTCTTAAAAGTTGAAGAGATAAGATTAAAATTATGGTCTAAAGTAAATATCCTGAGAATTGATGGTACAGGATGTCCAAAAGATAGTATTAATGCCTTCTGAAACAAAAACATAATTTTTTTTTTTTTATTTATTACGAAAATTGTTTTAATAGTAGGTATTGTATTTAATTATTATAAAAATGTGCGCGCTCATATTCAAACTATCGTATTAAAATATTGCAATATCATAAGCAATTAATCATTCTACTCTTATCGTTTTAATTAAATCATTCGAGACCTCGTGGGGAATTTTTCAGGTTATTTTATTATTGAACAATTTATCATAAATTAATATTTATGTACATAAATACAACATTTTGAAATAAAATTTTCTATTAGTGTAATTAAATTATATACTTGCACATTATTATTTAAGTGTAAAAAAAACATTGTACAATTTGGTTTTTAAGCCACCGCCTGATGTTTAATGTAAAATGCATTGTATATTTAGAATTACCCTGCTAAAATAAAATATAAGAATATTATACCTAGTATTTGTTTTTATAAGAATTATATAATATGGGAGATATTACAATATTTTACTTATTATCTTTTACTCAGAAATTGATTTCAGAAGAAAATTGTAGTCATATAATTATCATTCCACTACATGTACCTTTTAAGGTTTTCATCATAAATCATTAAAAAAAATATAATAATAATAAAATAACATAAAATTCAATATATTTCATTAAAATGATTTTAATCAGAATTAAATCATTCCACTTCTCGCATCAAAATAAAAATGTTTGAAATCATTAATATATTGAACTGTATTGTGATGTATTTTATAAACGTAATCATATTCAAAAGTCAATATTCTACAATAAATTATTAACAGTTAAAAATAATTTGTATTTCAAATATTTAGTGAATATTACCACAGTGTATAACTCAAATTGTTATCATTTAAACTATGACCTAAACGTGAATGTAACATATCAAAATTATTTTACTGTATCACAATTTGATTATAAAATTATAGAAGAATAATATTTGATTACATGTAAAAATATTTTTTAATTTGATTGCAATACATTTAAAGTATTATTTGCCTTCTGTTTGCAATATTCATAAATAAATTGTGACAAAACTTAATCATTAAACAAGTTATAAAATGAATACCTAGCCTAATGACAAACATACAAAAGGGAGTGACTAATTTTCTAAATAAATTATGAAGCACAGGAGAATATTTTTGTTAATATTATCTTTTGCATAGAAACTGATTTCAGAATAGAATTGTAGTCACATGAATATCATTCCACTACTTGCATCGTTTTAGTTTTTCATCATTATTAATCATCAATTATAATTCAATATTCAATATCCAAGAATAAAGAAGAAATTGAAGTATTTACCAACTTAGGAAAAATAAAATATTGACCATTTTTTATGCAGATTATTTAACAAAGGAGATATTACAATATATTTTTCTAATTATTTTTTCCATAGTAACTGATTTCAGAATATAATTGTAGTCATATGAATATCATTCCACTACTTGCACCGTTTTAGTTTTTCATCATTATTAATCATTAATTATAATTCAATATTTTATATACTAAAATAAAGAAAAAATTAAAGTATTTACTAACTTAGAAAGAATAAAATATTGACCATTTTATACAAATTACATAACAAAGGAGATATTACAATATATTTGTCTAATTATTTTTTGCATAGAAACTGATTTCAGAATATAATTGTAGTCATATGAATATCATTCCACTATTTGCATCGTTCAAATGTTTCATCATTATTGATCATAAAATAAATTAAGATTTAATATGTTTAATTTTGATTCTGTAATCAAAATTTAATAATTTCACTTAGTAGAGTAAATATTAATATTATCATTAATATATATTGAACTATATTACAACATTTTTATTTCCTAATATTTTTTTATCAACAATTTACTAATACTTGAACTTAATATGATTGTGATTAATAAAACTATTACCTATGTAATAGTGAGTAGGAGAATCAAATTTATTTTACCTTAACAAATTTCATAATTTTATTGAGACTTCATATTATGTATTATCATTCTACTACTTACATTGTTATAATAATAATATAAAATGTCGAAATTGTATTTTTCAACATAATATATTACATTGTTAGTACTTTAATTAAAAATATAAATCATTACACTTCTTATACTAAAATTAATATATATATTTTTCAAAACCATTAATTATAAACATTTTATCAAATATTATGTAAAAAAAAGAAATAAACAATGTTAATTTTAATTTCTAGAAGTACCTAAAAATATAAAAATTAAGTCAGTATTTAATAATAACTCTGAAAACTACAATTGTTTAATATTTTAAATATATTCATCTTATATGGAGATTACCCAATTCACACAAAATCAAATCAATTCATTTTTTGCATCAGTATTTTATTTTTAGTCATTAATGTGTTTTTATTTTCTTATATAATAAAGTTAATATAAATTATATAAATATAAAACAAATGACTCATGTTTATTTTTTAGTTACTAATGCAATTGAAATTAAGAGTATAGTACAAAAACTTTTTCTTGTACTTCATTTGACAGAAATACGATAAAACACTAATTACAAAATATAAATAAAAATAATAATTTTCAGTGACAAATTTCACAATAGGATTTAAATCAAAAGACCACTTCTCGCATTGTAAATGAGTTTGTACAGTAATAATTAGTTGTTGATTTAAATACTAACAATTATATTAATAAAAAGCATACATTCAAATTTATATCAATACTCACTTTATATTTAATAATTTTCTAGCGAGAGGATGTGATCAGGTTTTTCACCACGTTGGTGTTTATCCCACATTGCTCTGTAAAGCTTTTCAAGACCATTTGCATAAATCGAACAATTAAACAATGGACTTTCAGATCGTGCTCGCCAGACTTCTACTCGCATAGTTTTTAAACTAAACAATATACAAAAAGACAAAGGTATAATACACTTAAAAATGTACTGAATAATGTCAACAAATACATACTATTCTTTGTCAGTTCCTAATCTGATAGCAATATCTTGATATTCCTCTCTAGTCCTGGCAATGAGTTCAGGACAGCCGAGTGTTGCCAATTGTGATGCAGCAACTCTGGATGCCAATGTTTCTCCTAGTTATATACAATACAAATATTATAATTTACCAAACAAATATAATCAACCATAAAAAATAATACCTGGTAATGTAACAACTGGTGTGCCAGTCCATAGTACATCCATACTGGTAGTGTGACCATTACAAAGAGGAGTGTCCAAACATACATCAGCTAATTGTCCTCTGCGCACATGTTCTTCTTTAGCAGCTACGTTACTGAACAATATACGACCTGGTCCAATACCCAGGTTAGCAGCTGTATTTTGAATATGGGTCTCACCAACAGCGGGGAAACGCAGAAGCCATAGTACAGAATTAGGTACAGCTTTTAAAATCTGAAACCAAAATAATATTTAATACATATATAAGACAAAATAAATTATAAAATCTTCACTTACATTAACCCACATATGAAGAGTGTTTGGATCGATTTTATACAATTGATTAAAATTGCAATACACAACAGCATCTTCTGGCAAACCATACTGTTGACGTGTAGTAATAACAATATTTTGAGGTACTTCCTCTCCTGTAGCTGCCTTATTATTAGTTTGGTTAGTTGCAAGTCCATTTTGTACTACAACTCCGTTTACTGAAGTTTGAATTTGTCCAGAAGCAATCATAGTCTAAAGAAAAAAAAAAATGTATTAATAATTTAAAAAAACAGATTACTTCACATGATGGGCCACTGTTGTAGATGAAGGTTAAGAAGGTAGAGAGGAAATTTAATGAATATCTGCATTCAACAATTAACTATCGTTAACGAAAACCAATTCCGAGCGGAGTTTAGTTATACACATTTAGAAAGGACATAATAGTAACATTTTGAAAAGAATAAATTTTCTAAATTTTCCAATTTTTCCTACTTTTTTCTATTATGATTATTAATCATAAAATGAAATCAAAAAATGGCCTACCAAAGTACCACCTCAGTTAAATGTCTTTTTAGAAAAGGTGTTTACATGAAAGTCAAAGCAAAATTCCTAGTAGTTGATCACAGAAAAAAATAATAAACAGCATTGTATAACCAATACATTCCTCACTCCGCTCAGAATCTAAAATACAACACTAATTTATAATTCAAAATTGTATTAATACCTCAATAGGTGTAGTAGTTGGCAATTCAGCAACTTTCAAATTCACTTCAACAGGTCTTGTCAATTTAGAATCGGCAATTTCAGATACAATTACTTGTTTTATTTCTTTTATATTAGTGTTTTCGATAATCGGTGATAAATCTGTAGCATTTATCACAGCTACATTATCAGCCACATCTTTTTTACAGCCAACCTTGTCAGATAGAATTATCCGCTCACATAGGTGAGGGAACATTTGTTTGTGATCACCAATGAAATAAGTATGGGGCATGTATGCCAATTTTTCACTATACTGAGATGCAAGTTCAACTGGTGATGTAACCATATCAGTAATTAAGTAGTCCATGAAGGGAGCACCACTAGTTCCAGGATAACCGAGCCACATTACCTGAAAATTAATTTAACCAATTATTGTGAAATATCACAAACATATTTGTTGATTGTCATAATTAAACTCAATAATATTTTTGAATTAATATTTATAAATAATTTACTTGTATTGGAGCAGGACGTAATGCAAATATTTCATTTCTTGCACCTTTTGTGTATCCATTCATATTTACTAAAATATGTATCCCATCATTATTTATTTTGTCAGCAGCTTTTCCATTACAAGGAATCTGAAGAAAAAAAATCGGTAAATATTTTTATTTTTATAAAATAATATATTATAGGAACATATTTTATTTTATGCAAAAAGAAAAAATATTGCAATAATATTAAATTGTTGTTTCTTACATGTGATAAATCAATAAAATGTTCTGCTTCCCTAGCAATTTTAGATCTGAATGTAGTATTATCATCTGGTGATAAAGCATAACAAAATATTTCTACTTTGTCCTTATTGTGCAAACCCGGTATGGATTGCATTAAATGTGACGTGGGATGATTACCAAAATCTGATGAAACATATCCAATACGTAAACGATTGCCAGGAGCTAGTTCTTTAATGTATTTATAGGGAGGTTTGTGTAAAACTGTAATTTTTTCCAAACATAATGCAGCATGTCTTCCAGCAATGGCTTTTCGGAAACTGTGGGACAGTGGATAGAGCATAGAGTGATGAGGATGGACAGATGGCAAACGATTCTTTTCCAACTGTTCGGCAACAATGCTAACTAATTTTTTCATACGTGCATCATAATCAGTCCAATCGCACACAATTTGTAGGCAATGCGCGAGATTACAATAAGCATCAGGAAAGTCTGGTTTCAGTCTTAAAGCAGTTCTGTAAGAAGCAATAGCTTCTGGTATATTCCCAGAGTCCTTGTGAATTGAAGCTAAATTACTGTGAGCGTCAGCAAATGCAGGGTTTATTTGAATGGCTCTTGAATAACATTGTAAAGCATTTTGTACATCTTGCATTTCTTTGAGAGTGTTTCCCATGTTTGAGTAAGCATCTGCAAATGTAGGCTGAATACGAATAGCTTCTTGATAGTGGTTCAAGGCTTCTGTCAATTTGCCCTGTTGTTGAAGAACAGAAGCCAAATTGGAATGAGCAGCAGCAAATTCGGGAAATACTTCCAGGGCTTTCAAATATAGTCTGGTCGCCTCTTCTATATAACCTTGTTCGCGTTTTATATTGGCCAAGTTGTTTAGTGAATCTGCGTGTGTTGGACATAGTTTCAAAGCTGTATTGTAGCATTCTTCAGCATCAGTGACCTATATTAGCATATAATAATTTATATAATAATTTATATAATAATTAAAACAAAAATATAAAAATTCAACAAACCTGTCCTTTTTCTTTAAGAGCATTTGCCAAATTGCAATAGGCATCGGGAAAATTGGGTTGTAGTTCTATAGCACGGCGATAAGTATCAATAGCCAAATCAATAAGTCTAAAAGAATATATAATGTAAAACGATAATGGGATTTTAGTTTTTTGAGTAATATATACAAATATTTAATGAATACTTACCCTTGTTCATAGTACACACAAGCCAAATTTCCATGTACAACAGCATTATTTGGGCTTAATGTCAAAGCCCGGAGATAAGCAGCCACTGACCTGAAACAAAAGTCATAATTGAACAGATGGAAACACACTTAGCAATTAAGAAATATCAATAAACAATAAGTTTTAAGTAGTCATCTAAAGGGTTAGGATTTCAGTGTACTTTGTATTGTTTACCAAAGCTTGTTAAATGATGGTTATAAAACAAATTTGCCTTAACTATTAAATGAGAATAAAACATTTTATTTTAGCATTTATTAACAATTTTTAGTTAATAATTAATTAGTTAGTTTAGTTTTAAGTCTTTTTTTTCTTTTACCACATTTTAGGTGTGTTATATTATTTATCTTTTACATTGTATTATTATGAATTTGTAAGAGATGAAATAATTTTTAAGGGTTACTTGTCTTAGCCTAGTTTTGGCTCACTATGAGATATTAATGATATCAATAAGATAATAAATACATTGTGTACTGATATACCATAAGCAACATAAATGTTGATTACAATAAAAGATCTTCAAACTACCTATGATTTTATATTTTGATTGAAAAAGGGATTATTAAGTGTCTTGTAAGATATTATATTATATTAACTACAAGGATATTGTATACATTATTTGGGTACCTTTTTCAACAATTATCAAAATTGACCATAACTTTTAAATGTATCAAGATGAAGAGTAAGAAACACCATATAAACTCTGTTGTAAAAGTAATTGAAATTGTATATTGTTCGTACAGTATAAATAATATGATATTGAACGCACATAAAGGATAAGTACATCTACGCATGTTTTACAATCTAATCAATTTTATTGCTTGGCTTACATTACTAACATAGATTTATGTTATCAAACAAATTGTCTATGTTCAACTTCCAAATAAACTAGGGTATTGGGGGACCAGAAACAAACTTCAATTATTTTAACTGAGAACATATTATATTACTTTTAGCCAGATACCATATAAAGAAATGTTCTTTTTCTTTCAAAACAATCGTAAATCATTCATTATATAGAAAATAAATATATTTTAGATCAGACTATTCGAAAAAAAAGTCATTCAAGTGTACTAAAGAGGAAAATCAACAAGAGATGTAGTGGATGATTGTATCAGGAAAGTCAGATACATTAAGTTATTTAATTTATATGATAAATCATTGCTGATGAAATATGATTCTGGGCTAAGTTCAGTAAAACATTAAATGCCATCAATTTTACAATTTTCAACAAAAATTGAACTTAAAATCAATTGTAAAATTTAAAAAACTACGTATTATGTATTATAATTACACCCTCAGCTTTAATTGACTGCCAAGTAAAAGTTTATAATATTCTAATATTCAAGCATTTTTGTTGGGCCAAACAAATTTATCCACGTAAAACCAAATAAAAAATGACAAAATGACTATTATAGCTCAAAAATCGCCAGAATGTTTTTAAAATTTTAAAAAGTCTAAAATTACAATATTCTATGAAAATTTCAGATATCTATGATTATTTTTAACCGAATAACAAAAACTAAAATACTGTTGTTTTCCCAATTATTATTAAGAATCCCACAAGGAAAATCAATATACAACTTTCTTATGCACCAACTAGATAAAACTGTCCTTCGGAAAATATTCTACTCATGAAATTGTTGAGCAAAATTTCTTGTAGAAAAATAAACTCGAAAACAATAAAACTTTTATTGTCGTAAATTATTTGTCAGTTTCGCTAATTTTTAAGAAAAATAAAGAAAATGAAAAAATTACCTCTTCAACACACAAAATTGATTCAAAACGCTACGAAAAAAAAAAAGCTCTCTAGTCGTCTTTTGATTGGAACAAGATTACTTTGTACAAAAATAGTTTGTTGGCAGATAAAATAAAAAATCCGCACACATCATAGATGGGAAAACCGATACATTCTCGCTACGCTCAGAATCTAAAAGTAATGTTAAACAATATATTAAACTACTACACAACTCCGGATTGGTTTTCGGGGAGAGAAAAAAAAAAAATGGCTAAATGACGGTCTCTCCTATTTTATTATTATTACGAAACTGTTTCAAACGACAATTCGGGTACAGTAGGTACTTAAAAACACAGAGTGTAAAACTTTTAAAATCAATGTTCCACAGAAGCGAGACGGCGAACGGAAGCGGATTATTTCGGAAAAATCGATTTTTAATTTTTAATTTTAATTTTTTCCGTTACATACATTACACATCAAAAGTTATAATACCGTCTCTCTCTCTCTCTCTTTTCCTCTCTGCATCCCGCGTGCGGGTACGGTTAATATTTCGCCGTTGTGTATTCATAACTATATAATATGGGCAAAATATAAACGACTTTTTGTAGTCTTTGTACTGTACACGTGATTAATATGCGCGCGCTGTCGTCGGGGGCAGCGTTCATTACCCGAGGTAGCGTTTAACACACACACACACACACGCACACGCACGCACGCTGTGTGCCATGCACCGTCCCGATGATTAACGTCCCATATAAATCCCGTCAAGTTTTGCACTGGCACGGCACACGGAGTTTAATTCGCAACGCCTAATGCGCTTAATGAAGTTTAACAATTCCGTGTCTATACACACACGTAGATATCATACACGGATTATAGATAGGACGACAAAAGTGGAGGAGTTCGTTTAATGCGCAACAAAATATTATTCACCGGGGTTTTACGAGAACCGGGAGGAGATGTTTCCCGAAGCGACGTTAAGTTTAATTTTCGACTAACCCCCGTTAACAAATATTTTTCATCGATAAACGCGTACCCGCCGCCCGAGTAAAAAACGAAATATTAGTAAGAAAACGCCGCCGCCGCCATCACCAGCAGCAGTCGTCGTCGTCGATCCGGCGATAATCAACGGGGACAATTTAGGAAAATTAATTTCGTTTTTATTCAGTCGTCATTATAATAGGAACCGTTTAACGGGATATTATTTAAAATATTTTCAAAATGATTTTAATTCTACAAACACGTATACATTTTTGATTTTTTTTTTTTTTTTTTTAAATAGCAATTTTCCGTTTTTCAACCCAGATTCGAAAAGAGAATATTTATCTAAAAGTGTCAACACGCACAACACTCGTTCGATTTTGGATTTATAAATATGAGATTTTAATGAAAAAATTACACAATAGAACTCCTATATATTAAACATCAAATTCCTAATTATTAGCATGCCTTGAAATGTACAGGCGATCAGTGTAAATCACGTGCATGCGATTATTTTCAAATGTCTTTTGCACATCGAATTTAGAAAATATGTTCCATTATGTGATGAACGTAATTTATAAAAGATTGCATAAAATATTTTAAATGCGCGTAATGCCTTTAGTGACTTTTCCGAATAATACACCGATTAAACGCCAGTACCATAACCGGGAAAACGTGTCAGTAAGAAGGAAAAAGTGCTGATAATTTGTATTCGGTATTTACTACTACTGCACTTCAAAACTGTAAGAAGTACGTCGAAAAAACCTAAACCAATAGTAAAAAAGAAAAGAATTCGGAGGGAGATAAGGCAAGTGCTATCTGGTTACAGCATTTCTAAAAAAGATTATTATTATTCATGACAATTTCAGCAAATAATACAATTTGATTTTCCCGCAGTTCTTCTCTTTTTGCGTTTAAGTATAAATATATATAATTTTAACCTAAATACATAATATTGCGGCAAACAACGGCGAAACTCCCAACAAACGCTCGACTCGTACATTTTTTTTTTAGATGGTTACAAAATTATTGATTCATCCGCGCGCAGTAGTGGTACATCAATTAGCACGAACCCTAATTACGCCGAATCAAAACGAAATAATTAGTTATTTCGGATGATTGTGTAGGTGGTGTACATGAATATCATCCGTACATAGGTATATAATACATTCGAAATTACACTCGACGATATTTGTCATTTGAATTGCGTTCGTGTATAAATTTCGAGATAATATTATAACAATGATGACGACAAAAAATTACAAATACTTTCAAGCAATATTTTGTAAATAATAAAAGTAGGGACCATTTTCAAGTAACCATTTAGAGGGGAAACGGGAGCGGAAAAATGTCAGATTAGAAATCCGGGGATTTCTTAAAAACTTTTCAATTGTGTATGGGCGCTGGACGTGGGTCGACAGAATCGCCTTTCATATAAAGAAGTTCCCGTTTAAAACCGCCAATGAATAAACCATTTCTTTTCCCCCCTACAACCCACTCCCCCGTCGTATATATTATTTAAGGAACGTCCGCATTTTTTTTTTCTTTCTATAATACGAGAAAAAAAAAATACGAATACAAATATTACCATTTATCAAGTATATACCCCCGTATAATACGATAATCAATTTGAATACAGAACTGGCATTTAGTTAAAGTATATTTAATAAATCGTAATTGAACGATGCCAAGGACGGTGTTGATCAATTTATTTAATTGATAGAACTCAACTGTATATACTACTGAGTTACTTAACGATTATTCGTATTCGAATGTAAACGTAAAAAACGTTGGAAACGAAACGCAAAATATTATTCAAACACGGGTAATTGATGAACTATTAATGATAAATACCGTTACACAATTTAACCACGTTAACTGGAAATACGAATTCTCGTATTTTGAATAAATTTTCATTTTATTTTTTCATAATACCTAAGACTAAGCAAAAAAAACATTTTTTTTTTTCGGAACTATTTATAATACATATTTCATTATATTTAATAATATTATTAAAATAGAGGAAAAATATATATATGTATGTTTATTTTTTTTTTGTATAGATCGCAATGAAACGAAACGCGAAATATACTAAATTATACATTACTCCGTGTCATATTTAATTGGTATTATCTTCTGACACTTTTTTTTTTACGATTTATTGCTACCGATATAAAACCCGATGTCGGGAACCATGAGTTGATGCTAACTGATATTAATTGAAATATCGGTTGAAAATCCCATTTATAAACGCCTTTTTTTCTTTTTTTTTCATATTACAGAAATATTTTTTCTCGAAAAATTTCGGTTTTTTGAAACAAAATATCCATGTATAAAATATATACGACATCGGTTCAGGCCAATAATCACCGCTAATATTTAGATACTAACCTAAAATAATAATCATGTCTTAACTGCAGGGGAAAGGGGGTGGTGTTTGCCGAACTATTTTATTGGCTAATACAAAGCCAACTGAGCCGCTTTAATATTTCGGTACTTTGAACTTTGAAGCTCGCACAATATAATTAATAAATTAATAATAAAACTGCAATTCCGAACAATTCAAAGGAATATACTTGGGGGCAAATGGACAAATTATATTATAACAATTCGTTATTCGAACTATAATTTCAACCTTTAGGCTGAATTAAAAACATAATATTATAATATTGATGTTATTAATTTTTACGGGCAATACAATTATTATTAAGCAGATATAATGTTATATTAATTTAGATCTTTGACTTGTATAGCGCGTTCACCATCTATAAAACTAAAAATAAATATTTCCCAAATGAGAAATTGTGTCTTGGAACAAAAACACCCGTGAGCAGCATAAATGTATATTGCATTATAGCGTCTGGGATGTTTCTTTTGGAGTTTTCAACTTTCAACCTACGCCCCCCATAATTTAAAAGATAAAATTTCACCATTCGCTTGGAATCAGTAGTACATGGTAACTATATTAGTAGCGCAATAGTATATATATAGTATTCGGTTCGTTATTGTTTAACAAAAAAAATGTCTGAATAAAATAAGTAAGAAAAAATTTGACTCTATATAGTCTACAGCAACTGCATCTCTAGGGGGTTTTTGTTTTTAAATTAAAATTATTTCTTTTGCTGAATTTAAATGGGATATTTTACCGCATTTAATTCACTGACATATATATGTATTTTTGGTCTCGGAGAAAAAGAACTTTGGTCATTTTCAAACAAAAATACTAACGAATTAGATGTTGAAAATCGCTAAGGCCTAACCCACTGAATTACAGGCGTTATAAATAATGGCTATATATAATTATAATACGACTTATATCTTTCTATTCAAACAAAAAATACTCATCATAATGCCTAAAGATATTTAAAATCTTCAGTATAACTACGTGTAAGAACGTATTTCTGCGATTAAGATAGACAAATAATAATAATACAAAAACATGCCAAGAATTAAATTAAGCCCTCTTCTTCACCAGACACAAAGATTACTAAAGATTATCCAAAAACTATTACTAGGGTATCGGAATATATTATTATATGGGTACCTATCAAAATAGCATAGTTATTATAATACTACCAAATAAAAGTTTATATCGAATCGATCGAGTCAATAATACAACGGCGTTTAAAATGAAAGGAAAAGCAACTTTAAAAAGCAAATAACAATTTAACGTTTTGTATTAGTTGTGTATAGTGGAGTAGTGGGTAGTAGTGAAGATAAAATACAAAAAAGAATGACTCGAAGCAATTACGGTGTATCGGTTTTATACGTAGTATACGGGGTAACCTACCAAGTCTTAGACATTACGTGGTATTATTATATTATTAGTTGAAATGTTTTTACATCGTTATAAAAAAAAAAAAACACGCGATCGATGAAAAACACGAACCGTTTTACGACGATGATTATATGATGATACAATTATACGAATCCGTATTTAGGGAATATATACATGTACAATATTATGTATCTATATACATTTTTTACATATCGATTGGCATATTACAATATTATACGTTGTAATTCCGTTTTTTTTTTTTTTTTTTATTATTACTATTTTCATTAGAAAAGTATAACAGAAAAAAGTAATGTAATAACACATTACGGTTAAAAAAGATATAGTCACGCAGTATTCTCGTAAGTTTGCGACGTAGAATATTATAATATTTTCTACCGTGACGTATACACGAGGAGAAAAAAGTCCTAAGCACACAGACTGTAAATTCCATGCAACATTTTTATTATATTTGATTTCGGAAATGTTGGAAAACGCGCGAACCAGTGTTTGTTAGTTGCAGTGAGCACAGGAGGTGGTAGTTATATTTATTTTTTATGGTCGAAATCGAACGATATGCTTAAAATTCAAATTTACAAAAAAAAAAATTAAATAAATAATGTATCGAAGGAAAAAGAACATAAAAATACGAACAACTACTACACGTCAATATCGGGGCATTTCTGTTTCCAAATAAACACACACTAAAGTACATTTACACCATCTCCATTTTCACGGACACCCGGTAAATGATTCGAGATTGTATACACGCTGTGCGACTACCATAGAAAATAAACGACTAATTTTCGAATTATAATAGAGTAGATTTTATAACAAAATATAATTTATTTTCTAACGGAAATACTCTCACTGGCGATGGCGAGAGAAGGGGGGAGATTATTGGAGAAAATCCAAAATTTAAGAATGAAAATGGGTTTAGTTTATATGATCGTGGAGCATTTAAGGGAGGAATGAATACGCTTTGGTATATGCTAAAAAGTTCCTTGGCCAATATCGTATATGTAATAAAAAAAAATTTAACTATCGCCTATTTATACCGAAATGTTTTTTTTAATTACGACATAAGTAGTATTTATTTTCGAGTAAAAAACAGAACAAAATATAAATTTAAATTAATTTTAAAATGTTTAGGCCCCGGTTTGCGTAGAACTGAATAGATATGTACAAAAATAAATCAAATACAAAAAAGTAACGTTTTCAAATTCAAACGTAGGTACAGAAAACCATAATAAGGAACATGGGATACGATTAAAAAAAACGTTCATGTTGGACGATTAAAACTATGTTAACCTTCAGCCGACACGTATTTTAAACAAATTATTTTACAATACCCACATTATTGTGTATAATATAATATCGTATACATTTTCTATTTGGTAGACAAATTTAATAAAAATCCACTGTGAAACGTGATGCATTAGACAAGCAATATTTTGCACTTGACAGATAATCGCGCATATATACATGACAGTCGACAATACGAAAGGAAATGATGGATTAGACTCTTGTATTCAGCGGATATTGTAGTAAATTTATCATCGTACGTAAAAAAAAAAAATACGAATATCGGATTAAAGAAAAATACAACCACCGCCAGTTAAAACCAGATTAGTTCTGTAACTCAAGACGACAAGTGGGGACACAACTGGGTAATTAAAAAATATATTATTTAAGTACTTATACACTATAATAAACCAGTGATGAAAATGTCCAACCCAACGCGCAAAATAAATTAGTACGGTTTGTGTTTGGATCGCCTGGATAAAATAATCGCCTAAAAGATAATTTGGATAGCGACATGCTTATATATTTTATCTAATTTTATAAAACCAAAATATATTATTTTTATCAGCCAAATTATTTCTATAAAGTTACCAATTTCTACTAACTATATCATACATCTTGATAGTAGAATACAAATCTTTATATTAAAAAAAAAAAAAAAAAAAAGTAGACAGACTTATGGCTGTAGTATAATTTATTTGATATGTTCTAAATCTGAATTACCTACCAATAAATATACTACTTATATGTCTATCTTTTTTTTTTTCAAAACAAATTATTAAGTGTATTAGATAACTGAAAATAATCTGTTATCTTACATTTTTACAGTCCTTATTTTTATATCTTTTATATAGACAAAAATATTGGTTATCTACTCCAATACCTAGTCTTCAGGTACCTAGTTAACAAAACAAACGCATTGAAATAATTCAAAAACTAGTCAAAAGTTATTATTAGATACATAACAATTATTACATTTTACATTTATCTAGAATACGATACCGATAGTGATTACAAAACAATTGGCACATGTTATAATAACACATATAATTGTACTATAGCTGCAGTTGTTTCAGAAGCAAAACAAGCGTGTAATATGCGAATAATCCGCTTATAAGCAATTATCACTGTACACAGTGAGCCGACTATAATTCTCCAATGTATTATATTACGCACTTTGTCAGCCTAATTCGCAATTGTAACGATTTTGAGAAGGTTATATTTAATGGTTAGAACAAAACTAACGTATCGTTTAGACCATTTGCACTGTCATAGGACAACAATTTGTTCATGGAATCAGCTGCAGATTAGTACGAATGAGTACATTTATCTGTCATGGAAAGCAGCCAGTATGTATGGTTACTACGATTAAAGACAGACTTGTAAAAAAATAAAAATATTTATCGAGATTTTTAGCGCGTACACCGATGAACTGCAACAACCGCGGAATGAATAACAACCTTGGCCTCGTATAATATAAAACACACGTTACGTTTTGTTTTTCAATACACTTCATTAAAAAAAAAAAAAAAAACCACAAGACGTTTTCCAAAAATAAATTTATATTTAGACGACAATAATCTCGTGCTCGTGGTTAGAACCGAAAACCTGGCGCGCATCCAGAACCTCGACGATACAACACACCGATTCAGCAGCTCTCCGAGAACGCTACACGGAGACGCGCAACTATATTTGCATTGCGTTTACGCGCTAAGTATACGTGTAATTATAAATTATTCTTCTTGCGGAGTTTTGTAAAACTTTCGGCGAAAACCCGCACGAACCCGTTCATGAATAATGCAGCGGCGACCGCGAATGCGCATTAGCTTTCTGTCGGTTAAAAGTTTATTATTAATCTAGTTTCTAATATTGGTCGCGCGGAGGTTACACTACACCGAAAAACCGTTGTATAGCCGGCACGCACCTACTCCACGCAGCGACGAAAAACGCGCGGAGGAGAGAGGAGGAGATCGGCGTGCGGAGGGTCGTCCGATGTCCGGCGATATTAATAAATGAACTTTGCGACGTACACCGAAAGTTAATATCGGAAAATGATTGCTTTTCGTATGATACAGTAGCACAATGCGGGGAACAATGTGCAATTACTGGGAAACCAGGACGCACGCGCGGGAGTATACGGGACGCGAAGATGACCACCGCCGGCGGTCGTTAATGTCACCACCGCCGCGTCGCCGCGCACTCATCCTACCGGGAGAAACTCGTATTACGCGGCGCGGACTATATTTTATACGGTATTATATTATTGTTAACGAGATATAAATCGCGCCCGGGAAATGCGACGTACAATATAGTAAATAAAAAAATATGAAAAAAAAAATAACCACGATTCGCGAGAATCTTGTTCTTAAAAGAATTCAAAAGCCGCGGTTTTTCGCGCAATAAATCGAGCTTTGTTCCCGGCGACTCGGCTAAAAATCTAAAATATACAATTTCCGCGCGGTTATTGTATTTGTATGCCAATAGGAAAGGTCGAGGGTTAGTAACCACTACCTCCGTCCACCCAACGCACACGCCACTGAAACACTATATTATTTTATTTGTTTCCATAACAAAACCCGTACATAGTAAGATATGTAAATATATACTAAAAATCGTAAATCGATATGTATTATCGTATCATGTTTTATATTAGGAGCCTCGGGCGATTCTTCCTTCGCGATAACCGGGAAAAAAAAAAAACCCGCGGAAGAAGTGACGGAATCTCGTCTCCCTCTGACCCATACTACCGAAGCTATATTGGAATATTTGTGATTATACAAGTCGCCGTACGATGTTTTTTTTTCTCTCATCATCCGGCGTACGAAGGACACTGGAACCCATCCGATGATCCCGTATTCATTATTGTAACACGGGCCTTTCTTCGGAAGGTAATCGATTACGTTCCGACGACACCGCAAAACGCAAATAATACGTCAACGGCGCGCCACCGGCGGAAATTAAAAATCGACAAGGTTTTTTTTTTTTTTTATGCGACGCAATGCCTATATTAAATATAGACGCGGGATTTTCTCGGGACGTTCGCGGACAATGGCGCCGTGACATCTCGGGCAACTATACGTGGAGAGTGAAAAAAAAACCCTAAACCGCGAGGCCTTTGACCCCCGTACTCCCCCTCACCGATAATACGCAATGCGCGCTATTAGATATATATAGTCCCGAAACTCTTCACCGCCGCCGCAACGACACATCTGCGACGTATTTCCATGATACCATCGCGAGTTTTCGCATGTAAAAACACAAAACGACATCACAACGCACGCATATCTCATACGAGGAATTGGAATTCTATCAGTCTGTTCATCCGTCATATAAGACTTTAATCAAGATATCGCGATGTAACTTTCCAACGGTCGGCTTCCAAAACAAGAGTAAGGATCGCCGTCTTTTTATTTATTTAATATTATCGCCGTCTTATTTTTATCTCGCAATTCAACTATTGAACGGTGGGGGGGGCCGATTTGAGGAACAGAAATTAAATTTGTACAATTTTGTTTTGTTGTTGATTTATGGGTTAAAAAGCTCGGGTGGAAAAAAAACTGTGAAACACGATGTATCCGTCTTGAAAGATAAATTACCGAACAATACCGATTAACACGACGCGATACGGATAAGGGTGGAGGAACCGGGGATACGCGTCAAATTGAATATTTCTTTTATCGATTTCTCTGTTTGCGAAAGAATTGAGCCCGGGAAACAACCGACATAACAATATCAATAGTCGTGCGTAGAAAGCCTAAAAAAAAGTGGGTGGCCAACTGATTAGATAGCAGCACAGTTAATGTTTCGTCCGGAAATTAACACAGATACTAGATATCATAAAAGTATTCGAAATAGTTTGTATTTTACGAATGAAGATATCTATGCCCGATTTTAATCGGTTTTTACACTCTTATATTTGTATTTAACGCGTTTCGATTTCAAAACTGGACCACCGACATCATATAAAACGATAAAAAATACACACCGTCCGTAATGCTATCGCCGGTGTGACAACGGCCGTTCGGTGGGCTGGCCGCCACTTTATCTCACGGCGCATAATAAACGTATACACGGTACACTGAAAAAACGGGTTACCTTTTCATCCACCGTTTAACGACGCCCAGACATCCGTCGGCCGGTTCCCGGAGCGCGGACAGCGCGTCTTCGTACCGGCGCTGCTCGTCGGGCGGCAGTATCGTTATAATGGTGTACACCACGATGCACTGGTAATCCATGTTGCGGGGGGGGGAGCGGGGAGCGGGGCGACGGTATCGCGTATAACAACAATGACGATATAATAAACGGCGATCAAATACTGTTACGGAACGATTTTATTTTTTGCGGCGTATTGATGTCATAACGGTCGCGCAAGTTTATGCGATAACGAACGGGCCATGTCGGTCGGTGATAATTTGCCGGTCGCAGACGCTCTCCGCGACGACGGACGCGGCCAAAAAGTCGTCCCTCCGACGAGTAATTATAAATTTGCAACGTCCGCGAGACGTCCCCACTACTAGTGTACGCTGGTGAATAATATACCGCGGTATACAGACGGGTGGCGTATGGTGCCGCGCGGCAATTGTACGCGACGTGCTATTTTCCGTTTTCCCGCGGCGGCGATGATGCGACCGCCACCGCCGCCGCCGCCGCCGTCGTAGAAAAGCGCGGAAAATCTATGGCGGAAAGTCCGCGGAAAATACCGCACCGGAACAATATAATCTGGCGGAAAACGACCGCTACGCACGACTGCGGCGAACGGGCCTCGCCGCAAAAGCTCCGAGACGACTTCGTCGTAACGGCGCGGCTTGGTGTCGTCGCGGCACAGCAGCAACAGGCCGCCGGCGACGGTGGCGCTCTGGCCGTCTGCTCGTCAAACGCCGCTGCCGTCGCCATGACGATGTCGAAAATTACATATATTTCACCTCGCCGACGACGGAAAAACGGTACACACAGGGTGCGACGAAACATCCAACGCTCCCACTATAACATGAAAGTCTGTTCGGACCGATCATCCCGTTTCGCTCGAAATACCGAACGGGTTGAGCAAAAACTCTGCACAGATTTAGTTCTAAACCAAGAATATGCTACTTCAACCCCACTCCTCACTATTCAACCCCCAAGTTGCCGCGGGGTCATTGGTGTTTCGGAGGCGGAAAATCACGTTTACTGATTTACAAGCTAAAAAAAAAAAAACACGTCGAAACAAACTAATTTCCGTGTAAGGGTCGAAGTAATAGCACAAAACAATAATAATAATTTGTGTATTATTTCTTTCGGCACGGGCAACGGCGGGCGGGACAATTAGTCTTCGATAGTTTTCAGAGCGAATAAATCAAAATTAAAAAAGTTTCGAGACACGCGTGTTTCTCATTTTGTATACATTCATCGATTCACATTAACGTTTGACGACGGTTCGATTTATTTATACTGCAGTAATCAAATGCGAAATTTATACTGCAGTAATCAAATGCGAAAATATCCGTCGAATGGTCTCGAGTGGTGTTATTGTCGTTGTCCGGAAAAAAAAAAAAAAAGTTGTCCGGAAAAAAAAAAAAAAAACACGGCTCCGTCCAGCCTTCTACGCGGGGCGCGCGGCGCGTTCGTTACGCCGAGTGTTTGCGAGAGGCATTCGGACGGTGTATTTTGAAAATCTCTCGAGTCATCGAACGGACATTCCGAACGCGGGTTTTTCACGGCGAACCCGACCGCCGCCGAGCCTACGGCGTGTGTATACGGTGTGTAACAGGGGCACAATGCTCCCGAGATTCTCCGGCAACGCTGCGTGTACATATAACAAACGCCGCGCTTCAGAAACCGTACAGGACGTGGGTTTTGCGGCACTCTGTACAATAAACACGCGGCCGTTCTCCCTCTCCTGCTCATACAACCGCCCCCGCATACTCGCAGACCGCGACCGGCTTGTGTGTTTTTCGCCGTCCCGTTATTTTGATCGCGGCACACGTGCGTAGGGGGTACACCGTTATACGACGTTGTACAATATCATCGCTCTGTCGTCATTTCGTCAACGCCCCCCTCCCCACTCCCCCCTACCGGGCTGTCCAATTATTATTGTTTCGATACATCCCGAAAATCCTATATAGGCGCACGCGTACATCGTGTACAGGATGATCGATTTCCCGACAATTGCCTATAGGCAAACGCCAACAACTATCTGCGACTAAAACTTTACAGACTCGTGGGATTTCCCGTAAATAGACGACATTTCCATTTGAAAATCGAGAGTATATCGAGAGTATATCGAGAGTATCTCCTACCAGTTCCACGGGCAAACGCATAAAATTGAAAACATAATAATTACACTTTAGTACCCCAATACAGTATGTGTATGTGACAGTTTTCGAAAAAAAAAAAAAAAAAAAAAAATGTTTATTTCCCGAGATAAATTGAATGGAATACGAAATATTTATAGTCCCGTGTATATATAATATACACACGGAATAGCTCGCCGTGAGAGGATTTTATAATATGGCTGATTTCCGGTTCAATATTCATTTCGGGTTTCGTGGTACTTATCGTATATTAAAAGTCCTAACTTGACCTAATTTATGTTTTCCAGGCATACGTACAAAGTACCTATATGTACAATATGCTATTTATTTTAAAACTTTAAACGTATTCGAAATTTAACTTCCGTTTGAAACCGGAATGAAAAGTTGAAAGGCGGATGTCGCGTGGTAATGAAAACGGGAAGGAAAATCAAATTGTGAAATTCCGTAATGGGTGAAAAAATCCGATAATACCTATATCGAATCCAGCCCCTCTCCACACCTCTAATGACTACTTTAATGTACAAAAACCATTCTGCTTCAGCATCGAAAACTTATTTCGAAATCCTGGGTACGTCAATGCAGATCTAGGCATTTGTTTAGTGATCATCCGCTATGTGTCTACTCCGCTCTCCCATTAAAAAAAAACAAACAACTACCGGGCGATAGACACCGTAACCCGATTGCTTAACTTTTGGACTTGATAAAGTTATCCGTCACTCCGGCGAGAGTATTTCCAATGCGTAGAATGTAATATCGTATTTTATTAAAAGGTCTCCCGCTACTAATTCACAAATCGTATGAACGGGTCACACACACTTGCGGTAAGCCAAATGTTATTCTACCGGGGTGTCCAATGAACGTTGCTGCGCGCGAATATTGGAAAATGTCTGCGGGCCTAGTGGCGCGGGATTTTCAACGAGGGAAAACGCCGCGCCGCACCACCACTCCGCGCCAAGCGCAAATTACTACAGTGTACACTTCGAACACGGTGCAGTGCGGAATATTACCGGTGTCGTATCGCATCGCGTTTGCAACAATACGAGAGCAGAATATTGTGCCCAGTCACTATACACCGATGTTATCGATCTATATACAACAAAACACAACCATCCGTCCTGCCCCCGTTTCAGAGCCGTCCGCCGAGAATCACGATCTCGGCGAGCTTGAGCGCTTTCGTACATTTTGCCGCCCGCGTTTATAAAAGGAAAATAAAACGGAAATCCACCGCCGCCGTGTTGACATATAAAAAAAAAAAAACCCAGTCTAGGGGAAATTTTTCAAGAGAAATAATGCGTTTTCGTACATACACCGCCGATATATTATTGTCAAGCGATAAAAAAAAAAAAACAAGTATAAAACATAATACGCAACCGTCGTCAGAATCGTTATTATGGGATTTATTCGCACTTATACTCGAGTTATATACGGGGAAGGAAACGTAAATTTTAAAAAATATATATACATTTGAGACAACTGTTATAGAGAGAGCTCAACGCCATAATAAAAAAAATATGGCGACTAAAATATTATACATAAACTAAATTACTTTTGGTGCGCGCAATTTAATCCGGACTGCCGGCGGCGATTTAAAAACAATTCGACGGAATACATAATATTTGTAAAAAAAAAATATAATAATAAATAAACGTTAAATGAAATAAAAACCGGCAATAGAATATTATGTGCGTGCATTTTTCATTCTAAACGGATAAACGTTTTTATGTTAATCATAATATTATAATTATGGTTTAATGTCGCAAAAATTGTTCCGAGTCGCATACGACTGCGGTGGCGTTCCCGTTGGGGAGAGGGGGTGGGCTAAGGGGCTTCGGTTTTAATACTATAGTAATGAAACAATACTCTCTACGCTTGTTCCGCACTACTAATTCAAGGTAAAAATAATAATCCAAAAAAAAAAAAACAATTGAGAAAAAAATGCTAAATTCGGGAAGAATTATGTGCGCTTCGCCGAACAAAATAAATTGTTACGTTTTCCAAGTATATATAGGCGGTGCAGCGTATAAATTGTCAAACAAATTACTCGGGTACTACTAAATTTTTGACTCGACAACAAGTTTTGGCTTTACCGGGTGAAAAATGGGTTCACGAGGTATTTCTCCAAGGATGATCTAAGGCGATTGTCGAAAGTTTGATAAATCTCTCAAACCCATTGGGTGTCGTTCTATAGATCAGTCTTTTAGACCATTGCATGATATGATAAATAGGTATACGCGAATTTTATAGTCGTTTTAAACATCTATTACCAAATAGACACAATAATACGGCAATAGTACGTAACACACGCGTGTGTCCGATTTATCAATACTATGACACGTCTAAAATAAAAATGTGTCTGCGTGATCCGTATACGGAAAAATAAATAAAACAAATTACGCTTTTTCTCAAACGGATACACAGACACGCATCGCAGGTCACACAATAGCTAAACAAGAACGAATATATTTTTAAAACCTATGCATTTTGAGATATTAATATTAATTATACATATTTTATTCACTATCTCCACTTCCATAACGTGAATAACGTATTTTAATTGAAAAAGTCGAAAACAATAAACGTACACAATTAAACTCATTCTGCTCACTGAATTCAAATTCGTATATATTATGAATCTAATTTTAATTGACTCGGCTGCTATACTAAAACGTAAAACAAAAAACACACGGAACAATTAAACCTCTAGACGGGTTTTAATTAACTCGTTTTTAATAATATTATTGTTATACCGTTGATTACTTAACAATGTAAGGACGAAAACACTACGACTGAATTTCAGAAAACCAGAAACATTGGGGATTTTTCACTATTATTATATTATTATATTTTTTTTTTTTATGAAAAGTACCTTTCACTTAAACAACGGTTTCGATATGACAAAAAAGTGCGCGTTGAAATTCAATTAGAACTACACGAGTTTTTCGCCGACAGTGGTCCAGTATTTTGAAATAGAATAGATACGAAAAATATTATTTCAGCATTGACGTAGTAAAATAATAATTTTTACCGGGATGGTTAATGCAATAATCCATAATTGTTTTAGCACAGTTTTAAATTAAATTTTAATCAACCCAAATACCTAAATAGATATGATAACAGTTACCATAAAACATAATTTATCTAAATTGATTATTAATATGATTATTGCGCCCGTGATTGAGTAACTGAGTTCATATAATTGTTGGGGCAACATAAAAATCGATAGTGTATCGCAGAGTTTTAACAAAAATCCAATATTATATTGTAACACTCAGCGTGCACTAAATACAAATAGTGTGCGCAATTACTTCGTCAAATCGAAAACGCTACAAAAATCATCAATTTCAAAGAAAAATTTTCCCAAAAATTCCATTAAAATTGTCCATTTTGTTTTGTCAATATTTAACAATATCGGTACCTAACCTTCATTTTAAAAGTCGAAAAATAAGCCATCACAACAGTTCTATATATTTATATTCTAATATAAAGTGAGCTATTATAAATTGTGTACGAGTATACTATAAAATTCCGAGACTAGTAGAATATCGGACCGATTGTTAGTCATCATTGTGTTATATCAAAAGCTGTAGATATGGGTCGAGCCACTGTAGAGTTACTATGGTAACGGTTCAATAGTGGTTACCAAAATACGTGTACCATTGAAAATATTGCAGAAATATATTCGCGTAAAAATGGAAATTAACATTTATATTAACAAAAACTAATAATAACAGATAGTTTAAATTTCAATACTGAATACATAATTATAAAAATCAAATGATTATCTTAGAAAAAAAAAAAACAAACAAAAAATTGGATACTGCTGATAGAAGTGCCACCGTTGTAGGCAGGAAGTTGGTTAGATAGACAATTATGCATAGAAGAGCTGTTTAAATTATTGCTAGCGAAAAACGATTTTAGGCTTAGTTTGATTAAATGTATATTTAATTGCCACGATTATTATGATTTTTAAACTAATTCGAACTATTAACACTTAAAACAACTACTTTTTTTTCTTTACTAACTACAACTTACAATGGAACCCTTGTAAATATGTTTAATCATTTTTGCTGCGACGAAACTATTTTATCCATAAAAAAAAAACTAACATGCCAAATAGCTATAAATAACTTAAAACTTGGAAAAATGTTTTGAAAATATTAAGTCTATGTAAAATGTATAGGCGGAATAATTAATTTTGAACAAATATTGATAAAAATGGACTAGTGCTTAGTTGAAATTTTGTTTTATTGCACAGCATTCGTGCTGTGAACTGTAGTAATAAGTGTAATTTAATATTAACTTAAGTTTAACTAAAACATTTTTTTATTTCTCTTTCAAATTCCTTGATCCCTGGCCCAGCACAGATTTTAAGATAGGCTGCATATTGGAATCAAGGATAGAACATATATTGGAAGGTAGCCATAATTTTAAATAATATACGTAATTATTGCAAACGAAAGAATGACTAAAAAATAAAAATTTTAATTTAAAACCTATTATGCATTTTTTTTTTTCAGATTTATTATCTAGTAAATAGGAAAAAAAATTATATCTGATAGTTACACAGTATTATCACTGAATAACCATGATTCTGTGTATCTAAATAATCGATTAACAATATTATTCTACATGGTAATATTATCAAGCTATAAAATAATATTATGTAATATAAAATAATAAAGATTTGTGTCTAATAATCCAGTTCGGTGTATAATAATAATAATAAATATTAATAAAAAAACATTGATGTAAACTAATAATTAAAAATAATAATAAAATGTTTCACAGAGAAAAAGTTTAGTTCCATGGCATTAATATGATAATGCAATGAGTGGACGATAAATAATAATAGTGTATAATGCATACCCTAATAATAACTACAGTGGATTATTATGTAAAAATGTACAATTTTTATTTTGTGTTGCTTAACATAAATCATCATTATAGAAGATAAGAACTCTTAGTATGTGTAGGTATATTCCTACCTAATATAGTTGATTGTACTTTATGATATTATAGTTCATATAAGTAAACACATAAATAAATTCCGCTATAAATAATTTTAAATTAAAAATGCAGAAGTTTTCAATCAATATTTAAACATATGTGCTTGTTGTTAGAAAATATATTTTGTAATATTTCACTGTCATATTTTTATCATACTCAGACCAATTGTGTAAATATTTTAAGCAGTCAAAATAAAGCCCTAAGTTTTTTTTAAAACTTTTCAAAAAAATTAAACACATACTTGCAGCTTTTGTGCTACACTCAGAATTTAAAAACATTATAAAACTCACATGTTCTACTCAAAATATATACAAATATATTTCAAGTTTACACTGTACATATTAGGGTTTAAGTAAAAGTACCCAATATAGTTTAATAGACACTAGCAAATGGTATGCTTTTTTTTTAATAAATGAGTCATCTGCTCTAATTCTCAAAATATGTGAAATACAACACAATTAACATAATTAGGATATCAGTGATTGATTAAATATTTTTTTAATTTTTGAGTTTGATCATTTATGGTTTGAACCAATAAGAAAATAAATCTCTTATGAAACTTTTGTTGACAATTAAAAATCGATATTCTATTTTAAATATACAGGGACTCCCACAAGGATTTGACAAAAGCAATAAGTTTTGTTCTATTCAATGTTTGATATAATTTTTTAAAAGTAATTAGTATGTCTCAGCACTACAGTTTATATATGAATATTTTTTTAAGAGGAAGAGGACACAAAATAAAAAATAAAAAATTTTACTATATTTTTTTTAAAAAAAATTAAAAATAGCCATTTTGTAAAATTTTTAGAAAAGTGTTGATGGTTGAAACTTTTGTTTAAGTATTGTCTTTTAATCTCTAAGATTTTTTGGAAATTTGAATAATTTTCTTTTCAATCATAACAATTATGTTTATCAACATAAATTACCATTATTGATTGATTGAAACTACCTCATAACTATAATATGATATTATTATTGCATGATATTAACTCATAGAAAAGAAAATCCTGACAAATAACTGATAACTGAATAACCACAATAGGTAATATTCACATTTACAAAACTTTAAAAAATCATAGAAAATAAAAGACCATACTTTAACAAAAGTTCCAATCACCAAAAATTTTATAAAAATCTATTTTCCAAATGCCTATTTTGAATTTTTTTTTAAAAAAATTGTAAATTGTCAATTTTAAGTTCCCCTCATCCTAAAAAAAAATTGTTCATATATGAACTGTAGTGCTGAGGCATACCAATCATTTAAAAAAATTTAAATCAAAATTATCAAATAGAACAAAAGTTATTGAATTTGCCGAATATTTGTGGGACACCCTGTATATAACAAGATTTAACTAAATATGATTATTTAACAATACCGACATAAATCTTTTTCCTATCAATAAAATATTAGTGATCACTACATGGCCTACATAAAAGAAACACTAGTTATCTGATATAATATAATTCAAACTTATTTTTATAATAATGAATTTCCATTTTAATAACTACTTCTAATTTTGTTACTTAATATATATGGCATTAATGACATGAACACACGTACGAAAAAAGTGTGAGAACACACAATGAACCATAAAATATGTATACATTTAACTTTTTCAAAGAATAGTAAACTACAGAATACAGAATCAATAAAATATATACTTAAAAGGTAATTAATAAATTAGTGAGTAGTTTATAAAGAAAAGTTCATAATTAAGTTGTTCTTATTTGTTTATTTTTGGTTTATTTACTCGTCTTGTACAAAATTATTAAAAACTGACATTAAAACAGTGGTGCATGTATTAAAAAATAAAATTATGTTGTAATAAAGAAATGAGTTAGGTATGCCAGGTACATTTTAATTATAAAATAGTTTTTGAACCCTTTGAAATTAAAAATGTATAATTAAAAAATGTTCCTTTTAATTTGTAGGTAAAAATATATGAATAATGAAAACAAATCCATGAATGATATTATTTAAGTGAAATTTAATAAAAACCAAATTTTATACCAAAAATCTAATCAATGTTGACAAAATTCAGATTTTGTAATTTGTTTAATTTTCCTAGTTTTAGTTTACTTTACATTTAAGTTTTTGTATTTCGATAACAAATTTAAACATTAGATTTAAAATTAATGTTTTGATAATAAAAATGTATAAACACTATAATACTTACAAAGATAGACCAATTAATCTTTTAATTTTAATTAAGGCATAAAATTAAATATTATATTTATGATTTACCTTACATGACACTTAATAATGTATATATATATATAACTAATAATATTACAAATTAGTTTAAAGTAAATATTTTTTAAAAACTATGGAAATAAAATCATAATATTTTAACTACTCACCTATCAAATATTCTTGATTCTTTCAATACATTTCCCAAATTAATGTATGCATCTAAAAAGTTTGGATCCAAAGCAACAGCTTTTTCAAAGTGATGGATAGCCAACCATATTTCATTTAGAGAGTTGAAGACACACCCAAGATTGCTCCAGGCAACAGCAAAGTCTGGTCTGGTTTCAATTGCTTTCAAATAACAAGACTGTAAATAAAAATAAAGCAGGATCCCAAAGGAAATTTAGGGAAAAGGAAAAAGAAAAATATCAATTAATAAATAGCAATAACTCTGTTTTATACTTTAAGTGTAAACGGAAAACAGAATGAAAAAAGTGTGTTATGTACAAATTCCTCTCCAAAAAGTTGTTTAAAAAAAGTTGGAAAAGCGCAAGACATGTAAATGTCTAAACCAAGACTTTAGTTTTATCTGTAAAGGCTGTTAAAATGATTTAAGTGGTGAAATATATTGAAAATAATTTTTATTTTCTGTTAAAATTAAAAATAAGAGAATAAAGACATTTATAATCATTTTAACAGCAACCATTCAAAACGCGCATCTACGCTGCAACACAACACGATTAAAAAATGTTTTATTTTTGGAATCGTGCTATGTTTATAAGGGACCTAAACGCGCTCAAGCCATACTTCATATTTTAGATTTCAACACAATAGAAGTGTTAGGAGAGAAAATGTACACAAGCGCGCGTGCTTCGTCATTAACTTCGCATCCCTTGACACATTCCTATAAACAAAAACAAAAAATGCACTTGTTAAGAAAAAAAAATCCTAACGTAAAATATTTGCCCACTTCAATAGGAGAAAATCATGACTTATGTACATCTTAACTTTAGACTAACTAATAGTGTTGTCATAACAATATTAAAAAATATCATCATTTTCTCAAAGAAGTTTTAAAGAATTATTAAGATATCAGAATAAAAATAAAAATAAATATTTGGCCCTTTTTGTGAAACCGGCGTCGACACCGTCGACATGATCATTGTTACGAGAGTGTGAGGCGAGTGGTTACCAGTAAATTTAGTACTTTTGGTGTAATTTCCCGTTTACAAAATTTGATTTTAAGACTTGTGAATTAATTTGTACCTATAAATGTATGAGGTGGTAGCTATTCAGGAAATAGGAACACACTCGCCGTACATCCTCATCAATTAAACACAGAACATTTTCGTACATGGACCTAGAAAAATTGACGGATGGTACCTGCAAAGTAAAAAAAAAAAATCCGAATGATATTAGTATGTACGTGTTTTAAATTATATTTAAATATATATAAAATAAAAAAACTAGTATTTTCTTCACGGAAAGTAATTTAATCTGAACTTTTAATATAATAAAAATATATAATTCTTTTGGAAAGTTGATGAAGTTTTGTTGAATTATTTAAATAATACACTATATTCAAATGTATAAAAGATTTTGGATAGTTGTTACTATAATTGGAAAATAACTTCAAAAGCTATTATATTTCAAAATAAAAATCATAAAAAAGGTTTAGCTTTGAAAGAACACTTTCTCGATCAAAAAATAATCATTTGGAAATTAATTGAATTTCAATTTATTTTATACAAAACCAATTTACAGTAAAATGTTTTGTTGTTTAACTTATTACACCCACAAATAAGATATTAAAATCTAAATGATAGGAATACCCAAATCGAGAAAGTTAGAAATGATTTGTTTTAATTACTTACCGTTAATATCAAGGAAGTCAGGGTTCTCCATCAATTTTTGAAGCCAAGGAAACAACTTGGATAAAAATAAAAAATAAAGAACTAATAGGAAAAATAGGTTTAAGATGACAAATAATGAAAATAACTCGAATGAAGAGGTCAATATAGGCGTTGATAACTTTTTGTTGTAGACCGGCGCATTGAAAACTTTTAATGAAATCTCATCAATTGGATGAATCAAAGTTTTTAATACTTTTGTTTTCTCTATTGCAAAGTAACTAAGAAATCATTTTATAAATGTTAGAAATATAAATATGAAACATTATTTTTACTCAAATTTACTCAAAACAGAAGTTATTATAAATTTAAAAAATGTCATTAAATAAGTAAAATACAAATTATGAAAAATATAAAGAGAAAATTTCAGGGATCAATTATAGCAAACATACATAGGTTACAAATACCATTTATGTGTTTTACTAATTTAAGTATAAATAAAAAGGAAAAGACTTAATTAAATTGTTTTATATTAAAGTAAATTCATTACTATTAACAACTATAGTAATTGATTTCTTTAAAACAAATTAAATTTGCAAAAAGTAATATTTGCTTCTTAAATTCATCAAGTAAATATATAAAGTTGAAATCAAAATATTTATTTTTGTTTCTTTGCAATAGAACTATAAATACTTTTAATTAAATTTTTTTTTTTTTTTTTTAATGCAGAGTAAAATTTACTCCATAGAAATTGAAAGACAGATATTGGATATTCATCAACAAAAAAAACATACAGTTTCCAACACTGCATCTGTTTGTCTTTATTATAAAAATATGTTCTTAAATAAAACTGCTCATTATTATAACCACGAACCAATCGTGATATAAAAATAACTGTATAAAACAAAAGACCAACAGTCAATTTTGCAAACTATAATGCTATTATGTGTATTCATAGAATACGATAAAAAGAATTAAATGCTCACATTAAAAAAATTCATATTTAGAATCTAAAATTTGTCAGATTTCATTATAATTTTGATAAGGTACTCATACATAAATCGTTAATATGATATATAATTTGAACTATTCATTTTTTTTTAAATAAAACATTTAATTCTTTTCCGCGCAGAAATAAAATATGCAAGCGCCGCGCATGTCAATTGAATCATTATGTATGTTTTCAAAGCTTGCCTTTTTTCTTTTAATAATTTGTTAATTTTATTTAAAGACATATACATATTAAAATTATATATATGATTTGCACATATATTTATAAACAAAAACATATATAATGATGTACAACTGAAATTCCGCAAACAACAAAAAAAAATACACTATTGTTCACGGAATAAAATTATTTTACAACTAAAACTGAAGTTTTTGAACCAATTGATTGATTAAGTCTCAAGTAATAAAATCCATTTTATAAATTCATTTGTTTCAAAAACTTCAATTATAATGTACGCGCAATAGATGAATACCAATTGCGGTCTTGAGATGTTAAATAAACAAACAACAATTCAGTTAAACATATACTATTCTTTTTTATCAGTGACCGATCTACAACAGAATACCTGAAAAATGAATTAAACTGCACAGTTAATATTTGTGTTTACCTTAGCCTCATCCAATCTGCCCAATGCCTTCAACAAGTTTCCAAGATCACTTCGAACACAATACAATTCCTAAATAATAAATTAAAATCATTAATCTATCAAAATATATATATATATATACGTGTGTGTGTTTTCGGTAAAATTATAACTTACAGGGTTGTACTGTAATGCTGTAACATATGCTTGTACTGCCTGTTCCATATCACCAGCAGCTACCAGGGCAGCTGCGAGATTTATGTAACCATCAATGAAATCTGGCTTTAAACGTACTGCATGACGATAGTTATCTAGTGCATCTTGAAGCTGTCCACGTTCTTTGAAAACATTTCCTAAATTACTGTATGCTTCAGCCAGTAATGGATTATGTTTAATAGCCAATGATGAAAAGTTAGCTGATCTATAAAAAAAAAAATCACCAATTTATATAGGTAAGTACTAGGTATGTATAAATATTATTTTAATTAATTATTAACTAACTTATCCAAACGTCTGCATTGAAAATGTATTGAAGATAAAAGCAGTAATACACCAGTATTATTTGGTTCTTGACGCCAAAGTTGCATACAGTGTCTTTCAGAACTTTCATAATCTCCAGCTTGATATTCTCTGTGTGCCAATTCTAATAAACCTGAATAAACAAATAATTATAATAGAAGATTGTTTGTAAAACTTAATTTTATACCAAGACTTGTTAATAATAACTCAAACCCACATTTAATCTACTTTTTTTTATCAAAACAAGAGACCAATTTATAGGTAGGTAGGCATGTAGGTATTTGCACATGACCATTCAAGTTTTTTCTTTATTTAAATTGAATAGTTTGAACCAATTAATAAAATGTATGAACTTTGAATACTTATATGAGGACACACCATACACTACTATCAGGGACACAAATAAAGATGCATTTTTGCCCCTGGGCCTAAGCCGACAACAATGGTAAATAAAGATGTCTTAATCGAAGTACATTTTACCAGGACAACCATAGATAATAAAGGATAAGCCTTACCCATACTAATTTCAAGAAAAAGCAGGCTTCGGAATGGCATCAAGCTATAAAAATGATTCAATTGTGGTGTGTACGCTCTAAGCACGCACAAATCTCAATATCTTACCATTCACAAATCAAGAATTTTAGGCCATATTCCATCCATTGTGTACAACAACAACACATTCAGATGAACCGTGAGCTTCAAGTCATTGCATATAAAGAAAGTTTAATTTTTGTTGATTTATACCAGAACATGGAGTATTATTCAGTAACATAAATGACAAAATGCAGTATAATTTTTTATGTTTTATGACCATTATAATCAACTTTCAATTGACAGATTAAGAACAATCCAATAAGTATCTTAAATTATAAGTACTTGTTAACTACCTACAATAGTACTTGATATGTATAATAAATTGCATAACCATATTATCCTTTCACTAAAAAAATTCCACTAATAGAGTTCTTAAACGTACTACCTAGTTAACCGTACAGTTTTGCAATAAACTATTCTTATCAAAACATACGTAGGTATTTGGGTAACAGAATGTAGGTTACTCGAAATAGAATTGAAATGCCTATCAGACCTAACCTACCCAACTGAATTAGTTGAATTTCGTAAAACGAAGTATCAAAAATGCGAAATAAATTGTAAATTCGCAAAACAGGCGATAGGTAACGCGTAAAAAAGAATCGCCCTGGAATCACGTAACCGAGATGCATTAACGTGGACGGAGGGACTTTTAAAACATTCGAAATTTTCTGGAAATGTCATACAAAACGCGGGTATATCCAATAGCATCACGGATAATTCGACGAACCGTAATGAAAAAAACCAAAATTCACCACGTTTTAACTACACGACGACAATAATTTGTTCACGGACAACTCGGCCTGCACACCACAACATCGGTTTACCAGGCCCGGGATGTTTTGTTTGGACAAGAGTTGTTCAACAATATTGTTTTGCCAAGCGATCAAATAATATTACTGACCTAGCAGAATGTGTACCGTCGATTTACTTTCAATCGAGCTGATGATAATCATGGCGACAACGAGCAATATAGGCAATTATGTTTATCGCGACGGCGTACGGAATGATAACGGCGAACGTCAAAGTCGAACGATCGAACGTGGTAAACGGACGGCGTTCAACAAACGAATGTTATTAATGTTATTGAAGTTTCGTTGTCTGGAGATAATGGCGAAAACAATAAACGACGAAACCTGCACGGTCGGAACGAAATCACGTGCCCGCAATGACAACTGAACGTACGCAACACAGCGACGGAGAGAACGGAGTACACACACCGAGTGCGTGTCGACGAGCTACGCGCAAAAGCAATTAAGCGGACGGTAATGACGGCGGCCGTGGCGGTCGGCGTCGACAGTAACGGGACAACGAGTACGGAAAATCCGACGACAAAATGACGACGGGAAATCCAACTATAAATAGGTACGGCGATGTGCGGATCGATTGTACGACCGTCCGCGTCTGTACGGTACACGTAATCGTATGTAATACTGTAACATGGCCGGAGAAGAATGAAAAAAAAAAAAAAAAAAAATAAAAACAAATTTCGCACGATAGAGGCGACCGACCAGTTCGGGGAATCCGGTCTATTTCGGGTTGATCCGACGTACAACGCAAAGCATTCTGTGGAAAATCCCCGGCGGCCGTATTTATTAAAAACCGTAAATGCAATAATAGCGTTGTTATCAACGGTGATAGCGAACGCGGGTCGTCGTCGTCGTCGGTCTCGAGACACTTACCGGCCGAGGCTACGGCGGCGTTGTCTTCGAGTTTCAATATGACCGTGGCTCCGGGTATCTGATGGCACGTTTGGGCTTGCATGGTGGCGGCCGCGTCGTCGGTGGTGGGCGATCTGTGTCGTTTTCGTGTGTGGGGACCGCGGTGGGCGCCCGTGTGCGCCGCGGACGATAAATCCGTGGAGACGTTCGTCGGCACACGAAAACGATAGCAACGGCGACACTCGGTGACGTTCCCCAAACAGATTCACGTGTGAATATGTTCTGCGGCGCAGTGCTCCGTGCTCAGCTGGGACGACGATAATGTGTGTACGAGTCGTCGCGCTGGACGATTATTGTGTATTGTCGTGTGGCTCGGTCGCTGGCTACAGCGAACTACAGCGAGCGCAGAACACACCGCGCGATTGTGGCGGACAACTATCGATAGTCCAAACTATTGTATCCCATTCGATAGTTTTCGACGGCCCGAATTCGACTCGGCTATTTTTTTCTCATATTTTCGTTAATAATGTTTTTTTTTATTATTAAAAACGCATACGAACGATGCGCGTAAATATCAATTCGTTTACGTTGTGTTGAGGAAAACAAAATTCTGTTTTTTTTTTTTTTTCTACTACCATTAAGAAAAACTATTATTTCACATTCCACGGTTTGACTGACGTTCTGTATCGCCTCTTTACACACGAATATAATTGTTAATTATACGATATTCCATTAAACATTTTGGTACATTAAAATCTAAACTGCACTGTGTCTTATCGGAACACATGTATTTTAGTCACCAGAAATTGATAAAATCGTATTGCTACGGTCTGCATAAATTCGATACGGGTTTTTTCTTAATCCCCGGCCCCTGTGGCCGGTACCCGGGCAACGACAAGAACTAACATCGAAAACTACTTATCGATAGTGACGATATAAAACAATCGAACACAATCGGCAATCACGGCGAGTCGTTTACCTGAGCGGCCGCGTGTATAGGTGCAGCGCTAGCGGTACGGGTTGCGCGAGCGCGACACACACTACAACGGTGGTAGCGGTACGCGGCGATTTGCGTCAGCGGCACTTGTAGTGGTGGTAGTGGTAATGCGTGGTATATACGCGAACGGTCGCACGTCACGAGCACGACAGAGAGAAAAAAAACAAAAAAAAAAAAAACCGATCAACGTCGGCGGGCGTGTCGGGTTCGCGGGGCGACGGCGCTCGGTGGGCGGGAAGGGGGGGGGGTTATTCCGTGACTTCCCGTCGGCGGCGGGCGGCAGAAGAGGTGAACCCGGTGAAATATCATTAAAGCGCCCGGCGTGCGGCGTGCGTGCGGAAGCGAGATCGGTGCGCGCGTGCGCGTACGGCGTGCGGCGCAAGGCCGACGGGACGGGGAGACGACCCTTTTCCGCACCGAGTTCGGATTGTCGCGAGCACCAAGAGCAGCAGCTGGCCGCCGCCGCCGCCGTCGCGCGGCAGATGGTGGCCGTAATGTGTAGCGGTGGGACAGGACAAAAGAGTAGACGGTTCGGTAGAGGGAGAACTGTACATTGTCGGCGGCCGCTGTAGCATTCGACCGTCACCCCCGGCCCCGTCCGACCGTCGTACAGTGTGACCGGATCGGGAGACGCGAAACTCCCGCGGGCGGGCTGCGGATTTTGCCGGAGAACCCGGGCGCCCGAAAATGCCGAAATGACAATGGCTGCCGATTAAGAAGAACATACGGGAACAGGGATGGGAAATATTGCGATAATATTAACAAACCGAAAGATTTATTTTTCTTTCGCTCTGATCCGTTACATTTGTCAATTTAGATACAATCTATTGGTTTTATTACGATTTGGTTTTTTTTTTTTCTTTCCGAAAAACAACTTTTTCTACGAGAAATATTACTCCGATGAATAGAGTTTAGCGCCTTTTTTTATATCGCAGAGGCTTGTAATTTTCACCAAATATCTATATCGGCTTTTTGTAGCCATTTTTAAGTTATTTTGAGGTATTTGATTTTGTTCATGGTCTTATAAGTATTTTTATGTATGGTAAATGTTAGATATCTGTTATTCAAATTATATGATTCAAGAGAAATGCATGAAAAACATTGAGTTCAAGGTTCATTATAACTTGTATTTAGTGGTCTAAAAAACAAATAGTAATTTAAAGCATTATTTATTTTTTTTTTTTTTCGTAAGCGTTTCAAGATCAAATTTCGTCGAAAATCGTAAAATTTACGGCATTTCAAAATCTGCCTTGTCGAACATCATTGCGAAGCGTTTTTCGTTTGCAGTCGTTTATCTTTACGTTCAGATATAAAAATTAAATAATTTTATGCAGAGGCGTGGTCTGCCCAATCAGGGGATAAGCCTGGTAAGCCCGGACCTACACACTTTTCTCCAAAATGAACACAATTTTAAAATCAAAAGTATATATTAACAGTCTTTCCGGTCAAAACATTTATGTTATTTTATCTGGCGTACATAGGAAAATATTTCTAACTATGTCTCAGATTTTACGTATGCTACCTACCCAACTTCTCACCAACAATAGTGCCCTCTGCACCCGTCCCCATTATCGGATTTTTTTTTTTTTATATAGATATTAAGATATAGGTATTGACGTATTGCAAGAAACAAAATTCGTCCTAAATTCTCGTTCATAAATTACGAATATTTTTAAAAATGTTGTTGGTGAGAAGTCCTAGGATACAAAAGGGAGGGAATTCAATGTATATCTGTGAGCAACGATAAATCTATTCTGAGCGGAGTTCAATTGTTAGTGATGCTTTGTCAACAAAATATTTTTATTTTAAATAACAATATATGTTAAATATGTAATATTTTGGTAAAATAATTAAATAGGCATTATGTATATTCTTTAATGAAATTTGTTTAAAATGTACCAATTTTCCTGTTTTTCTCGGTTTATCACATTTGCCGGGAAAACTATTGGGAAAATCGAATAATGACCTCCCATAAGCACCGTCTCAGTCAGATTTCAATTCTGAATAAGTGCTATCATTGTAAATCTGAGAAAAGTTGTCCAAAGAAAAAAAAAATCGTAATATTTTACTAATAATTTCGTTAATTTTCTCGTTTTTTCTCTTTTGTTAGGAAAACTGCCGAGAAAATCCAAAAAAAAAGAATATGACCTCCTTAAAGTACCATCGCAAGAAAATTTAATTTCAGAAAAGGTTCTACATCGATCGGCCAGCGCGTGGTTTTCGCGATATTCATATTCGTCGTTCGATTAAATAAACCGTATAAATCGGTAAGCGCACCCACAACGTGTGTGTGTTTGTTACTAATTCGGCGCATTTTGGTACTGATAGCGCGACCGACACGTGTTTTCGGCGAGGTAAGGCGAACACCCCGAGCAATATCCGTGTACAATGTCGTATGATTTTACGATTGATCGATTTTCATGAAAATCTGAGCTCCGGACGTACATGCGAATAAAACGACGGAGACGCACTACGCGCGTGGGTGGGTGCAGTCGCTGTTGTTGGGCGGGAAGTCGGGAAGGCGGGATCCAGACGGGAATTCGATGTACGGCCGTGAGCAACCATCTGATAAACCGTTGCTAACGAAAAAACGATTCTGGACGGAGTTCAGGTGAAACTTTGAAACTTTTATTATATGACATTATGGCAAAACGATTAAAATACGCATCACCTATATAATTTCTTTAATCATATTTGTTTAATGTACTGATTTTCCCGTTTTTTTTTTTTTTCGGTTTTTCACATTTGTCGACAAAACTCATGGGAAAATCAAAACAATGACCTCTTCAAAGTACCCCCCCCCCAACAACGATTTCTTTTCAGAAAAGGTGCTACGCTTAAAAATCAAAGCAAGATCTGTTGTCCGCAGAAGAAACATTAAATAAACATCTTTGTAAAACCATAAGCTTCTTCGTTCCACTCGGAATCTAAAAAACAAGAGTTTTTTTTTTTTACGTAGGGTTCTTTTTATAATTTTACGTTTTTAGTAGAAACGCAAATTGTCTGCGATGATTAGTTATATCGAATATTAGGTGGGCGTGTAACGTCGACAATACCGTTGCAGTCAGACGGATACTGAATTCTTCAGTCGGTGAAAATTCCGGCGAGTTCTACTGCGTGTGAAATGTGCTTCTCCGTTAACGGGTCGTCTGGAAAATTGGCTTAGGGGCAACAGCAAGTGCGCATCAACAGCGTTTTACAGATTCGTCAACATTAAATATTGAAAGAGAATTTGTTAATGGAATTACATCTTCAGAAATACCGAAAAATTATTCCAGTAGCGATAGAAAAATAACACGGGTTTGATGTAATAAACGTAATAAATGTAAAAACACATTGCGTTGAATTATGGATAGATAATTAGTAATACAAGTGACTGCTGAAAAATTGTAAAGACACGAACAGTAGGTAACCGTTAACAAACGACTTACAAAATACAATTCACTAGGTAAGTACCTACTCGACTCGATTACTCAACAACAGTGTCGGCTTCTTACTCGCCGGACGCGGTTTACCAAAAACAAACATTTAAAAATACACGACTGAATGGATAGGTACCCCCCCCCACACACTGGATAATAATAATAATTATAGCCCGACTGACGTACACAATCGAATTTTAATAAAACCAGTAGAACGCCTATTGTGAATGTTATCGACACCAAACCGCTAGATAAATATTACAAAATTCTTATTTCTTTTCAAAATACGTCTAATAAGGAAAGCGTTCGAAAAATCGGCGTTTGTAATTTTTTGCATGTAAAAACACCCAGCGATTAATATGCTAACGGCCCGTGTCCGTCTTTTAACTGATAAAATATAATCGGATTTGTATTTAAAACCTTTTATAATGGTACCTACCCGCACAAAATTGGCGTTTGTAATTTCTTGCCTGTAAAAACACCCAGCGATTAATATGCTAACGGCCCGTGTCCGTCTTTTAACTGATAAAATATAATCGGATTTGTACTTAAAACCTTTTATAATTGTACCTACCCACTTAGATAGCCGACCTTGTTATTCATTTTAAATTTAAGTTGTCTTATTTCTGTATTTCTTAAATTAAATGTCAACTGTTTTTATGATTGCTTCACACAGTGTACCTACACAGTGTATTCAATCGATAAATGTTTAGTATTATTGTATAGCCACCTAAGTCAATAGTGGTGATAATGAATTGTACCGATTTCAAAACGACGTTTTGATTGTAAAAAACATTTGAAAACTGTGTACCTATTTAATTCTTCTTATAACACTGCTCAAAACTGGGATGTCTTATCACTAATGCTAAATATTATATTTGTACATAAGACCATGAAACGGTTTATTGTAAAACTTTGTTCCATTATTTACTTGTAAACATTTCGGAGTATTTGTTTTTAACACATTCGACGTGTTTTTTCTAACTTCTTTACAGATTTCATTATTCAATGCTTGTAATCTATACTTATTTGGTACATTACAATTAAAATATATTTAAAACCAGTTGTTGTATGTATATCTATTCAGTGACGGATTTTGCGTTTTGGCGACCCTAAGATTAATCACTCTGGCACCCAGGTAGTATGAAGGGGGGGGGGGCTCACATTACTAAGGAACCAACAATATTTGGTCTGAACCATTTTATTCGAATTCTATACACCTTTTTTTATATATTTCAAAAAAAAAAATATGTATAAATCGTTAAAATAGACACCTCGCAAAAATAATATAATTCATGTCTAATATTTTACTTCAGTTACCAGTAGTGCTTGTACTAGTTGTACTACAGTCACATAACAGAAATATACATAACCAAATATGAAATAGGTAGTAAACAATGAACATAGAAACATAGTTATCATATATAATATTTATAAAAACTTGTACAAAAGCATTGAAATTTATTAAAATCAAATTAAATGAAAACTTTCTTTATTACAAGTACAAAATAAATAACCCAAATAATTGTTACTTATTAAAATAAATTAAAACATTATAACAATATTTTAAATCTGTTTTTTTTGTTCCGAGGTTTATATTGATGTCTTCATATTCTAGTTCTGTTGTAATTTGGTTTTCAATACACAATATTACCAAAGCATTTAATCTATCTTATCTATTAAATCTATTTATATTGATATCTTTCCCAAAAATAACAAATAACTGTTGTATTTTTAGAAAATACCCATATTCGGATATTCCTAATATGTACAGTCTAATTTATCCCTAATAGTGATTATATTACACGTGAAGTATTTTAAAATTTTAATCATAATTTTAATATTGTCACTAGGTACATTACACATATTATTATAATGTTCTAAAATTATTTTTATTCGTGTTTATAATTTAAATATTAAAAAAAAAAATATTCAAATAAATATACTTAATAACTATTAATTCTAAAAAAAGCCAGTCTAGGCTATTAGCTTATATTAGCCTTATGGCATAGCCTATTTAGCCTGTTCCTAAATCCGCCACTGTATCTATTAAGTCTATTTACTAAAGATCATGTTAAGGTAACCGTTCCACCTTTGTCCTAAAACTTCCACTATACCCGATTTCCTCACAAATTAGTATACGAGTTGAGCATATAAAAATTATTCTTTAGATTTATATTTTATTTGATCATGATCAAAAATACATTGTTATAAATTAATACTTAAATAAGCAAATGTTGCATTACATTTACTATAGATATCTATTAATTTTCTTAAAATGTGTGAAAAACTAATGAAATAATTAGTTTTTCACTTCATAATTGAAATAGGGACTAATATATAATAATATGGCTGTAGGTATGTTAGTTATACAATAAATACATTTTAGTTTTTTTTGGAATAGATCACTCGACATTAATACATTGTTGTAGTCTTTTAATCATTATTCATTATCATAAGCTTTTGATATCTATTACTTCAATCTTCTTAATAATATTTAAATTCAGTTTAAGGAAATCTTACATAATGAATGAACGATTATGAAGAATACAAAGATATAAAGATTTTTTAGTAAAGCCTTGTTTACACCAGCATTGTAGTTGTAAAAAAATCAGGCGTACTATAAATTATAACAATAATAAGATCTATTTTTGATAATTCAAAGATGATCACTCAAAATTAATGAAAAGTTGAATACAAATCAACTTCATAAGTCGTCTGTTATTGATGATCACTTATAATGATTTTGAATAAAGTATTTCGCAATAATTGCGACAAATTAGAATGGTTGGATTACAATAGATACGTTTCAGCAGATGACTCAGGTCATAAACACCAAAACATAGGTAATGAATATCTAACCAATAATCTTTACATATTTTATTTATACTTATATGGATACAATAAATCTAAATCGTTGAAATAGAAATTTTTGTTTATCCTGTTATTATTAAACCTAAAATAAGCTAGTCTTCTTTCTCGTTAACAGAAATGTAATTAAATTAATTAAATGGTGTTAGTGATTCTAGTTAAAATGAGTACATTTTCTATTCATTAAACATATATATTTTGTAATAATTTATCTTGTTTATTTATTTTGAAAATGTACTATGAAAGTACTAAATGAGTAGGCAATTAAAATTACAGATAATAAATAAATTTATATATATATAATTACATTTATCATTATTATTGCCTTTAAATCTATTGATGATTTATAGAAAAATCAAAGAACTGATAATAACAATATTTGTTTTGAGTGTTCGTATTCAATTGTAGAATGCCATAAAATACAATTATTTTTAACCAGTACGTTTTACAAAGTCTATATTTATTTTTCCAGTATTGTTTCTGCGCTCACTATTTTTTTCATTTGTCTGATGTTTGATCAATTGACTTCTCAGAATCAAAATATGCATCTGTTTACTGTACTGCTCAGCCATGCATAAAGCTTTCTGAAATGTTTCAACTCTTTTATCTGTATGTTTTGCAAAAAGGATCTAAAATAACAAAAAATATGTATTAAGTAATAAATCAACAAATAAAATAATTTCGTATAGTACTATTCAGTCATTATAGTTTAAATTTAGTTCTTTATATAATAAATAAGCTAGATACTTATTTGTATGTAATAAATATACTTTTTTTGTTAAATAATTAATTAATGTAGATAGACAAGTACAAGGAGTATAAAATGCAAAAATTAAAAGGTTCAAATTTATTTTTTAAACAAATTAACTCCACAATTATCACTTTTGATTTATTTAAAATTCTGAGCAGAGCAAGAAATGCATTGGTTTCACAATGTTTAATTTTTTTTTATGTGGACACTTTTTCTACCAGAAAGCTTACTTTGATTATTAAGTATAGCACTTTTTCTGAAATGAAATGTTCTTTGGGTGGTACTTTAAAGAGGTCATTTTTTGAAATTCTCATAAATATTTGAGATGTGGAAAACCTGGTTCTTTAAGTTAGAAAAGATTGAAAGATTAAAAATAAGGTTGTTTTTTATGAATATTATTGTTTTTATTATTTAATTTTTTTTTTTTAACAATCATTGTTATTATGTAAACGCACATTGTTGTAATCATTTTACAATGACATATATATAGTTGACAAAGCAACACTATCCACTCAACTCCACTCAGAATAATTTTTTTGTTAGCAATGGTTTATCGTTGTTTACACATACATTACATTACCGCGTATATATCCTACCTTCCTAACTTTTCACCTATAACAGTGGCTGCACCCATGTGCAAAATATGTCTGTATTTTTTGTTGTTTTAATTATTTTACTAAACTTTAAGTATTATCAAAATAATAGTGATTATTTTTTAATTTTTAAAATATTCAATATTTTCTACTTTAATTAAGTAAAATCTATAGCGGTAATTAAAACCTAACTTTGAATAAAACAAGTTAAACTTGAAAATTAAGTTTAAAACAATAATCATGATATTTACTTTGTTAATAGAATCAATGCGAGCCTTGATGTGTCCATCTATAATAAGCTTCATAAGCTCATCCTCTAAATCAGGCAAAGAAGTATTGAAACATAATGCCATCTTCCTCATGTCAGCAGAATCATATGGACTAAATATAAATGTAATTTATAGTAATAAAAAATAATAAAATTAAGTTTTAATAAAATATTTGTTTACGTGAAGTACTGGATCATTGCTTTGCTTCTGATATTGGAGTAGAGCTGTTTTATGTGAGATCCAATGAACATATCCAGAAGTAAAGATGGCTAAAATTAAATAAATTGTATTGTTCCAGTAATTGTTTACCATAAACAATTATAAAATAATTTATAATATACAAATATATCTAATTATAATACTTTTCTTTTATTCAAAATAGTTAAGCAGACTTCATATTTGGACTCGTAGAATTTAAATATGGCATCACGTATTTCGGGTTCAAGTTCAAGGAATGATTTAAATGAACTAAAAATATGAACAAATTAAATAAGTCACAATGAATACATACTATTACAAATAACACAATATAATATCTACAAATTTACATAAATATATATATACAAAATGTGTATATATAAAAATGAATGAATATTGTGGAATATTATGATGACGTATGTGAGTCATGTTTCACATTTTGACTGTGATATACCTAATGAATTTTTAATTCGAAACTGGTCGCATAATACACTTATCATAATATTCCAGGCGACCCATTCATTCATTCATTTTATTTTTATACATATATTTATTTATGAGTATTAATTATTTTAATAATTTTGTTTTTACTTTATTATTTTATAACTACACAATTCACTACATAATGATGATTAATAAAACAGCGATAGGTGTGTAGACAAAATGGATAACATAAATAAAAAATTATGATAGCAATCAAAAACATATTTAACTAAAACTCATGCAGTTTAATATATTGAACTGTAATATTATGAGAAACCAATCAATTTGGATTTTTAAAACATATTATATTGTTGTTTAGAAATATTTTTGCATTATATTTATTTGTGTTTGTTTGATTTTTGACATTATGAAAATAATATATATTGATATGATCCATAAATAATCCTGAAGTGTGCGCATATTTTTATCAGGTTTATTGCTTGGTCATAAACTTACAATTAGATTAACATAACTAGATGATATTGACAGAAATATACATTAAAGTTATTTAATTAAAATTATGTTACAGGGATTACATTTTAGTATCATTATATCATATAGTATCAAAAACTTGAATAATCATATATATAAAAATGTTACATTATCCTTATTTTCATAGGTAATCAGTAACATATTTTTGATTTTAAAATAGCTACCTATATTATTACAAATTCCATAAATAAATGGAGTATCAATTTAAATGACATTGCCATTTTTGATTCTTGTCAACCTGTTGAAGAGATATTCTACTTTCAAGTTTAGATAGGGGGATAGTAGTGGAGCACTATTCAAATACCACTGTACCATCACACAAATGATGTTTCACTACACTCTCCTTACCCTAACTTAAAATTGGAATATCAAGTCAACAGGGTAACAGCAATCAAAAATGTCAACATCAAAGTAAATTTAAACTTATAAATGTTTATTTATGCATTTTTAATATAGGTAGCTATTTGAAAATAAAAAGTAGGTTGCCGATAAACCCCCAAAAATAAGGACAATGTAACATTTTGATATATATGATTATCCAAGTTTTTAAATCCAATTCATGGAAAATTTGATAGTAACATGAAATTTGGAAGACCCTATATTAGAGATATTAATTTAAATTACATACATAATCAAAGTCAAGTTGTTATACTTCTAAAACATAAACACTAAAACTTGAGTAAAAATGTTAAGTAAATAATTGCATGTATAACCTAGTAATGTTGTTTGAGTAATATTACCAATTTTGATATTTTGATAATATAATATATAAAAAATTTAGTTTACATAGTAAAACAAAGGATTTTTGTTTTGAAAGTAATATTACAAATACTAAATTACTTACTTATTACAAATAATATTATTTTGAAGTTCCAAACGATTAAAAGTGGCTAAAGCACAAAGTCCTCCATAAATAGCAACATCATTAGTTGTCATTACTTCCGTAGAATTACAATGATCTAAATTCGCTCGCAAGAAATTATGAGCAGCTGATTTGTATTTACGATTAGCTAGATCAGCTAGACCCGCCAAGCATTTAAGTGTAGAACTATAATTTTTTAGTATATCTGGGTTCTAAACATATAAAATATTTTAAATTATTACAATAAAGTAAATAATTAAAATTGAATGTTTAATATTTATTATAAAAAAATAAACATATTAATATAATTGCTACATGTAATGTTAACTGTATAATGTGAATTATCTACCAAACACCCTTTCAAAACGCTTATTAAAAAAAAACAGTTGTCCAATCATTTTTGAAATTTTACTATGTCTAGGTAAGTCTAATATAAGGATTATTATCAAGTTTCAAGTCTCTATGTGTATTTATAATCGAATTATTGCTAAAAAAACTCCCTAAAATTAAAATTCCATAAATGCTCAAAAGATTTGGTAATGATACCGTAAGTAAATCAAAAGTCAACAAAAAAGGTATTTAGAGATTTTTTTAACTAAATCATTTTTACTGGTACAAAAAGTACGTGTTTTTATAAAATCATGAAATTGTACGTTTCCTACATTTTTTTCTCCCACTTAAATGCTTTTATTTAAAAAATGGTGTCGAAAATCAAAAATTGACCTAAAAGTTAAAACCTAAAAATTAACCTTAAAGTGCAATCTAGACAACTTAAGCTTTCAGAAAAGTCACTACACGTAAAAATCTGAGCAAGTTTACTAGGAAAAAATGTGTCCAAAGACAAAAAGAAAAATAAACAGCATTGTAAAACCAATAGCTCTATCACTACGCTTGGAATCTAAAAATGAATATGAAATATTAAATGTTTTAACTGTTATGAAATATAAAAATGCTATCTTCTGATAATCAATGAATACTTTGTTACAACCAGTCATAATGAAATCAAAATTCAATATTAATGGGTCTCAATTTTTTTTTTTTTTTTTTTTAATATATATCATTAAGTGGCAATAAACAACTTTTAAGTTAAATAAAATAAGATGTGTTAATTACCTCGGTATAATCTGGAGTTGTTTCTGCTTTAATGATGTAATTTTCAACATGGGACCAATTTTGAAGATAAATTCCAACCTGTTAAAAAAAAAATCTAACTTTATCAACACTATATAAAACAGTAAAACAACTATAAATCATTGAATTTTGTGCATCAATATTTGATGGGATATAGACCATAAAAAAAATTGTTTTATTAAATGACAAGCTTGAGTATACTAATTAAAAAGGAGATATTAAATATTAATGCATAAATACTTTACATTGTATAGGTTATAATTTAACTTAACCATTGAATTTTTAAAATATTTTGAATATTTCTTTACAACACATTTACTTTGTACCTACAAATTAAACTGTACAAGTTTAAAAAAACCATTGGTAAAATATATAATAGCATAATATACTATAATAATAGTATAATTTAAACGAAATTAAATTTGGAAAACTAAAATAATATTTCATTATTATTGTAGTACAATAATTAAATAATTAAAGTTTTAAAAATGATTTATTCTTTAAGCAATATTATAATAGAATAATATACATAACTTTGTATCTTATACATACTTTTATTATATTAAGACACATTGATATCACATGGTATGAACTAGTACAATAGTCTCGAGCTTTAGAATAACTTTTAGTAGCTTCAATGAGGTCTCCACAACTGACATGATGATCACCAATTTCATTATGACCACGTCGAATACTTTCCTTAATTGAATTACTTTTATAGTTCTTAAGATCTGAATCCAGCTTTTCGAGTTTTATGGATGCCTTTTGAGTTGTAGTTTCAACCCAACTAGCGTTGTAAGTCAAAGGTGCTACATCCACATTGTTAGCGCCAGTAACATCTGGTAGTAGATTTCTAACTCATAAAAATAACAAACAAATTTAAAAACTAGTAAAAACATCTAGTACTATTGTATATTATAATTTATAACGAAAATAAATATTATAGGGTTATTTTGTTGGTTCTAAATTAACTATTAATTATACTAGATCTATATAATTGTATAATACATTTTGTTGCTTATTATACTATACAGAGTGATCAACCCTTCTATAAGACACTCATTATTTAAGAAAACATCAATTTTTTTTTAGAAAAATTAAGAATAAGCAACTCTAAAATGTTATATTTTCATTATTTTTGGGGAGTAAAAAAACTATCTACTTTTGATTTTCAAATGGAAAATTACATTAAAAATTTCTTAGATTAATATTAGTTTAAATAAATTTTGGTAGTGGCACTTTGATTTTCATCAATCTGTTAACGAGGTATTCAACTTTTAAAATTAAGTAGAGGAGAGTATTGCAGCACTATTCAAACGATTCTATCCGTGTCATAACACGATGTTCACTACTAGCTTGTCAATGGGTTGACGAAAACAAGACTTTCAAAACCGAAATGTATTAATACTAGTGGGGTAACCATGATTTTTTTTTGGGTGTATGAACTTCAAAGTGTTGACTACCAGCGGGTAGTCAGATAAAGAATATACAGGGTAATTTAGTTTATAAACTGTATATCAGGGATGGGCAAGTGGTCCGCATCCAGCCCACATACCATATTTCACTGCTATATGCTACATTTTCAAATTAATTAATAAATATCACATGTATAAATAATTAAATATAAAAAATAAATGTCACTTGTAAATTTTAAATTTGATTGACCTTTTTTTTAGTTTTCTATGTTCTCTAGCGCGCTAGATTTTAAAGTTCTAAAAATTGGCCCTCTTGTTAACATTGAGTTACCCATCTCTGCTGTATACAATAATAAATCATTATAAACAAAAAAATGTTTCTCAGAACGCTAGTAATTTAATATTAATAGTACTCAAAATGTACTGGAACGCCAATTGGATTTGTAATATTAGCTTTTGGGTTCAAATAAATATTAAGTTAATAAGTTAATATTAAATAAATTAAGATAATTGCCACTCAGTATATGATGTTTCCGAAATTATCACAATCAATTCTGTATCTGATAATTTTGATTGAAAAATTATGAAAATCTTATATTCAATTTATTTAAAAATACTTACTTCAGTCATGTATCACTAAAACTGGTTTATGAGCTAAAAGGAAAGGTGTTCTTTATATTATTAGCTATCATACTAGTTTTCTGGCCGTTCTAGTTTGTAAAAGTTTTCATTTCGAGCACTGAGTATAATAGTCATGTTTTTTTCTCTCATTTCCTAGGTATCTCAAAAATAAAAAAAGGTATAGGGGTGAATTGTTGAGATAATGCATGCAAAATTGGAGCATTTGACTAACTAAATAGGTTCTTTGCTAAATGCTGGATCTAAAGTTTAACATAGTCAAAAAAAAATCTGTTACCTAATTCTAGTTTTTAAGAAATACTACTATTGGAATATTTGATCTAAACAGTATAAACTATTATATAGGATTCTTGAAAAATCTCAAATTTCAGTGGCTTGTCAAGCTTGTTAAGAGCTAGGTACTTATTACTTATATGTTCTAAAATATAAATTTCGAAAATTGTTTATACTTTTTTAGATAATGATTGTCTTATCGAGAATTGATCACCCTGTAAACTATATTTACAAAATTACAAACCAAAGTGCTGTTGGATATTCGGTCACAGAAAATTCGCAAATTAAGAATCAGAATAACTCCAAAATATTTTGTATTATAAATAAGGAAGAAAGAAAAAAAAGTTTTATTAAAATGAAATATTAGTACCCTTGGAATTGTTGAAGTTTCTGATGCAGTACTTGATATAAATTAGTGTTCATTGTAGTAATGATATGAGAAATTGCCAGTCTTAACGCGTCTGGACGCAATTTTGAAGAATGATCAGCTATATACATCAATCTATAAATGCGAGCTAATCCACTGTAATTGTTGGCGTAAGTTTCAAGATCCTTGATTAAAATAAAATAGCATATAATTAGTATCCAAATAAGCACTATGACCATGACTATGACTAAGATTGTTTATATTTACGAATATGTCAATGTCAACTTCGTATGTTTCTTCTTCATTGTTGTCGTTTTCTTCTTGCATTGGATCTATATCTCCGGGAGCCTGATAAACTACCGCTGGTTGCTGAAATATTAAAATATAATACAATTGAATAAATTACCTATTGTAGCTATATTTCGTTTACATCAAACAACATACAAGATCATTGGCCGACATTATCCACGTGCGTGAAGCATAGAATATGTACTAAGATATGACGGACAAATTATTATAAGAGTATTCGAGTATTGGATCTAAAACTATATTATAATATGTTCATCAAATTTTTTTGCAAATGTTTCCTCTGTTATCATCACGGTCCACGGATAAAAAGAACGGAATCTTCAACCATGATAGAGTAATATAAGAGGGGCCATAATGAAATAAAATTGAAGCGCAAAAAGGTGATATTTAACAGTGTGACCACCAATAAAACTCCAAATGTTGTTATTGGTTCCATATATTATTTTGTATTACGATGATTGTACAAGTTTAGTAAAATAGTACATTACTACAACTACATTAATACTTGTATTTTTTAGACGTATTTTATTTTCAACCTACTGATTGGTCTAGTGAAGCGATAAAAATTCTGAATACAGATTTCAATTTGTTGTCAAGATCCTGTTTTGTTAAAAATATATATTTTTGATTTGGAAAGACATTTTCAAAATCGGGAAAAAGTATCATCATACAAAAAAAAAAAACATAACATAAAAAGACATATTACATATTATAATATCTATTAGATAGCCTATGAAGTACTGGTTGTAACATCTATTGCTTCTTTTTGATGTACAGTCAAGGGTTTTAAAGTTTCAGAATACATTTTTTTTTGCCTAAAATAATTTACATTATATTATTGTACAAAAAAGTTATAAATATCTATACGATATAATAATGTACTTTTTCAATATTAAACAAATACACTCGCACATTATACTCGGCCAACATTAGATGGAAATGCAGGACTTTGCAATAATCAGATCATTCATGAAGGGGTGTTGAATCTGAAGTACAGGGGCTCGTTGAAATGAATTTGGAATTTTTGAAATTTCAATAGGAATAATTATTTTTATATCAATTAATATGTTTCAATCATTTTGATATTTTAAGATGCCGGTTAACCATTGATATCGATACATAGAAATTATCATCTTCCGTTTGTAATGGACTGCAACGATTTTCGATTAGATATTTATATCTAGCGTCATTATAGACAGTATATACGGACAGGACATCCCTATACGTCCTACTATACACGGTATACTGTGAGCAGTGTGAGTGAAGAGTCTAGTAGTGTCACTAACAAAATTCGTATATCATTGAAGATCGCCAACATAGAATACCACTAACCAGGAGTGCGTTCAGAAACATTATCCACGATTTCTAGGGAATTCGCACCGCCCATTTCAATGAACCATCAAGTTATCAACCAAGTTACCGAGGTTACCCGAGGTATGTTAACCTGTTTATAGTTTTATCAGAAATAGATTTGGTTTTGGGTGCCATAAGGTAATAGATAAGAATACTACTCAGTTAATAAATTAATATAATTATTATAATAAATTTGATATTAAATGGCTAATAATAACGAAATTGTATTATCGATATATCGGTAGTATGGAACGCGCAGTCAATCTGTTAATAAGTCTATGATTTTATTCGAAAAAAAAAAACATTACAGTAGACTGTAATAAACATAAAGTCAGATCTTGTAAAAAATGATAAAGTGTGACAAGAAATAAATAAAAAGGAAAGAAATTCCGTACATATTATTTAAAAATAAAAAATAAGTTAACCAGATGGCCCAAGTAACCTACTTCTGTGTTTTGAAATTTTAATCGATGAATTTAATTAGAAAATATTATATTGGTTTATTTTAGAATCTGAGTGGAGCGAAGATTATGTAACTTTTCTACCAGAAGACTTACTCAGATTTTCAAGTGAAGCGCGTTTTTCGCAAGGAAATCGTTGTGGGGAGGTATTTTTGGGAAGTCATTTTTCGTTTCTCTTAAGAGTTTTCTCATCAAATTTCAAAAATCGAAAAACAAAAATGGGAAAATATAAGAAATGTGAGTATAAGTAGGTATGCCAATAAAAAAAAATATCATTTTAAACTATAATTATTACAACATCATTCAGAAAAGCTGCAAAACTAAATAAAATATAGTACAACAGTAAACGTAATTAACCGCAATACAATAATAATAGTACTATAGTGTAAAAGAGACCAAGCGATTTGTTTAGGTACTTGTAGTCGAGGGGGCCCCAGACTTTTTAATAAAATATGCGACTTTTACTATGCTCTGGGCGGCACAGTGGCTGTATCATAACTTTTTTTTATAACCTAACCATATATTTTGCAAGTAAGTAAATCGGGTAGAAGACTCTTCGGGAATCTTTTTTGGGTTTTATTTTTAAACAAATAATAATTTTTTTATTTCTGGTACCCGATCAGACGAGGTAGACGAGAATAATAAGAAGATTATAACAACATTATGCTACAGCCACGCACGTAGCAAGTTGGGGTTTAGGGGGATCCACGGGATCACGACGATTATTGTTAGACGATGACAAAATGTCCATTTTTCATCAAACCAATATTTTGTTAATCGTTTTGATATTTTAAAAATTTTGAATTTGTAAACGTAATACTTGTACTTTCATCCATTATTAACTATACATTTGATGTCATTTGTTGTTCCGTCACGTACACCGAAAACGATGTTCATTTTTATTGTTTCACCGTGTCATCGTGGTATGACTAATGACACCCACTGATGCCATCACAAAACAATGAGGAAAATACCGGGTGATTCATTTAAGTGGGTACACTCATGTAAGCGAATGCTGTGGACTGGATTATGTCATGTTCAAGGGTGACATCTGCCTACGTAGTAGTGGCTAATCAACGCGGACTAGCTGGACAGACTCTGTATGGACACCAGTTCAGAGGATGACATGGTGATCAGGCTGTCGCCGCGGTTCGTTCTTGTCGACAGACCCAATAATTATTATACTGTGACACCAATGCATTGTTATTTCGTACATTGTTTTCGTCTAGACGTATCTTATGAAAACAATTATTTTGGAACCAACAGGGTCCAAATTAACTTTAAGATTGTTCAATGATTAAATTTTAAAAAAAAAGTTATATAAATTCAATAAAATAAAAACCTGGATACAGTCAATGTCCAGATTACACTATGTCACATATGGTATAAAATACAAAATTTACCTGAGCAAGTTTACGTCTCCTATTTGTTCAAATAGTTAGTGGATGAGGTGTTTCACTAGATTCCAAAGAGGCCATTAAATCTCCAAGTGGGAACAAATGCATCATTTTTTCAATAAGAAATGCGTTGTTATTAAGATATAGGCAAAGGTCATTAAGTAATAAATCAGATGAATTAAAGTAGTAAAAATGTATTTTAACAATTTGGTTCACAGATTTTACTGAAATTAGACAATACTAATAAATTATCCTTTATCATTTGCTCTATTTCAGGTATAGAAATATGTTCATCAATCTGATCACTTGCAGTAAACACAAAAACATTTTTGCTCACGACATTAGATTGCATGTTCATTTTTTTATTAGCTTTAGCTCTATAAAGATACATTAATTATTGTCTTTTTATTTTTACACGTTCATATTTCCTTACTCTTCCATTTTCTTTTCAGCTTTTTCAATTATAATTCCTCATCATCCCTTTCATACACCTTTATTTTTTTGTAGCCTTATCTTTTATTTGGGATCAGTATCTTAAATTCAAGATTCATTGGAACTATCAACACCATCTAATGCCTATAACCAATGTACATGCCTATACAAACTTGAATAAATATTTTATATTTATTATTACTTTATTATAGCCTTTATGATTTTATGACCAATAGTAGGACTTACAGCATATTTTCAATTTGTGAATCTTAGCAATAGAGTCGTGAAATTTGAAGCTTATCATATACAGTAGCGGCTGGTGTGTCAAATAATTAATGGTGCACATTTAAAAAATGTTTATACAATAAGTACACTCAATTCAGAAAACAGGAACTAAAACAAATATTTTATTGAAATATAAATATATTTGTATTTGTTTTATGTAGGTAGGAGGTTCTTAGATAGAAATTTACAATATATTTGGGAATTATTTTTGTTTTTGTTACGTTTTATTAAATAATATTATTTATGGATTGAATATCAAAACCTCGTAGTTTATAATTCCTTTTTATAATATGCATAAAAAAAAAAAATTATGTGTTGTGCGAGCCAAATACCACTGACTGACTACATGTCAAGAACGACCGTGTCCAGAAACAATTTTAGATCAATTATAGAAAAACTGTGCTTTTATAATTATATAACTTTTTTCCGATTTCCGTTGGTTACGAGAAGTTGTTATCAATATACTCGTATTTAATTTTGTTGTCTAATTCGAATCACTCATATATTGTTGCTTATTATACGTGAGTATTTGATTTTTTGTCACGATATAATAAAACCTTTAAAACAATCCGATTTACTCTAGTGATTAATAATTTATACTAAAAGTATTAATATTTCCATTTACTATTTTCTATTTTTTTATTTTATATTTACTCTCACGTTTAATAATTTCTACTAAACGTACCTATTCATGTTTCTATATTCTATTTACTTGTGAATATAATATTCACCATGCCAAACCATACGACACGACGCAAGTAAATATTTTGTAATTTTAATCGAAAACCCGTTTTCGTATTAGATATTATTTTATCGGTCAAGTATTATATTATTATAATAAAATAAAATATACACGACATTTATACCCTATATAATTTGTTTATAACTCGAATCCTTTTTTTTTATCGTCACAAAGAATTCAATACCATTATGATGTATGTAAGTCTAATACTAGTCAAAGAATTAAGACTTTAATAATTTTTAGTGAAAATAAAATTTATTAATTTAGAAATTATAAATAAGGCTTCTAATGATTATTAGTTGGAATACAATTTAAATATTTTCATCAAAGAATTCGTGTTTTTTATTTATTCAAGTGGTATTAATAGTTTTATTTTTATCTACTGACGTTTTAGACACTTAATAGTTACTGATATTTTGTATAACAGTACACAGTTATAGTCAGGGCTAGGATTTGTATGCAATAAAACATTGTAAAATATGCATTTTGTTTATCAAAATATGCAAAAATATGTATTTAAATTTTTATAAGATAAATACAAAAATATAGCTACAAAATGTATTTATTTATTGAAATACATCAGTGATTGGCTGTTTGTCTTAATGTAATATTATTGAGAAATAAAATAAAATAAATTAATTTGGAAATAAAATTTATAATTCACATTCAATAGTGGAAATACGTGTGTTACATGTTACGACAACATATTTTTTTAAATTTTCGAATATAAATGATCGGCGATTGGATCGTAGTATTGATTTATATTGCCTGAAGCTCCGTTCAACGTCACATGATGTAGTTAGCGTATATTGAAATAAAGAAATTTGTCCTGGTGTTAAATTACAACTGAAATTGTCCTCGTCCGATTCGCCATTTAATATTATATTTATTGATTTTAGAGTTTTAAATCCTTNTTTTATCGCATACCTATTGTACCATAGAATCGTATTTATAAAAATAAAATTTATGTTTGACAAAAAATAAAGTTTTTTATTTTAATTAGCAGGGCTAGAATTAAATACGAAATATTAATATTAAATTATAAATATTAATTACGAAATATACTGTGAAACATGCATTTTTCGCATTCTTATAATCAAAATATGCAATAATATTCGTTTTATTCAATATATGCAATAATATGCATTTTATCCAAAACATGCAAAATAAAAACACCGCCACTTATCTCATCATGAGGTGATTCGTGGAAATTACTGACAAAATCAATAATCAGATGTCACAAAAAAAAACATGCTGTTGCATATAAATCCTAGCTCTGGTTAGTATACCTGTATAATAAATAATACAAAAATTTTAGTATGGACAGTTGTGAATTCTGCCTGGAAAACTTTAAAAAAAGAGAGAATTTTCAGGAGTAGCAACTCGGATGATATACCGGTATTGGCTATCGAAAAACGACGTCAACTACGACCGTATTAACGTATGACGTCGTCTTGTGTTTTTTAATTTAGGTTATAGCTAGGACGATGCCGCCCGTAATACCGGAAGATGAAAACTCAACTTACTCAACATTGAAGACATGAAAACCGACGACCTGCACAGGTGGGAATTATTGATTTGAATTCGAACTGTATCTTGATGGATATATCTTTGTATGTATACACTGAATACAGGGGGCTAATTTTTGAAATCATACGATTCATTCTCGTAGGTGACTCATTATATGGTATTTTTGAACGGAATCGATAAGATTTGATCACTTATCGTAGGCAATAAAGTATGTCGACTGTAACCATTGTGTTGGTAACAATTTACAAATATTTAGATTTCCAGAGAAAGAAATCTAGATTCCAATTTCAAATAATTATGCAAATTACGAATTGATTCTTTATCGCTAATTCTTATTTATAATCGATCATAGATTAAATTTTATTTTGATTGTATGTTGCATAATAAAATATATAATTTATTTTATCACAGTTTCTATCTTATAAATGTATACCTACACTCCATTAACTTCATGATAACAATTAATTAATGGCTAGTTGTTAGTTTTTTAATAGTTTTGTTTTTTTTAAATGTTTAATAGTTTTGTTAATGTTAATGGGACACACGAAGTAAAATATCTAAGCACATATATTATTGCAGAATAATAAAAAATATGAACAGAAAAATAACTCGATCACAACATTGCAATACGCATATTTAAAGTTGTTCTAATTTTAAAATTATAAATTATTATGCGGTATAAACTTGTCGCCGACTTTGTATTCAGTCGAATAATAGTTGATTATTTTTCATTTGACTACTGTCATACGTTTTTTTAAGAATATACCAAATTTTTAATTTTATGCAATGGCATTTTTATCGCATGCGTCAAAGCTTATCACGATATTTTAGAATCACCCCCCCCCTTCCCTCAATCGAAGATGTTAAATATATAATTAAAAAAAAAATCACTGTAATTCGTTCATTTTTGTCGTTTGGCCGTCACTTAATTTTCCAGTAAATCCGACGATGTTATTTATATTTTATTGTGATAACTAATATTGTGTCAAAATTGGAAAAAATCAAAATTATATTGTCATAAATTATTTGATTTCTAATATCTTTTATATTAGTATGTGGTTGGAGAAAGAACCAAAAATATAATGCACTTGACATTACCAGTATTTATTTACTTCTGCCTATATATTACTCTATTGCTTTGGAAATTTTTTTAAAAATTGGGGCTCATAATTATGCCTTGCATTAAGAGCAACCATAAGTAAGTTTCGGCACTGCCTATGCACAAAAATAAATTCATTTTTATGTACGCCGATGATTAAATTGTAACCTAACCTTTTTTACGGTGCAGTCCGACTATTATCGGTTTTTATTTTCAACTCAAGTGCAATTCGACTAAAATAAGCGCAATTCAATCTTACCCTTATCCATCATTAGTCCCGTCGCCCTTGTTCAAATAGTTTTTTTTCGGTCTATATCGTATATTATTATTATTACTATAGCGAACGGAATCGTATTTTAAGGCTAATGATTTAAACGGTGACTGAACTTATCAGTTTCAATCATTTTTAAGACTAAAGTGAAGACTTCATTTTTTTTATTTAATTAAAGTTCTAGTTAAAGAAATATACATTTATAATTACAGAATCGTCCTGCTGGGGGTGGAGGCCAAGAAACGCAAGTCCGCGTTGGAGCAGGCGCGGATTGAAAACACGTTGTTGATACGGCAGATAAACGATCTTTATGCGCGCGAGCAGTAGTCTAAAAACGAAATACGCCTGTTAGAGGGGAAAATCTAAAGGTTGAACCTCCGGGAGAAGGACAGCGAAACGTCCGCGATTGCCCCCGTAAACACCAATCCGCTATATTGTACAATTGAGCCGCCGAGTCTTGCGCCCGAACTTGATGGATTGTCTCACGACGACTTAGGTACATATACCCACAAACACACGTGCGCGAGAATAATCAAAAATTTGGAATTCGTTAAAACAGTGGGGGAAAAAAAAATGTGTCGTCCTATTAATAATTTATTGTCTATATATTACATAGACGAAGAAACCTTAAAAATAAAAATTCTTACAAGGAAGAAAAAGTCTGATTAAATAATCATTTGGAAGAATACACATAATATTATAATAAAGAATATACACATTAACCAGACAAAACGCCGTGCAAAGTAATAAACATCAGTATTTATAATTTATAGTAATAATGATAATAATTATTACTAATATTGTAATAATCATACGAGCAAACTAATACAACATAATTTACTATAGACGTCTCAATAACTTTGTAATGATTCAAGTTTTCTACCAGAAAACTTACTCCGATTTATACGATGTAGACCCTTTCTGAAAGACAATTTTCTTGGTGTGGTACTTTAGGGAGGTCATTTTTCGATTTTCCTAAGAATTTTCCTACCAAATGTAAAAAAAACATGAAACATTTATACATCCATTCTTAAATTTAGGTAACTAATAAAATAAAATAAATAAAAACATTCAATTTATACTCGAAATACAAATGAATAATAAATTAAATTTCTTAGATCTTAAAGTTTCCATAATTAACAATAAATTTGATTTTAGTGTTTACAGGAAACCTACACAAACTGATGCCATAATACCATATGATTCTAATCATCCTTATTCTCAACAAATATCATTATTTAATTCAATATTTTTTAGGCTTGAACGTATTCCATTAAATAAACATAATTATCACTACGAGCTCAATATTATTTAAAATATAGCTCATTGAAATATTTTAAATTTAAATACTATTAAAAAAATTCATACACGTATCAAAAAAAAAAAAAAAACACAACTCACCGAATAATGTTGTTAACTATTGTAGTATGAAATATCAAAATAAAATGTCTAACGAATTCACTAAAATTCTGAATAATCATACAAACAATGTAAAAATCGCTTTTAAGACTAATAATAATTTAATCAAAAATGTAAGCAACAGAACTAAAAACTTTATAAAAAACCACCTTCTTTTGAAAATGCTAGTATATATAAACTTAAATGTAACTGTAATAAATTGTACATAGCTAATAGTGTTGTTAATAGTACAGTAATGTTGAGTATACCAAAATAACATTGAATGATTCAAACGAATCAACTAATTAAGGTTAGGGTAGTTTAAATAATTATATTGTTAATAATTATATGTATTCATATTTTTTTGTTTTTAAAATAAATATTTGAATTTTTTTTAATAATTTTAGACAATGAAAAATGTTACAGTAAATTTCAATTTATTTTTAATTTGTTAGGTTTTCATTTGCATCACCCGGGCCAAGAGAACTTTATTGGATTGCTAAGTTTTGAAAAATAAATATTAATATTTAATATATTTAAAAAAAAATCCTTTACAGTAACAACTGGAGTCTTATTGTCGATGACCTAAATAAAAACATTTCAGATTATTAATTAAATTAATCAAAATTAAAAAACCGAAAAAAAACCCCGAATATTAAACAAAAACAAATTAAAAAAAAAAGGATGTCCTAGGATAATGGGGACGGGAGCAGCCACTTTTAAAGGAAATTTAATGTGTACTTGAAAAAACGATTCTGAGCAGAGTTCAGTTGATAGTGATGCTTTGTCAACAATATATATGCCATATTATAGTAAAATAATTGAATGGGCTCTATATATTTTCTTTAATAATATTTGTTTAATGTTGTACCGATTTCCCTATGTTTTTCCTAGTTTTTCACATTTGTTGACAAAACTCCGGAGAAAATCGAAAAATAGTCTATTTAAAGTACATCCCCTGTGAATCGTTTTTAGAAAAATTGCTACTATTATAAGTTGGAGCAAAGCTGCTGGTAGAAAAATTGTCCACAGGTAAAAAGAAGGTACATAATATTTTTAGGTAATACCTAAATTTCTTACATTTTTCCGTTTTTTTTTTCGGTTTTTCACATTTGTTGAGAAATATTCGGAGAAAATCGAAAAATGACATCTTTAAAGAATCCAGTGAAATTTGTTTTCAGAAAAGGTGCTATACGTAGAAATCTGAGCAAGTATGGTAGTAGTCCTATGGTAGAAAAGTTGTCCATAGAAAAAAAAAAAACGTAAAACCATAAGTTTCTTCGCTCCACTCAGAGTCTAAAAAGCACAAAAAAGTTGAGTGTATTGTAGTTTTTATAACCTTTTTTAAGTTGAAATTTAAACGAACATTTTAAAACACACGAAATTTCAAAACGGGTTTAATCGAACTAAGCTCAGAATTCTTTTTTGTTGGGAATGATTTATTGTTGTGTGGAGATAAATGTATATAAGTTAAATCATTTTATGTAATTTACAACAGTGGTAGGGCTTGATTTACCAATTCATGGGCTTAGTATAATCTACGATTTTGTGTCCTAAATTGTCCATCTCTAATATCTTCAATACTAAAATAAAAATTTGTACTTATGCATAATATATTTTTGAATTAATGTTGTAGGCCATCAGTGGCTTATATAAGGTGTCTTACGATGATCTGTTACTTGAAATAGCTATTGTTTTATTCAATATTTTTGATTTGATTTTTTTTTTAAATTATTGGTATGCCACTGCACTACAGTTTATATATGAACATTTCTTTTTTTAGGGAGAGGGGGACTTAAATTAAAAAATATTATTAAAATTTTTTTTAAAAAAATTCAAATTAGTAATTTTGTAAAATTGATTTTTAGAATATTTTTGGTAAAATCTTTTATTAAAGTACGGTCTTTTATTTTTTTATGATTTTTTTGTTTAATCATAACAATATTGTTTATCGACAAAAATGACCATTATTGAGTTACATTTTTTTACTGTCTGGATTACCATTTAGATAAAATTTACTTTCAAAAAAGGTGCTACAATTGATATATCAGATTAAGATTTCTAGTGGAAAAGTTTGCACAACAAATCGAGGGGTGAGTTTCGGTTAAAATAGTCTGAGCGAGCGATGGCTTTAGTGGCCGTGGCATAGTTGAGAATGTTTTTAGAAGGGATATCAAAATAAATCTTCATGGTTATCTTATAGGAGGTTAGCCCCACTTAACCCCCTCCATTACTAAAATTTAATAACTCATCACCAGAGCTCGGGAGTTTTCTATTAAATGGTATGTCTGCGTTTTTAAAATTGCAACGTCCTAATCACGTTCGATGTATGTAAAGCCTAAAGTGAAATTTACTATTTATTTTCAAATAAACTATTAAGAATTTTGCTTACTTAGTATAATAATAAACTATGAATAATTGGATACCTACAAATATAATTAAACATGTAATTATTTAATTTCAATTTGTATAAAATAACAATATACTATATTAATACGGCTTATCGGAGATCTATCCCACATATCTCCCCCCCCGTAATTACGCCCCTGAATAGCTTGGGTTTCTATGGTGTAGGTAAAATATGGTATGGTATTGGTAAGGTTTTTTCCCTGTTTAGGTGAAAGGGAAAAAAAAACAAATGTAAACAATTTTTTTCGGAGTTCGGGTTTGAACCCGCAATCCCTAGGATGACAATTGGTATGTATTACCGCAAGATTACGACAGACATATATTAAAATTGACCATATTTATGTTTAATTAATTAGCGTAATATATAATGTCAGAACTTAAAAAAGATATAATTATGATACAAAGTCAGTCCGCCAAATTCTGACTTCTTCTTAGTTCTTAAATCAGCAATATAGATGCATGAAAAACAAAAAAATGTATAAATTCGATTTGTTCCACATAGGTTTTTACTACAACGATTTTCGTCAAAATTTGATATTAAAATTTCTTTATAAAAAAAAATAAATACTAAATTAAGCTCAAATTAAAGAAATTTTAAATTTAAAACCATTAAAATTAAAATGTTATTGGTATAATTCAACATTTCAGCATAACTTTTTGACATAAAATACTTTTTAAAATAGATTTTTGAAGAAGCGGCCAACCGGAAAAACTCCCGAATACCCGGTGGCACATCCATTAACAGTATTGGCTTTTTTTCCGTTTAAATATTACAAAAATTACGTAAATTTATTCGTGTAACTGTATTTGTATATATTTTTATTTTTTTTTTTAGTTCCTCTCGATGAATAGTTCACAAAATGCATATAATATTATACTATAACGAACAAAACACGGACGTACAAAAAAAAAAATAAAAAAAAAAATATATATATATATATATATATTTATATATTGTATACAATAATATGTAAATATGTATAATTTCGTTGTACTCCTCTTGTATAAATTTATATATACATATATTTTGCATATTATCTACATGTTAAATATCATCAATAACTATATAACAAATACATTATTATTATTTTTTTTTATAACTATAATATTATTTAATAACATAACGCACGAATGAACTTAAAGTATAGACTCGCATAAACGTATATAATATAATAATATGTATATAGATATCTAATATAATATATTTATAGATAGTTACAAATTACATAGGTATAACAATAATGTATAGATATATAGTAGATACACCGTTTGACATTTAACTAGGTATATTATTATTATTATTATTATTATACAACAATATACATGTGTAGCATAAAAAAATATCGTAACATACATATACAGATTTGACAAATCAACAATATAATATACGAACGGTTTATAACAATCTATAATCTCGTAAACGGGTTGTAATAATATGGAATTATTTGAGCTTTGCGCACGTTTATTATACGCGTACGCATAATAATATTTTAGTTTGTTGTAGTCGTACACGGGACTACGAGAACCGCGAGAACATATAATATCATAATTTCGTTTAATATATAATATCAAACAATAACGAAACGAAAAAAAAAAAATTAAAAAAAAACAAAAAAAACCGAACGATTTCGCGTTAAAATATCATTGTATTTCCGTCTAACAAGCATAAAAATTCAATTAGAAAATAACACGGTCTATATTATTTAAGAGCGTGATGTAATATTATTTTAGCAATAATGAAAATATTCATATATTTTGTCGGTATATATTTTCATATATTTTTTTATTTTATTAGTGCGGACTCAGGGTTGGGCAGTACCTTAAATTATCTTAGGTACCTTGTAAATAACTTGTATCTTGTTTTGTATAATTATTATTGTATTGAAATTTGTACGAGTAACAATATGTAGAAATTCATTTTGAAGTATCATGCCTACAGGTGCCCGAAGGGAAGGGGTGCAAGCTGGGTCATTTACCCTCTGGCTTTCCGAAAAATACATTAAACATCGAAAGTGATTGTACGAAAATAGAGAGGAATTGTAAGGGGTTTCGAAAAAAAAAATTCAAATAAATACCACCGCATCTGTATTAAGATACGGTATGTTTGGAAATTTTGAGGGTGCGTGAAATATTGGAAAATATTTTGTCGGAACCGTTTTTCTTCGGAAAAATAATTCATCGGAAAATACATTGTCGGAACCGTATTTTGTCAGAAAATAATTTTTACCTAACGACGATAACATATAGTCTAGTAGTACTCATGATGAAATTATATTGAACATTTAATTTTGATGTATCAGATATCGAGTACCTGGTACTTAAATACATGACCTAAGTATTTAATATACTGTATTGAAATACAATATATTATATAAGTATCTTTAGTACATTATTAGTATCTTTTGGCTATCTTGTATCTAAATACTGAATATTAATGTATCTATAAATATTTATTTTCAAGTATCTTCCCCGTCCCTGAGTGCGGTGCGTTAAAACATTTTGAGATTACCTAGTTAATATTATTATAAACTAATAAATGAACAACTCAATGCTGCATCAGGTGACCGCTGTTTTTTAACAGTGAGTTCGATACGCTTTACAAAATATTTTTTTTTCATGTGAGGTATACATTTTCACAATTTTATAATTTATGAGTCATTTATGTTTTATAGCAATATTATATTATTGTATATACAATAGACAGAAAAAAAAAAAATTAATATTCACCGATAGAGAAACCACGGACCCTCGACATGAATATCGCGGAACCCCAGGGGGCTACGGACCACAGTTTAAGAATGGCTGATTTATAGCATTACACACGTAGTAATAATATTATCTATTATCATTATTGATTTAACATATTATAAATAGGTGTCTTCGACTGTAATACATTTATTTGTCAGACAAAGTCACATATTTTCATATCATGATTCGTGTATTATATACCGACTTGGTCGATGGTCGCAAAACAAAATATTTAATACGGTTTAGTGCCTAGGACCGAATTTTTAACAGTATTATAATAATATAGAGAAGCCTGCGATGCCGATTAAATGGTTTTGTAATAGGGGGGGGGGATAATTTTTAAGAATTATTATTATTTATATAATATTTTTATAGCTATAAAGATCTAATATAATATTATACAGTGTGATTTTTAAGCATGTTCACCTCATTTGTATGGTTAAATTATGTAATTTAAATTCTGATTTTTCTCAATATTTAAGGAGTATCCTGTGGCGATAACGAGTTTGGTTTTTCAAATAAGAACTTTTATGTTTTAATGTTAATCAGATGATTTTTCTGAAAATTTTGACTTATTGTAATCGAAATTTGAATAGAAAAGTTTCTGAGATATTCTGTTTTAAATATTACTTCATGACCACTATGAATTAGTTGGTATCTAACCCTTATAAAAGGCTATTACCTATTCTTAGTATTTAAAACACAATAACTCAGAAACTTTTCTTTCATATTTCGATTACAATATTTCAACGTTTTCATAAATATCACCTGATTGACAATTCATATTAAAATATTTACTTGTAGTTTCTCTCTGGAAAAACGAAAGTTGTTGTCACTATAGAATATTTCTTAAATATGTAAAATTTAAGTAGGTATGCAAAAATATCGTTTTTTTTACTACATTTAAAAATTTGTATTTACGCATAATATAACCATATAAATGGGACAATCAGGCCTAAAAATTTATCTTGTATATTATTACAAATATTTCAGAGATATGAGGTAATGGGGTAATATTCCCCCCTCCCCCCACGTTCGACCGCCCCTGAAAGAAGTTGTAAAAATTATAATTAATTTTAATACTTCGATTTGATGAGGTACATTTTTACAAAACCGAATAAACACAAGGACGCACGCCGTGATCATAATATGCGCGCAAGTTCAAATTGGAAATATTCATAAATTTGTCGGAATGTTTTAATCAAGTAATCAATATCGTATGTTATCCCATAAATAGTATGAAGTATTCAATAGACTCACATTATTTTTTAATTTTTTTTTCAAGTAACACTTCTGTCATATTATTATCTATTTAGTTATTTATTATTATATTAGGCCTGGCCTAATAATTGGATAATAATGGCTTTAATCTAATAATTCCAATCGTCTCGTTTATTCGAATGTTATTATTGAGGAAGGTATCTAACATAATTAGAGACGTAAGTATAGATAATTTATGGTGGAGGGGTTTAATGTCATTAATATTAATTATTTTCTAATAGAAATAAATTGGGAGTTGAAAACGAATTGAATTTCTGTAGTAATTTTGAAACGGGAGAAGTTTTATCCCATCCTCTTACTTACGTCCTTGCCTACAAATTAAATAATAATTTAACAATCTTATATTAAAAAAAAATTGTATTATTCGATTTTCGAAAACAAACACAAAGTTGACCAAGGAATAATAAGATCTAAAATATAAAACTAGGTATTACATAACTTTTGAAAATTTAAGTTGATGGTAAATACTATATAATCGACTTATTTACTAAATATTATATTTGATACAGGTATTTTTTCAATTTTAAAACTGTTAAGGAATAAAAGTTTCAATATGCATAGGTCAGGATCATTCTACAGGTAGATATCCAACAACACTATAATTTTACCGATATTATACACTACAGATGAGAATACCTATTATCTATATAGGTAATTTTCCGGAAAAAAATAAACAATATTTTGATTAAATCAGTCAACATAATTTGGTAGGTAACTATAGTTAATATCTTAAACATGTAACTAACTGAGAGAGCCCGTGGAAAAAGAAGACAAATTAATTTTTTTAAATTTATCTGGAAATAAAAAAACAGTGTTCACAATAAAACTGTTATTTTTAAATTCAATTTTTACCAGTTTTTTCAAGCTATTTATAGAATTATAAGCTATATTTTTTTAAGTTATCTTGTGTTAGTTCAGAATTTTGTTGAATCTCGTTAGAACTTATCTATAGATATTTACGAATGATTGAATTCGTTTTGTTTAATTGCACCAAAATTATATGAGAAGAATTACTGTCTCTAACAGAAATCATCAAAACATGGATTTTGCCGACAAGTGAAATTATATTGTTTTTGTACGGGTTCTTTCTTCTAGCCTTACGACATAACGAAAGTGAATATTTATTTTTGGCGTTTTGCTGTTGAGATATTTGTCTCGCAATATTAATATTATTAGGCAATAAATCAACAAAGTACCTAAAAACACTAGACTGCCAAACGTTAAAAATGTTATTTTATTCTTTTATGTTTTTTTCGTTCTATCCCGAATCGATGGATATTTATAACTCTTTTACATATAATACTTCTTGGGAATAAGAATGCAAATTTTGTAATATCATAGGTATTTATACTTGTACGGTTGTATCCTTATAATTATACACTCTTGTATATATTATAATGTATCAGACAGGTGAAAATAAAAAAAAAACGTATTAAGATAGTTAAATTAATTTTTTTTCCTTTTTCTATTCAACAAAAGTGTCATAATTTATATAAGTGCGGATATGGGAAAGGTATGATTTATTATTACCTATCGTTGAAAAGAAAAAAAATATTCTGGTTATCGCTTTGTATGTATTAGAAGTAGCTCAAAAGTACATAATAACAATATAAGTGGTATCTTCATGAATATATTATATAGTTCACAACAGTGGTGAAACAAATGTGGTCCTTGAAAAGCGGTTGTTTCTCGATTTTTTTGAATGATTTGAGATGAGTGCTTATTATGAAAATAACTAAATATTAATGTTTGTTTACTACGAATTTAGTGAATTCAGTAGAATTAGGTGAAAACATAGGGATGTATTGGGACAATAGGGAAATATTGGTGGGTGAGTACTGGGTACTGGGTAGATTAATATTATTATTTTAGGTTTGTTACGCCATCGGTTCACAAAAAAAAAAGGAGATCCGCATTTACTATTCTACCCTATTCATAAATATTATAGAAAAGATTTATTAAGTTCTTATTCGAGCACTGCAGTGCGGTTTATAATTGGATTTTTTTTTCAGTGTTTAGTTATATATTTAAAAAACAAAATTCGATACGATTATTATGGTCGTATTAATTTTCTCACATAAAAACCTTATGAAATGTAAACAATTTTCATGTTATATTTTTAAATTAGGTACATATTATATTTACAGGGAATTAAAGCCCTAAAAAATTAAGAATTATTTTTTTTCATGTGAATGTTTTTTATACACTTAATAATACTATATAGGGCATATATATATATATATATACTCACCTATATACAGATGTATGTATATTATAGTATATAGGTATTTGTTCGAAGTGTTTTACGCTATTCCCAAACAAATAAACAAACGGATAAATCAAACAAGTTTAAAATGGCATTTTCGTGTTCGACGAAAGTTAAGGTACATTTTTTTCGTTCTATTAATACGTGTATGCATATATATATATTTATGTGTGTATGTATATACACACACAATATACACATGTACATGTTTGGTTTAGTTTAGTTTAGTTTTTTTTTTTTGTTAATCGTCAGACTACCCTCAACATTTTTTGCCAACCTCGATCCGTACACCTGTATACGATAATAGGTACTTAATGTATAAATAATATACGTATAGGTATTTAAAACAATAATTATTGGCGTAATCGATTAGGTGTGGGTTTTTTGCCGTTTCCCCTTCTCCGAATCGTCCATCAGTTTCAATAATATCAACACACTAAATTAGAAAAATATGGTTTACATCAAGCGGAAGCGTACGGATCGAGGAAGTGAGGCCGTCCGTCGGCTAAACATCAGGTGGATTTGAGTTTACGGCGTCTTCGAGCCCAAGAATTTTTGGGCACGTTAAACGATCTCCTGGTCGCGTAAGTGCCGAACACCGCCGATTGGCCTGACGAAGAGGTAGAGTCGTTTTCAACGTTCAAACCCTGTCGATCCTCGTATTTTGAATCCGTTCTGGAAAAAAAAAACCATCACGGTAAGGTTATTTTTGGAATATAATGAGAGAGTTTAGCATCCTCTTAAGATAAAATATTTTTTATCGAAGACGACCTTGACTGGTCGTCCATGAACCTACAAAAAGTTGACATAAACGTAATTTGGAGGTTCGTCAGGTGGTTTAGAATTGGGTTATAATTAGGAGTGACCGCGCTCCTAAAGGACCATACTTCCGACCTGTGATCGAAAAAATTTCCAAAATCTCTAATTTTTATCTATCTTCTACATTAATTTACAATGTTCTTGTACCAATAGATTTTTGTTTCCAAGTGTTACAAGGTTATAAATCGATTAACTCAAATGCTTCCAATAACTTCTAATACAACCAATAAAAATAAAAATAAATTAAATTCTTTTTTCTCGCGTACTATTGACATTTGGCTAACGTGTCACTTTTGGAAGATGTGCTATAGGTTTGCCACCCATGCCATATAGCGAACAATTACATATTGAAAATAATAATAAAAAAGACGTCCTAGGACAATGGAGATGGGTGCAGTCGCTGTTATAGGGATATTAACATATATCTGTAAGGAACGATACACCATAGCTAATGAAAAAATGATTCTGAGCGCAGTTCAGTTGATAGTGATACTTTGTTAACAATATATATATGTGATATTGTAGTAAAATAATTAAATAGGCATTATATATTTTCTCTAATAATATTTGTATAATATTGTATCGATTTTCTCGTTTTCCTGCATTTTTCCCGGTTTTCCCATGTTTTTTCTTGGATTATCACATTTGCTCAGAAAATTAAACTCCTTAAAGTATCTTTCCAGTTAGAATTACTTTCAAAGTACTATCATTGTAAATCGGAGCAAAATTGATAGTAGAAAATTTGTAAACAGAAAAAAAAGGCCATAATATTTTTTACTAAAAGCTACATTTCGTACATTTTCCGTTTTCCCGACATTTTATCCAGGTTTTTCTTAGTTATTATGAAAACCGATTGAAAAATCACTAAAATGACCTACTTAAACCACAGAGATAAAATTTCCTTTTCAGAAAATAGGCTACACTTGATACATGGGAGCAAGATTTCTGGTAGAGTTTGCACAACAAATCAAGGGGTAATTTTCGTTTATAATCTTCCGAGCGAGCAATAGCTAAATCTCTAAGTACAATTAAAATTAATTTGTTTTTTTCTTATTTCTATAAAAGGGGAACAAAGTGCAAAAATTTCTTTTCAAACCAGTGACCTCTAGTATGGTAATACGTATTCATGACTATTTGACTACAACAAACGTATAATAATGAAGCCAATACAGAGTTATTTAACATAAACATAAATAATACTATAAATATAAGTAATACTATAAAAAAATAAATATAATAATAAACTGCATAGTATCTGAACTTCAAAAAGGTACAATTTCGAAACTTAGTCAGTCTGCTCAATTCTGAGTTTACCATCCTTCTTAAATCAGCAATACATATATGTTCAAAAAAAAAAAAAAAAATTGAAAAATTAGAATTGTTTCACATAATTTTTACCCAAATAATTTTCGTCAAAATGTAGTATCAAAATTCCTATATAAAAATAAATACCATATAAGACTCAAATTTTTTTAACCACTAAGTAAGATTTAATGAACCCCATGTTAAACTTTCAAGCATTTCTGTTAAGTCTTACAATTTTACCACAGAGTACCTACCGAATAAAAATTACGTACAAATTCGCAAAATTAAAAAATATCTTTAAATAGTTCAAAAATGGCTTAAATTTTTTAAAAACTTTACTACGTCTAGAAATGGCAAATATAAATTTTCTGTCCGAATTTCAAGTCCATAGGCTTGATACGAATATTTATAACTGAATTTCAACAAAAAAATTAAATTTTTTTTATAAAGCATAAAAATAGCTTAAATGTTTTAAAAATTTTACCATGTCTAAAAAAGGTAAATGTTTAAATTTCAAGTCTACGAATATTTTTAACTGAATTAGAACAAATAAGAAAATTGATAAAATAATAAAAGCATTCATTTCGTAAATTTCCCGTTTTTCTTACGTTTTGTCCTGGTTTTTCCCTGTGCGTGCGTGTATATCTGAGCAAGATATATGGTCGGATTTTTTTACACAGGATAAAAAAAAAATAAACATCTCAGTAAAACCAATACATTCTTCGTAACGCTCATAATATCAAACTTAAAATCATAATATGAATTCCAGTGAGACTTTGAATATTTTAAATAATTCATATTATAATAGATAAATAAAATTTCACTTTAAAAGGTAAGTAATAATTTTATAAAGACACCCTTGGAACTGTACTTTGCCTGTAGGGTTAAAGTTATGATAATAGTAAACCAATGTATGCGGGGCTGTCTTGAGCTAAATTTACCTTTTAACGATAAATTAATAATATAACATATTAAAACCAATCTTAAACTACAAATCTAGTATAATTCAATATCATATAAATTTTATATTATTGTAAAACTAATACCACTTTTTCTTTCTATTAACATTTTAATACCTTAGGAACTATACTCTTTTAAATGTATTTAATCAAAGTTAAGGAGGGGAATCTTCATGGACATAGTTGACTCCCATAAATCCACCTTCTACAATTAAAAATGGTCAAATTGCACCCTCCATAATACATAAGACAGTCTATTATTCCTCATAAATCCATTATAATCCAAAATAAGTCCACCTTTCACTATCCACAAGACAATCACCATTATTTCACAAAAATAAAGATTCATAAAAAAGTTAACGAATAAACAGGGGAAGAGTATATTAAATAGAGTAAGTTTTTTCTTCTTTAACCTTGGTTAATGATCTGGAAAAATTTATGTACCCAATTTCACGATACAAAACCCACCCTGTGGGAACGAGGAATGACTTGCAGTTCTACAAAAATAAGTATATAAACTAGTGTAATTTTTAAAAAATGACTAGTCTGTTGGTAGCTATTTAAATTGATATTAAATGGATGTCACCGCTTTTTGTTTTCTCTCTCTGACCTACGTGCAATATTTACGTTTAGCAGAACCAAAATTGTGTTATTAGGTTTAATATTAGAGTGAATTGATCTATTATATGATTTATAGAGAATAATATTTCGGAGAAAACTTCATCAAGGTTTTGTATTATTTTAAATATGCAGCTCAATATAAAAGATATAAAAACTATAATTATTTTTTTACTTTTTTTAAACTATAACTTTTTTAATATTTTAAATGACACTGATGAGGTTCCCTCTGAAACATTGTTCTACATAAATTTCATAATAGGCCAATTCATTCTAAAACTAATGCTAAAAATACACATAACATTTGCTATGTTACACATCGGTCAGAGAGAGAAAACAAATAGTGCGGTGACATTCTCTTAACTGATAATTTAAATAATACTTACTTACTTGAATTAATTTTAAATAACTAAATATACCTTATGCAGTAGGTAGTATAATTATTTAAAAAAGTCACAGTGCAGAGTCCGTAGAATCTGTTTTAGAAGATTTTATTTTAGGTGCTGATAATCAGGGTCGATTTGCAAATTTTAAAAATAGACTTGAAATTACTTGCAATTACTGAGAAATGTTTTGATACTGGTTTTGAGTAGTTAAGGTTTACGTGAAGTTCGCCCTTAATTCAGTATTTTTTGTATCCAGATAAAACTGCAGACTTGCAAATTGTATCGATTGACTTGCAATTACTTACAAATGACTTGCTAAATATTCATTTATATTTTTAATTATTAGAATTTAGTCAGCGGGCCAAGTTCACACACATAGTAAATTGACCAAAACTTTTATTGTTCATTTGCGCATGTGGGTGTGTGGTTTTTTGTTGTTTTTGTAATTTTCGCTAAAATTAAAATATATACAAATAACACGACGACGGTGAACTATTAGACATTTTTATGACCCTAAAACAAGTCCAGAGTATAATACTGGTAGTGTTGAATTTACGATCGGCAGAGGGATACATGGAAAACGTTTAGGAAAACGTCGACCCTGAAAAGTAAATAAATTGTAAATCGTCGTGAAACCCAATATAACTGTGTTCTACCGCGGGTTCATCGCCGAATATAAAAACTTCTTGATCTGACAAAAAACAAATTTATACACCTACCTATGGTTAATAAAATATGTGATAAACTTAACGACGTTCGACATCAAATCGAATGAATATTTTATTGTTATCATTTATATAGAGGACAGCGACGATAAATAATTTTTGAAATTTAACGTGAAAATCTCGGAGAATTTTTTGGAATACTCTCGTAAGTATTGAAATTCCGAAGACTTCCTTCCAAATATTTATTCTACCGCCTTTTAATACCGTTCAAATAATGACAAAAAATGTTTGTTTGAGGGTTTTTTTTTTTAAAACTATTACTTTAACTGGGCTACAAATAGAAAAAAAAGAAAAAATCGTCCATAAAACTTCAAGTAATTGTATGTACAGGGTGGAAGAACGTATATATGTATAAGAATAAAGGATCCGGCAAACCGCTATATTATAATATTGGTCTTCTTAAACAGAGGGGTTTTTTTTGTTGCCTCCCTTTGACACACAAACCAGCCCCCCCCGTTAACTATTTCTCATTATTTATTTAATGTTTCTATATATATATATACAGGGTGGGACAGTGAAGAGATGTAGTTAACGTACCTAATATATTGTTGGTCTAATATATATCGGACAAAAGGACGGAAGTGCTAAAATGCGGATAAATATTACAATGAATATGCTACCGTCGTCTCGCAGAATTCTATTCATCGCCAAAAACGAAATTTACGAATAATAATAAGGTATTATACAAAAGGGAGATGTATAAATTATCATTACGAAAATATTTATGAAAGCAATTGCTTACGAATATTAGATTATTCGTACATTATTATTATCAGTAGGATTTAGGACATATATGTATACCTATTACGTAAAGTTATAAAAATATCTGTTTAAAAAATCACCTTGAAACTTCATTTAATCATTCCAAAATATTAAAAAATAAAAAAAAAAAGATGGACATACTTCGCACATAGGTACAACCACTGTTGTTGCTGGGTAGTTGGGAAGGTAGGATACAGAAGGGAATTTAATGTATATCCGTAAGCAATAAACCATTGCTTACGAAAAAAACGATTCTAAACGAAGTTTAGTTGATAGTATGCATTGTCAACAATAAATATCTCATATTATGGTAAAATAATAAATAATTAAATAGTCATTATATATAATCTTTAATATTTGTTTAATATTGTACCGATTTTCCTGTTTTTGTGTTTTTCTTAGTTTTTCACATTTGCTGGGAAAATCAAAAAATGACTTCTTTAAAGTACTTTCCCATTCAGATTTCCTTTTAGAAAAAGTGCTATCATTGTAAATCAGAGAAAAGTTTCTGGTAGAAAGGTTGTCCACAGAAAAAAAAAATCATAATATTTTACTAATATATTTCGTACATTTTCTCGGTTTTTTCAGTTTTTCATATTAGATGAGAAAACAACTGAGCAAATCTAAAAATAATCTCCCTAAAGTAATACCCAAAGAAAATTGCATTCCAGTAAAGGATCTACATCTTATACATCGGAGTTATATTTCTAGTCGAATTTTCGTACACAGTATATAAAAAAAAAAACAAACATCTTTGTAAAAACAATTTATACTTCGCTACACTCAGAATTTAAAAGATAGTAATCTCGTAAATGATTAGATTAGGTTAGACATTTTTTTTTAAGGTGCAGTTTTCACCTACGGTCAGTATTCCTGTTTATGCTATTTATTTTTATTATATTTGTAAATAGTTTAATTTAAAAGGCATTTGGTTATTGTTATTTTCATCTACATTAATTAATTTACTGATGGATATTAATCATTATAAAATCAGTTGACCATCATAGATGGCCACAGAATGAAAAATGTAATTTTAAAATATCAGTTTAAATTTCTTATTCCATAATTTTCTGAAGACTTAGGAATTCAAACTCATTATAGGTAAACTTAAATGTATATTCATGATTAAGTTGAAAATTGTTTTTATTAAGATAGATTAAATCAAATGAAATAGAAACAAATTCTTAAGATGTCCACAGGTGGTGACTTTCCAATATCTAAAAAAATGTTACAAGCATATGGTAATAAGTGATAATCAATATAAGTTGATTATTAAACTCTATATGGCCTGGCTTAGAACGATAAGCTTGTATTAAAAATAATTAATATTAGTTCAGATATATAATACAATGCACTGAGAAAAAGAATTTGGGTTTTTGTTGATGGCTACTGCTTATGTTTCATCGTAACAAAGTAGAAAACAATGTAATATGCAAGCCGAAAAATAATAAACAATTTAGTAAAATTATTTATTTTTTTACCGTCGAAATAAGAAGAAAAAAAATTCAGTTCTCTACAACTATTTTAAACCGAATCACAACAAAAAAGACGGATATACCTCGTATGATGGGTGGGCCGCTGTGGTAGGTGTGAAGTAGAGGGGAAATGTATATCTGTACGGAACGATTATTTTTTCCTAACGAAAAACGATTCTGAGCGGAGTTCGGTTACATATGTTTTAAAGGCTGTAATATTTATGATTTGAAAATAATATACTTCGTAAATTTTCCCGTTTTTCCTATTTATTAGAAAAACCCTCGATAAAGTAAAAATAAATTAATTCCTTAAAGTACTACACCAGTCAGATTTAATTTTAGAAAAACGTACTATACTTGAAAATCGGAGAAAAATTTTTGGTAGAAAAGTTGTTCATAGAAAAAAATTAAAGTATAATACATTCCTCGCGCTTCTCAAAATCTAAAATAAAAGGTCTAAAAAAACTAAAGACACGCTGATTATATTCTTATGCCTATTAAAACGTTCTCATTTATTAACGCGCGGATTTAATACAACAATTATTATTAAACTGTTTTGGTTATGTTGAGAAAAAATATACGAAAACTCGGGATATTATTTCAGGGGTTATCTTGGAGGGGGAAAACCGCATAGGTGTACAAAGAAAAAGATTTGCGGCTTTCTATCGAAAAGGCAAAAAATAATAATAAATCGGTATTTTATCTATTCGACGGGGTTTAATGTTCCCATATTATTACGGTGTGCATGATTTATCGGTAAGAGAAGCTGGGGAAAAAACTATCTATAGAGCGTTATTGAACACACCCCGTTGAATGTATATATTCATAGTCATCGGGGGTCAGAAGTAAATGACCCTTCAACGCATATAATACTCCATGGTAATTTATTCGAAAATGTTTTAAAAGGAAAAAAAAAAAACATTTTTTCTTCCCTATAATAAAAGTTTTTTGTTTTTCAATATATAGTTAAAAAGTTTTCCAATCCCCGGTATCCTCTTATTATATTAAATTTGACGGACCCTCCCTTTTATATATATATATATATATATATATACATCTATAATATGAGTTAATTATTTGACTATACGATGGGCATTTTTTAAAATTTTTTTTTCAATGTATATTTTAATAAAATATAATAATATTTATAAAAAAAAAAAAAACTAGACCAACGTCGGTCATATAATGAAGGGAGAAGGATCGTGGCCAATGTAGGGCCAATAATTTCGGTTTAAACGTTCAAGAGAAAAATATTATAGAAATAGGTATAATAATTACATTGAATGATATTTGACGACTCGTATTTGTTCCTCCAATTCCGTGATTTTTTCGTTGAGCTTGACGTTTTGATTGTAGTATTCCGTCACGAGATTCGACAACCGAGACGTCACGTCTTTCATCGTGCTATCTGAAAACACATAAAGGAATAATGCGATATTATTAATTGTCGTGAAGACACGCGGAAATGATAATAAATTGATACCCGTGAATAAAATTATATTACGTTTACAATATTAATATAAATCGTGTTAGGTTTTGTATGCATAATAATATTGTTAGTCTGCAAGCAGGTACGTCATCACATATTTATATAATATAATACTAATTTTTTGAATGCGATAATATTAGTCGGATGCGTCTTTGGCGTAGTCATAATGATACTATGTTAAAAGGATCGGTGTCTGTGTATTATATTTTAGTTAATTTAAATCAGTATTTCCCAAATATTTTGATAGGTCGCGGATACCTTGATTTAATGGAAACCTTTTTTTTTTCAATTTATTTAAATTAGGGTCATTTTTTTTCAACGATTTAATAGTTTACTGGTTTTTGAATTGTAATTTTGTTAACAATGTGATTTTTGACCTTGGTTTTATTTACGACTATTGGACGAGTTAGAGGGATATTGCTCAGAGATTTATGTACGCCATTCAACCGATTCTTCTGGTTTTATTTTATAATCAGTTTAGAAAATCTTTGCTTACACATAAATATGTTGTAGAAACTATAAGAAGATAACGTAAGATAATTCCCCGGTTTCAAATATGTGATATTGTTTAGTGTGTAATCTTTCTCTAAATTTATATTTCTAATTTTTTGAGTTAGAAAAATCGAAACAAATCTTTGTTGATGACGGACTAAAGGTTGGGAACTACTGATTTAGACTTAAAAATCACACAAATCTTTACAGTGTACAGGAATTGTATTTGACGGATGTTTTTTTGATGATTTTTGAAAACGGATTTTATGATTCTTAAAGTTATTTACTATAGAATACGTTCGAAATAGAAATAGAGTTATTTTACTGAAAATCGTTAATATATTTTGAATAACTGTCAAAAATTATAACTTAATGTGTTTTGATTATCGTTTCTAATAAAGATAAATAAAATTTAAAAAAAAAATCCCAATGTATCCTGTAGTAAAGAACCTAATGTATAGCAATAATTTTTTAAAGTTTAAACCGCAATTCTTAAAGTTTTGTTTGACTTTTCGGTTTAAATCATCATATTCGTCCATGGATACAGCTGTATACACTTTCCTTTAAATAAGCAATGGATAGTAGATTAATTGAGGGGGGGAAGTTTTATCACATAAGTTTAAACATTTTCTTTTCAAATTTTACGAAATCGGAGAAAATCCGTAAAACCGTCACTGATTTCCGTAAGTGTAATGATTAAAAATTAATAGTTTACGGTGGTGTGAACATTTATTTTCCACATTTTTTTATCAAAAATATTCTATCAGACAATACCCTGGAATATGTTACATGTTATATATGTAATAAATAGTCCGGCCTTGTTGTGGTAAAGCATACGAAGCGGACGCTCGAAACTCGACGTGTATTGCGTTCTTGCCAGTTCGAGTATCTATTGGTATATACTATATATAATTATATTAAATTCTTTTGAATTTTCGTTCACGGCGGTGTTTGGCTAGTGCGATTGTTCTGGTTTCTTATTTGTTTTGCCGTTTGTGTTTTCCGGTACTCTATTTGCTGAAACGAAACACCGAGTACGGTCCATCTGAGTACTTACCTACACCAATAAGGCTAGCGGACGTATAATATAATACTATATTATAAATTTATAACCTTTTATCTGTCGACGACGATGTTAATGGCCGAAATGTCTTTGGCAATATTATTATAGACTTCAGGTTGACGCATTATCAAATTATTTCTATACAGCTGAGCCTGGGTTTAAGACCGCGGAACCGACGATGAATTTGCTCAGAAAACCTTAATCAATTGCAGTTAGGAAACTACAGAAAAAAATGTGAATGCCTCATAAGAAAAAAAAACGTTACCATATACTACAGAAAGGCACATAACTGGTGTGTTAGTGATTATTGACCCTGTGATATTTGACCGAGGTATGAGATAAAACATTAGGGGGCTAATAATCACTAGTGACATTTTAACCACTGCGGTCTAATTTCTGCAGTGAAAATTTACTTCCCTTGGTCAAATTTGTACTTTATCCTTTAGGTCAAATTTCACTAATTAATAGTAATTGACGTCTAGTTAAATTTCTCTAGTGAATCTTACTGGAAGAAGAGGGTGGACAAATATTTACTAATGACATTTTTGTGGTTAGGTACACATTGGTAATCCTTCTATTTCTTCTTATGTCTACAGCGTAGTTTCGATCAAGAAATGATATTACATGTGATACAGATCGGTAGATTAGTTTTAGTTTATCCGAATTTGTTCCCCTGTTTTGAAATGAATGTTTCATTTAGACGAGCTGACATTTTTTTTTAAATTTTTATACGTTAGAATGGTAGCACGTTTTTTTTTTTTCTAGTGTAACATTCGAATTCACTTGTAAATCATATCGGTGCTATCAGTGTTAGTGGAAAACGGTTAATATGATTTTATATTGTAAACAGTATTGCTTTAAATGAATCTAAAACAACAGGTATACAAATTGCAACTATTTTTGTAAATGACGGGCTACAAAGAAACTATAACCATATGGTTGATACGAATCTGGAATAAACAAATTGGTCACATTTGGCCGTTGCCCATAGGAGCTATGGACGAAGAAGACCACTGCATGCAGGCTTGTCACTCGGTACAGCGGTTTAATGAATATTATTAATATTTACGAAAGATAAGCGATGATGATGACATCGAATAAGCTACTGGCTTGTAGCTACCATAACCTTATTATTGTACATTAATGTTTTAAAAAAATGCGTTAGTATATAATATTTAAGCGTCAAACTTTAATTCAGAATTTTCAAATCACTTTAGGTATAAAGTGACCGGCTCATATACAGAATAAAGTTTTTATTATAATATTCTCATTTCACGTACATATCATACAGATGTCGTTTTGTAGAAACCTGTCATCATATTATAATCGTATAGTGACGAAGGTTTCCGAAACTTCGAAATTAGTTTCAAAGACCGGTAGGCTGCATGCAGGTACGTTATGTTGTTTACACTAGCACGGGAGTGTGTTAACGTCGGTTACGGACAGACAGTCGTCGTATGGAACAATAATATCGTATAAATGATCATGTGGGATACCGCAACGCGATATTGTTTTCCGTCGCACGATTGTTGGTTGGTTGGTTGGTAAGTAGGTTTACGATAATGATATATCATTATTCATAACAACTACTGCGAATATTGTAAATTTATCAGTTTTGATAAGATACTGTTGCTGGAACGTGGCAAATTATTAATTATATTGTACGAGAGTCAGTCGACAGCTGTTGGTCGGAAGAAATAAAATATATACAATAAAGTTGTACGAGAACCGTCTCCGGTAGGGCGTATAACTTCATCGTATATTATGACAGATAATTTACGAAAATGTTATTTACATTGTGGTCTATGTTTGTTAATTAGGTTATTTTTTGTATAATACGGAGCGAGTCGGTACGCTATATCCTATTTGGAACTCTGGAAGTGCGAAACCGATTTGTCTACGTCCTCTCGATTCAATAAAAATGTATACCTACATATACCGAGACCAACAGCAAATTATATAGTTTCTATAAAACCGATCGAATCGTGTCCACGCGGCAACGACCCACTGCAATTTTATACGGTTACAAGCATTACAACGGACTAAGTGTGAAAAGAAAAGGTCTGATAGGTTTTCGGGGGATACATTTTCATGCTGCGAAATAAAAGAGGCCACGAGACCCGCAATTCCGTCACCAGTGTATTTTGCGCCGGATGTGGGTGGACGTACAGACTTGCGCGAATTGCTTCCGATTTGGTTTCGCTGTGAACTTCACGAATTTTGACTTGGGCTTAGGTTTCGGGTGCTGTGGCCCTGCTGCCCCATTGTAGGCCGGCGGCTGTTGCCCGTCGTCCCTGCTGTCGGCCATCCACCTAACGTATCCTTCCACGCCGCGGTTTGCCGATACCCAGTGATTACGGTCTGCGTATACATATATAGACGACACACATTGGGCGTAGATAATAATAGTAATAATAATAACAATAACTGGTTATAAAATATAAGTATTGAATTGTAATATTATGATAGATGGTGTATTATAATAAGTCGTGTAGATGGAAGCTAGGGTATAGGCTAAAAAAATAAATTGGTTATTATAAGGGAGATATTCTGGGGGGAAAGGTGCTGTGGAGCAGATGAGGAAATGGCGATGGACAGGTAAAGATGTGGAGGGTAAAAATAAGAGTAGTTGACCTCATTTGATGGGATAAAGGCGAAAAAAAGTAGAAGAAGAGATGACAAATTTTAATGCAAGTAACACGGATGCATTTAAAATGATTCCTCATTAATATAGACGTAGTATGTATCTAAATTATTTTGGAAATTAACTTTCGATACACCCGAAAACATAATACTAAATAAATTACTTTATAGCGTTACAATAATAATATATTTATATTATTATTTGTTATATTAACGGATTATCACGAGGCGAATTTCATTGGCAAACCTGTAATAAAGGGGTCTTTGGACCGGAACCCTTTGGGTCCTATACTGAAGTATCCATTAAAAATGGTGATTATACTAAAACATTATTTATAAATTATAAGCATGAATATAGGCGAATGATCCGAGATGAAAATGGATTTATTTTACAAATAAAAATTACTACAGATAGGTAATAATGGTACAAATAATGAGTTATTTTTTTTAAAAATAATAATAATAAATTTCCATAGTTGTACAGATCTGCTTCATACTCGATTTAATGAGTCAATAAATTTCGTAATTAATATCATATTATTTAATATAATTTATAATTTAACTAAGTATATTAGCTATTGTACGTACGGCCGTATTATGATTGTATGATAAATAAATCAAGACAATTTTATTGGGTAATTTTTCGTGAAACGAATGTACATAAACACGCATTATAGTCTTGATTGATTACTTTCATTTTAAAATCAGTGATCAAAATACCACAATAATTATTATTGTATTAATTATTATGCACCACGATAATTCTATTACAATTTACATTTATACTCATGATTGATTTAATATTTATTATTGAATTTGATTGTTCATTTACATTATTTATTGATTTATCAACCGTTGATAGACGACAATTTAATCTTCGTACATACTTCCTTTTACGTTTAATGTATGATCAAATTATTATAGTCGAATTAATAACACTGAACTATAATATATAACGTTGAATATTTCTTTAATGTTGTCTACTATGTTTTTATACTTTTACTTTTGCAAGAGCATTTTTAGGCAATATTGAAACAAAACCATCAGAAAGTTTTTTTTCTTTACTATTTTAATTTGTTCATTTTATATCTCCATGGCTTTTTTTAGGTACACGAGTATATATTTATACATATGTATATTGTATAGTTTATATATATACATACCAAAAAAGAGATGATTTATTTAAAATAATATTTATGGAAAGTAAATGTTCATTGAATAGGTATATTAATTTAAGTTGGGTCTATTGAACCAAAATTAACAGGTAATTATGACAACGTTATAAAATAAATCGTATTAATATTTTAAGCTTTTATAAAGCTATAAACATTTTATGAAAACATACCTATATATAGAAAATATGTAAAATAACATATATAATTGATAATGATTTACACAAAAATGAATTTTATTCTCATTCAAATATTGCAAATTAGCTTTGCGGAATGTAGTGTTTTGAATTTTTTTGTCGTCTGTAATAACGCGGTGAATGTTATTGTTATTGATTGTTATTTTTATGCTGTGATTGATAACAATACTATACTTATGTACAAATTATACGTACCTAATCGAGCCACTGCTTCGTTGATGGTTTCGTTTTGTGTTTGCGCTTGCAGGAACGCGTCCTCGTCTAACAGTCTATCCTTTCGCAAAAGTTGACAGCCACGTTGCATCAGACTGTGTCTGGCTTCGGGATAGTCTCTTAATGTTTCCCAGAGATCCCTCTTGGATAGACAAAATAAATCAGAGTACCCTAAACTCCGGACGTTGGCTGTGCGACGATTGCCTGTTTTATTTCCAGCTATTTCTAATACGCTAACCTATATATATATAGAACAGAAAAAGAAAATTAAATAATTATGTAATTATAATAATAAAATGGAAATGGAAATGAAAATCGGACAGTTTCAGTTGATTAAAATCTATTTCATAATTGTTTGCAAAAATCCGATTAATCATTATTATGCATAGACAATGTTAATAGGCATTTTAAACAGGTAAATGTGCACTTGTATATCTAAATGTCAAGAAATTATAATGTTAATATTGTATTTAAGTTTTTACTTAATTCTTTACTATAAAATATATTATTATATATATTATTGATGATTTAATATGAATGAGCATCATAGAATATTTGTTGTAAACTTCGATAATCTCTTTAGATATATATATATTGTCATTAGAAGGCATTATTTATTCCTCTTAGAGTTAGTAAGCATTTACTACACTGTTTATGTGATTATAGTAATAGTTATATACTAAAAGTTTATTGGTTACTAAATACGTACATTTATACCTATCAAATAATAAGTTAGTATATACAGAATGATTCACTAAGTAGAATATCATTTGTGTAGCAGTATGTCGCGCAACATTTTATCAGTGCATCCTGTATAGAAAATATACATTGTACACTCTACAGTAGAGTCCGGGAAACGTTAAAATTAAATAAACTATATAGTTCCAATATAAATTGATAAGAAAAACGACAAGGTATACACATTGTTACGTTATTATTATGCTAGGGTAAAACTCAGTATGATAGAAAATTCAGAAAACAATATTGGGTTTTCAAAGTATATACGACTAAGCTTTTATCATAGAAGTACGAATGGTATGTTAGGTTATCGTAAAGTTTATGGCATGTAAAATGTTTTAGATTTTTTTTAAAAGGCTTTGAGGTTTTTTTTTACGAATGCTAAAATTGACATCAAAAATCTAATTTAATCTGAACCGTCCATGTTATACGATACCCATATAACTTAATTTGTGATTTTGCATATTTCAATACCTGCAAATATAATAGGTACTGAAGTGTGATGAAACCTTGACGATATCCAAAAAGCTGGGGATTGTATTTTAATTGGTGCCGTTTGTGTTTCTCCTAATTACATCCATATACGCGTACATATTATAATATACACTGCACATAATATAAACGCACGTGAAAATTATGAACGCATATATTTATAATAAAATATTCACAGTGGTGATTTTCGAAGCAGTATCTATACGGTTATCATCATGCGTCTACCTCACATGTATAGATTTTTGATTATTGCACGTATACAATTTTATTTAACAGCATAAAATAATTATTTGCTGGAAATTTCCCCGTTTGCGAATTTATTTAGTTTGAATCTACACAGACTGTAAATAACGATAGGTATAATATTCGAATGACATTTTTGGCCTGAAAACTAATTAAAGAATGTTGGTAGTGCTTGTGAGTAAGTAGTTTTTCCCCCAGAGAAACCGAGACGATTTTTAGAAGTACTTTTTGCCGCTAAAATGTCGTAGACTACGCCTACGTGAAATATATTATTTTATAATAACGAAAAATAACGAGATAAAATCGTTATTTGTGTTCAAAATATAATTTCTTGGAAACTAACGGCTACAGAGATTATCTTTTATATACCTACTCAAAAAATAATGGTTAAAGACAAGAACGAAAAAAAAAATTCTACTATAGTAGAATTTAGGTACATTATCACTTTTTTTTTTTTTTTTTATAAAATTGAAACAGGGAAAATAATTATTGATTAAATGACAATTTCCTAAATATTTAGAATGTGAAGATTTCTGTCAATATTACTTATGATTCTATAAACAAATTGATCATCCCGATTTGGTGCACGTGTGTAGCGTAATATTATGATATAATTTTGTATTTTAAACTATGAAAGACCATTTATTATTATTGTAGACTTTTGGACATAATATAAAATCTAACAAAAATAAAAAAAAAATTTGACCATTTTGTTGTTTGATATTTCGTTTGTATAGTTTTTAAATTAATTAGAAATCTTATTATTAAAATGTACATGTCAACAGTAAACAAAGCGGAAAAAGTTTTTGTTAGATAATATTAATTAATAGGTTATCGTAATATTTTCAAAACACCGGCCATAATGACTTAGAGAAATTTAAATAATAATTGTGAACCGCTATTTTGCAATATTTTCCGTATAAATCAGACGCCGGCGAATAATAAATTGTAGCGCGAAATTTATACAAGAATAAAAGCAGCCAAGAATTATTAATTAATAACAAATTTTAGACAGAATAAAGGTAGTACCTAGGTATTTATAGGGTTTTGCGTAGGCGCGTTATCAAAGTCTGCAATTATTAAAGTTACACTCTGTGAGAAATAATTGAAATATCAAAAGTTAACGATTGACGACTAACCTTGGAAAATATCACAGTATAATAATTATTGAAGATAAATAATATTACAAGACAATGGCAGATTGAAGCACAGAAACCTATTATAAGTATAACAAGGGTTGGGTAAGAATGTAAGATATTAAAGTAAACGTATTTTGATATATAATACAAGATACATTTCATAAACTGAAAAAGATAAAAGGTACAATAATATTTTAGGCACATGTATAATGTTGTAGTTGGAAACCAAAAGCTGATATGTGAAAATTATATAATTATTTGTATTTGTAAAATTATCTGTGGGTCAATGATAACATAAAATTATAAATATGCGTTACTAACTATACATAACCCTCAGTATAATAAATTATAAATTTAATGATACATATTAGTAAAAAAAAAAAAGAAAAGAAACCGATATCGTGTATTATTATACTGACTTCTCCGAAAACGCTTCCTGCACTTAAAGTGGCGATTTCAGTTTTTTGGTCATCTGCGACTACGCTGAGAATGCCTCTCTTTACTATATACATTTCCTTTCCAACATCCCCTTTCCGACATATGTAGTCTCCGGGGCTAAATACCTGAGAATATAAAAAAAAAATACAAGTATAAATATTACAAATCTTAATAATGTAAATAATAATAAAAAAAAAACTTTTTTGTACGCACTTGAAGCCTAAGCTTGAGCACTAGTTCTTCTAACAGACCGGGTTCACAGTCTTGAAATATCTCGACCTTTTTTAACGTGTCGAGATGCACGTGTATAGCTATTTCAGCTTTTAGTTTATCCGGTAAAGCTGCCAATACACGTTCTTCGTCAAGGGCCTATAATACATGTAAAATAAATGCGTCGTTGATTAATACTAATTTTAATGAACCAATTAGAGACGAAGTGATAATAATCTATTTATTTTGTAAAATAGATGTGATTTTTTGTTGTTTTTACTCGAAAAACACTTTTTTGGTTAGTATAAAAATGCTCTGAAACTTTTATACCCTTATGGACACTCGTTATGGGTACTAGAAAGGTTAACCTAACTTTCTAGAAAATATTTGAACCCATCGAAAATTGCAGTTTGATTTTTATTTTAGCCTTGACGCACAGTCTGAATGATTATTGACTCACCCTCTCGTAATGGATTAGTATCACTCTATACAATTTTTTTCAGGTGTTGTGTTTTATATCCATATATGTATGTATCTAGGTATATATTTGTCTTTCAATGCATGTTTGAAAAACTTGATTCGAGTTTGATTCTCCTCTGAAAATTATATTATGGATCCTCATGCACACCCTATACCTACACCTATATGGATTTTCTGCCCGGAGGTATTACGGGTACGGATTTCTAGTAGTTTTCGTCTTAAACATTTAAAAACCCACGGTGCCGACATATGTCTAGGTTTTTTGTATTTAAACGAAAATGTACAATAGTGTGTTTAATATTATAATCAAACATTTTGTTGATAACATATTATTTTTAAAGTTATTTAATATGTAAAAATCATGTATTATATTCTGAGTAAAATGAAGAAGGCATTAATTTTACAAAGATGTATTTTTTTTCGGAAAAAACTTTTGATTGTTGTACACATTGTCATACTATATTTTAAAAGACAAAGATTTTTTGGACTAGTTGTACTTAAATTTTTGAAATTCCTAACATTTAAAAAAAAATTAATTTGTGGTTTTTTCGAACTTTGTGAGAGAATAAAATATTTAGTTCAGATATTTTCGTGTTATTCCTACACTGAAAGAAGCGGGATTTTTGACTATTTGTACCATGTTTGAAAAATGTACCGATACATTCAATAATTCACTAGGTCCTTTTTTATTTTTATTAATTTCTGGAATATCTTGTTCACAAGAAAATATATCACGATTAAGATTACTTACATTATGTTCAGAATCATTTTTTGATTGTAATGGTTTATCTTTGAAATTAGCATATAAACTAAAGTATCCAATATTAAATTATCCCCACTATCCACTTACAACAGTAGTCAATTTATGGTCTTTTTTTAAATTTAAATTTTATAAATACATTAGGTATGTTGTTACATTTTTGTTATAAAAGAAAAACTTATTAACTAACTTTATTTTTTATATATTATTTATTTTATTCTTTACACGGAGATTTAATGGCTTTATAACCAAACGTATACGTGTGATGTGTTACTAAAATATTTTATAATTGAAAATGAGTTTTATACTTTTGTCGATATTCGATATCTATCTACATATAGTATGTACCTAACCTAACCATATATATTATATATATATATATATATATGTAAAAAAACTAATACATCAAAACACAGCCTAAATTTTTGGGTCTGAAAACTTGAAAACACAACGTACGCAACTGATAAAAATGATTATTCGATAAAATTACGATTGATACATCATACTTTTTGTGAGATCATCTTCCCCTAAAACGCAGAACTACCAACTTTATTGCTACAGTTTCCCTCTAACTTATAATTGCGGAGAAGCGTTATTTTCCGAATCACCTCGAAAATACATAATACGAGTATTAAAATAACCTAACCTCGCAGTAGATTTATGAAGACCTAACCTATTTTAAAACATGCAAATTATAATAACATTTCGAGTTGTATCACGTACCGAAAATGAATTATTGTTATTGATACAATATGACCTGTAATTATACAAATGCACGTCGATGATGCATAATATGATGATATAGTATGGTACAGACAGCCAGACAGGTACAATAATTATTGAAATGTACCATGGTGTCTACCCACATGCCCATTGAATATTGGGAAACAATTTTACCTATGCATCAGCTGATCCCTAATGAATTTTTGTAAAACCGTGCACGGTTCTACGGATAATATTACTTAAGAACATATAATTTATCACACATATATATATATATAAATATATATACACGAAAACTGTATTTGACACGATTTTCATAATAATTCATCGCGAGGACGGGATAATTTATTATAAAACACATTGCACTATCTATATTATATTATTGTATGTAGGTATACCAACGAGGTTTATTTGCAATATATATATGAACAATACGAACAACACGCGTAAAAATACGGAACGAACGGTAGGTGTAATATTAATGATTGTATGCTATATAGACGACATGCGAGAATGCTGCCAAGCAGCGGAACGGCAAAATTTAAAAAAAACAGGGCGTAGTTCGCACCATGGATTGGCGTATAGTCACTGTAGTAGGTGGTAAGTTTAAAAGATATACAGGGTTACAGGGTGTCTCACGAAGACATGCCTTTTATAATATCTTCTAAGATAATAACAAGTATTTATGTTCAAATTAATTTTTTATGTTTTGGTAAAAAACTTAAAAATAAAAAATAACTTTAATTTATTGTTTTTGAAAACTTTGAAGATAGCCATTTTATAGTGTTTATTATTATTATTCTTCTGAAAATTTTGACTATCAACTTTTTATTTGCATTCGTGATTTTCAATAATCCCCTAAAGTTCAGAGAAAAAAGTGTACAGTCAGTTATGATGATAATAACCAATGAGCGAATGCGATTACAGACTGCTGCATAATTATAGGAACTTTTCTATGAACCTTAAAAAATCATGAATTTAATGAAAATAAAATGTAATCTGTTGAGTTTATTTTACAAAAATATACAAATTTGATTAAAATTTAAATATTTAAAGTCTTTATCCTTGCGAGTAATAAATACAAAAAAAAAAAAATGAGAATTTGATTATTTTTATTATCTCAGGAGATATTGTAATAAGTAAATCTCCGTGAGACACTATGTATATACAGAATCTCGATTATCCGAACTAATTGGGAACCACATTTAGTACGGATAAGCGAAAGTTCGGATACTGGGAATTTTTTAAAACTTTAAAAAGTTCGTGGAAAAATGCTTTAATCGTGTAGAATGTAAAATAACGACCGTTGATATTATATACAAAGATAATACAGTGTATATTAATATGCTGCTCGTATGTAGATATATCGTATAAATAAACGCATAGCGTATCGATTATTATGCTACACATATATAGGTAAAGTAATAATAATAATTTGCGACAAAAATAATAAAATCAGTATACCATCCTCGATGAAGTTCGGATAATAGATGGTTCGTATAATGACGGGGGTTCAAATATTCGAGGTTTTACTGTACATAGGAAACGGAATAGTTTAATTTACATACTGAAAGCAACGATAAATCATTGCAATCAAAAAACGATTCTAAACAAAGTTTTTCCTCTGTATTGCCAAGACAAACCAGGAAATCAACAAAAATAAAACCGATAAATTGTTCATGATTAATTGTCGGGTTTTTTAATTTTATTTGAAAAACAGTTAGGAATCTAGACATTTTGTTTTCAAGTAGAAAAATATCTGGCAAAAACTTCACATCTTTTAAAGTATGTGACATGAAAAAATCGCAGGGTTTTTATTTAGGTATACCTTAAAAAAAAAAAAAGAAAAAAGAAATACATTTGAGTAACATTAACAGCTTTTTTACTATACTAAGAATCTAGAAAAAAAAGTTGAAATAATTACAGTGAAAATATGACCTACGTGTGAACACGTTGCAATAATATTGGAAATATAAAAAGAAAACTTTTTGCTGTGCGTACTTTCATATTGTGTACTGTGCGAGAACAACTATTATAATCTGTACCTATATTTTTAAATTTCAATCAAATCATTTCACTCTTCTCGTATCGAATTCGATTCAATTTACGTTTTAGACTTGCAATGATTCCTAACCTTCTTGAGAGCACGAAAGAACCGTTTAGAGAATTGTCGACATGAATTCATGATTTGAGGGCAATTTTTTATTTTTATTTTTTAGCTTATGAAAAAGAATAACATATTTTCGTATGAAGATTTATTAAATTAGAAGTTTTCCTGTGACATAGACTCATAGTTACGGATGAGGGTAAAGGGACACTTGCTTTCCATACCCCGTAGAAAAAATCTATTATTACAAATCAGTAATAGTTATTTTAAAAAAATTATTCTCAAAAAAATCAATATTCTGGACTATATTGATAAGTCTGCAGAAATAAAATTACCAGATTATAAATATATTAAAACTAATAAAAAATGTATTTACAAGGTACAAAACAGATAATGTATTTTAGTTGTTTATGTCTTTTTAAAAATAAATATATGAAAAAAAAAAGAGCTGATACTGGGGAAGATAGGATACTTAAGGTTACATCATTTATATAAGTAAGCAAAGATAAACCATTGTTGACGAAAGACGATTCCGAGCGCAGTTCGATAATACATAATTTGAAGTGCCGTAATTATTTTAACCTAACCTTCCTATGTTTTTTAACGAATATTATGAAAACTTATTCAAAAATCAAAAAAATAAACTGTATCATTAAAAACAAGATTAATAATTCAACAAAAAAGGTCTCTTGTCGTTTTTTAATTGGAGACATTTTTGTGCTAGAAAACGTGGTAGGTATTTATTTAAAAAAACGAAATCTTATTTTTTCCCTGGTTAATCCTTTTTATTTTAAATATCCTTCCGAAAATCAAAGAATAATCTTTGTATTTACCAAGTAGATAAAACTGATTTTTAGAAAAGGTGCTACACTTATAAATCGGAGCATGTTTTCTAGGATAAAAGTGGTCTACAGTATATATATAAAAAAAAATAAATAAAGTACCATTGTAAAAAAATTAAAAAATCATCCAATAATTTTTGAAAATTTTGCCACATCTAGGTATGTCAAACATAAGTATTATTACCAAGTTTCAAGTCTCTAAGTGTATTTATAATCGAATCACACCAACAATTACAATTTATTGAAAGCTTATAAAAGCTCAAAAGTTGCTCAAAAATTTTGGCGATGATACCGTTAGAAAGTAAATTAAAAAGGTATTTTGTGATTTTTCGATGAAATATTTTTTTCTGATAGAAAACGTTGTCCGTGTTTTTATAAAATAATGAAATCGTAACATTGTACGTTTTCCTACATTTTTTCCCACTTAAATGCTTTTATTTAAAAATGGCGTCGAAAATTAAAAAATAATCTAGTAATAGATCTAGAAGTACAATCTAGACAACTTGAGCTTTCAAAAAAATTTCTATAAGTAAAAATCGGAGAAGTTTTTATTCGGAAAAAAACGTGTCCACAGATTAGATCAAAGAAGAAAAAGAAATAAACATCTTAGTGCAACTAAGAAAATTAGATTTGAAAATGCATAATACGTTTTTTTTTTTGGAATTTTAAGTATTAAACGTGTATAGAAAATTACCCTCATCCCAACAAAAATGCATGGCTAAACCTCTGTAGTTTTCGATTGGAATTTATGATAACCAAGTATGACTTTTGAGTTTGGTTTTCCTTGACAAGTATTGAAATTCCGGGATAGATAGTTATTATTGTTATTGCTCAGAGCTATACGCATATTGTTATATCCGACAGATTCCTCTGGTTAGTTTTATTCTCATAAGCAGCAAAAAAATAAAAAGATCTTTTGTTAACTACGATGCATTTTTTTTTTTCTAACTTTTCTAATGAAAAAAAAAAAAAAAAACAAACAATCCGACAAAATTCTTCAGCACCGCGGACCACCGGTTGAGAACCATTGTTTTAAATCGACGGTGGTGGCCGTGTTCAATATAATATAACATTATATAAAGATCTAAATCGCTGTGACAACGAATTCGCCGCGTGTCGGTCTAAATGGAATCGAGGTATATACATAGCAGGCGATCAGAGATCAGATATTGGCTTTTCTATTTATGGTGAGAGGGGGGGAGGGAACAAATTTTCTGTCGACTATCGATTGAAAAAATTAGATTTTTTTTCTATATGAACAAATCGTTTCCGACCGAGTGCAGCGTGTACAATATATATTATACACATATAATATGTTTATACGCGATGTGTTCCGAGGTTTTATACATCATGGCGACGGGGACGGCGTATATATTTACGGCCGCGAGAATCGATTCGGTTGTATATATACATGTATTATTATATACAGAGGACATCATATTATTATTTTTTCGGCGACGACAGTTTTCTTATTTTATCGAGAACGTGCGGGGCTTTCCGTCACACGGCGACTACAACGGTTATTAATACGGTTGGAATCAATTGATTCGACTCCGAAACACGTTTTCCGAAATCGGCCCGATAACCACCGGCTGTCGACACAATACCCCGCCCGCAGACATACGCGTGTAGTAGTCGTCGCACAAAAGTCGACGAGAAATATTGCGCGTGTCAGCTCGACGATGTACTCGGTCGAAAACAATACCGCGATCTACCACCGACCATAAATAGGGTAGAACCGATTGACTACAATAATTATATACTATCAGTATATATTCTTATTGTTGTTATTATTGTTATTATGCTTTACTGCCCCGGAGAGTTTTACGAGACAAACATAAAAAAATATTACAACACCAATAATTTTAAAAATATAATAACTCCCGTCTATTTGCTTGGAATATTGAAAAATACGAGAAAAAAAATTGAAACGTGTCCAAACAATATTTTAGATAATTGGACACCAACTATTATTAAATAGAAAATGATAGAATCGACGGGGGTTCACGGATATCATCGTACCATAAGTAGAGTTACATCGACGTCACCGTAGAGAGCCTTAAAGGTTGTTGGCTTTATTAAGCGCAACACTATATTTCTCTTTTCATTAAGTTGACTCTGGTTCCAATACACTTCCTTGGTGCCATCTTTGCTAAAATATTGCTTTACTACTTGGCGTCTATTTCTCGCCTAAACTTGAACTAGGGATTGAATGTATGTAGAACAAATTTTTAGTCCACGTTACTTTTTTTTTCAAGGTTCCTAACCCTATACCATGTATATTCTTGCATCCGTTTCTTTTCAAAAATTTATTTTTTTTCGTTCTCGCCACCTAACACGCACTTGACTTACTAGAACCGTTTTTTTTCTTCAGAGTTCTCTCCTATAATACTAGTAATCATAATCACAGTTCACTGTACCGACTCACTCTACTTCCCATGGTCATCATCACCTTCATTGCATATTTTGCTCCATACGCGTATAATAAGCATTTTCCCTTTTCCCTCTCGTTAGTTCCATTAAATTATATTTAATATGGGTGTTTGTTTTGTTAATTTGGGTCTCATTAGTCAATTTCTCTAAAAGTGCTCATGGGCGTACATTTTTGCAAATAAAATAAATATTTTACAGATATGTATATTTTGAAATGAAAATGATAAGATGATGTAATTACATCAGAGACCATGAGGATTTTTCAATAAAATTTTGTTCAGATTCACCAAGCCCGGATTAAGGGGGGATCAGTAAGACGAGGGACATTATGGCTTTTAGTGGAAACTATAAGTCAGTTTCTTTACAAATATATTTAATTTTATTTATAATACTTCTGTCTTTTGAATTGAGATATATTATCTCTATTTATTTTTTGTTTTTAATACTGAGTAAATTGATTGATTAAGTAATAAATATTTTTTTTATTAATTATTTTTGAGGGCCTCATTGAAAAGTCTGGCCTTAGAGCCTTTTAATGTCTTAATTCGAGCTTAGGATCTACTCAAAATTGGGGAAATGTCTCTAATTATATTTTCTTCGGTAATTTTTTTAATTTATTTTTGAGACTTTAATTTATCAATGCATTGTTTTCGTTTCGACTTATTTGCCAGTCAAGCCAGTCAAGTATAGATCCACAAACTATGTCAATAAGGAAAATGTGTTTGCACACGGCAGTAGAATAAACATTGGGAAGATTCTCCGAGAACCAATTTCAACCTAATCGTAGCATATTCTTAACCCCGCGGCTTTATCCCGACCACCATGATGACGGTTGAAGGACAGCCCCGGGAATAAACAGACATCTTAACTAAGGAAGTTTTCACGGATCTCGAAATTCCTGTGTGTGAATGTGTGTTTGTGTGTGTGTGCGTGTGTGCTTTTCTAGTTTCTATAATATTATTTTTATTAAGTTTGCCTAACACAAAAAAACGTAATCTGCCCGTAGTGACACGACGATGGTCGTGAGACAAAAAAAAATTCACTTTGGACTCAATCCAGAAAAATTGTTTTAATAATATAATTACTATAAATTACGTTTTAACCTGACCAGTTAACTGAGTTCCGTTCAACTTGTTTTTTCCGATCGATTTAATTGTTTGTCACCGGTTTTAGTATACTCGTATTAACTAAATTACTTTACAATATCCTATATTACCAGCAACTTTCTACCTACAGCAGTATTGGCCAACCCAAGTATGTTCGATTTTTTTAAATTCTAATTAACGAGGAATGTATCTATTAGTTTTACTATGATGTGTTTTTTATGCGTTTGTTAACAACTTTTCTACTAGAAATCTTGCTCTAATTGAAAACTTTATAGGAACTCTCTTAATATAATTATTTTTATTCAGCTGGTGCATTTAGCATGTAATTTGTTAGTTTAACTTGAAATTTGTATAATAGATAAGAAAAACTGGCATTGTTTTGTTGATTTATGAGTTACCTTGGCAAAAAGGAAATAAATACGACTAATAACTATAAAAACTGGACAAAATCATTTTTCGTCAAGAATGGTTTATCCTTGCATAGTTATAAATTAAATTACTCTATATTATTTGCTCTCTTCTAACTTTACTTCAAAAACATTGTTATTAGTCATTACGTACCCATCAGCAGTATCAATATTTTTTTATAAAAATAAAAATAAATTCGTCAATGTTATTCATGCATTTACAAGCTAATATTATTATTCGATCGATATCGTGCAATTTACGTAGGATTTAATAGTTTTAATAATATTTTAATCAATGAAATAATAACGCATGGTGATGTGAGATAATCAAAATCCAGTTCAAATTCAGAGTTAATATTGAAATTTAAACTTGTGTAAATCGAGTTGCCTAATTACTTTGTCTGTACAAAGTATGTGAGTAAGTCATATAGCATAATAACACGATAATCTTACACCGGTATATAACTGTGATTCTAGTCGAATCTATTGATTATGCTAATCTCAGAAGAAGAGATATTTATCAATATATTTTTAAACAATAGTAAAGAATTCTAGTTTTATTTTTTTGGCAAATTTTCCCCATAAATAAAGACTATTATTGCTGTTTCTCTACAATGTCCGTTTCATATTTGGTCATGCGGAAGAAGTACTTTCGTTCTTCAATTTTGTATAGTTTTCAATGCAAACAAATTACATTTTGAAAATTGCTAAATGACCTAATGATACAATGTTTTAGTCCGTTGCTATTTAATTGTGAAACTCATACGTCAGTACGATTCATCTTACTTAGTGCTGCTTTGTTTACCATCCGCAGGGGAGACAAACAGTAGCACCGCTACTTTTCTTGTACGTCAAAAGTCGGATATGCTACGACCGAGAAGGTCCGAGGACTGGAGTTATAGTAGGGTATTTCAGGACCCCGTAGATCAGAATTCAACCCAGTCTACCGACTCGTTGTATGATAAATCAAATAATGGTAACATGTACAATGTATTTATAAGATTTTAAACCAAAAAATAAAGGAGAGAAAAATTACATAAGATACAATAATTATAAAAAAAAATGTCACAAATTGACTTACGATTTTCTCCTTGGAACCAAAGATATATATTATATACTAGCTGTTCCCACGACTCCCATTTTATACCCCTTTACAGTTGACCGTTATTACTGTGTAATTAATTTTTTCAAAAGGATAATTTAATGCTCACGGTAAATAAATTAACTAATAATAATTGCGTCTTTTCATCAATGTAATCAAAGTATAACCCATAATCCACAAACATAATTTAATGATTGTATCAAAAATTATATAAACCTTGCGTAAGCAAGGTTTATATAATCCTTTAGGGGTTGAATTTCGGAAATCAGATTTCATGGTTCACTCGGATTCATTCATCCAAATCTGCATATCGCGCACAGGTAGACAAACAGATCGAAATTTAATTTATTAATATAAGTAAGATAAAGTTAAACAATTTTGTTTAACGATTGACCAAGTAAAAAATCTATTTTACTGAAAATCTTCGTAGATATAGTCACTGGATAACGATAAAAAAAACAAAAACAACAAAACAAAACACTCTGTTTATTCAATTACAATTATTTAAAATCACAAAACAATCAATATTTTCTCGTGGTTTTACGTTACAATTCGACCGGAAAGTAAACTCTATATTATATAATACAGTTCAATAAAATGTAGTTTCTTCGGGTTTCTTTTTACTTTTTTCTCTTTTTTTATCAGAACTAAAATACCTAGTCGAGTTTATATTGTTAGAAAACCGTGTCAACAGCAGCGAACAACCTTAATAACCACACAATAATATAAAAGCGTATTAATTTTTCGTATTTCCACGAAATATCACTTCTTCCCCGAATCCACAACTTTCGGGTACTTTTAGATAAAAAATAACTATTAAGAGAATAATCCCTAACAAAAACGCACGAGTTCAATATTTGTTATACTATTATTATTTTTTGCTCAGTACAATAATATTATGTACTGGCTTTTAGAAGTTTGCGTTTTTATGTACAATATTTTTACTTTATTGTTTAATAACAATCTCGTATATGTTATTGTTTTATTCCATTTTCATAATATTTTATTTTGTACGTCTGTTTCGTTTAAAATCAAATTCGAAGGACATTGTTTATAATAATAAAATATATGACCGCGTTTTACATGACGTTACGCGTAGAATAACTAAAAACAATAAATGCGGATCTTCCTTTATTAATATTATAATAATGACGCGCGCGCGCGTGTGTGTGTGTGTGTATATTGTATGCAACTATAACATTATTATTTAAATTATTGTTTTCTGTCGGATGATGAAACTAAATGCATGATTTAAGTAATTTTTGCTGTGATGGCGTATCTATCTAATTTTGCAATCCATTCATTAAAAAAAATTAATTTTGTATGAATTAACATTTTATAAAGTAGCTATTGGAGACATTTCAGGGTGAAAGGAGGAGGGGTTGGTGTATAACTCTAACTATATCCCTGGTTACACCACTGGTTCAAAGTTAAAATCTCAAATCGTTTTAAAACTTTGCACCATTTTGAATAATTCGATACCTACTGAATATCAATTTCAATTTTACGTTTTTTGTTGTAATTCAGTGAAAAATAATCATAGAAACCTGAAACTTTCAATGAGTACTTTCTGTTATTACAGCGTTAATTTAGTTACTCTCGACATATTCGAGTTATTATTTGGTTTTATGTTGATACAAATCATTTTGTAATTTTTTTTTATCAACGTTTTAGTTCAAATTTATGCTAAAAATGATTGATTGTAATTTATTTTCAATTATGAGCATTGAGCACATTGAGGCATATATTGGTTTCACACATATGATATGCATGTATACATTTTTGTTTTGTAAACAAATTTTTACTAGAAATTTAGCTCAAATTTTCAAGTGTAACATCTTTTATGAAAGAAAATGCTGTCTAGTTGGTCAATTATTTGTTGGTGCATATATTATATATAAACTAAATTACTTACCCTATGTATCTACTACATTTTAAATTCCTCATTTTCTACAGTGGTTTACCCGTTTTTAGTATATTATTCATATATTGTTTAAACGTATACGAGTAATTGACCGCATGAATTTGAATACAGCAATATCTCGATAATTTTAATTGTTAAACTTATTACATTGTTATCACGAGGGAAATTTATGAACTTTTACAAAACCATTTCCAATTAATTTTAAATAGATATGGACATAATTCACACGATAGTTAATCTATTGTTGTAGGTGAGAAGTTGAGAAAGTAGATGGGAAATTTAATGTATAAACGAAAAATGATTTTAAATGAAGTTCAGTAAATAGTATTGCTTTGTAATATTTACAAATTTCTTCAAAATTTGATATTAAAATTCTAATAAAAGAAAACCTACATTAAACTAATTTTTTTTTTTACTACAAGGTATCATTTAATACATATATATTACGAATTACCTGTTAAATGTTATAGCATTTCTTCTTGGACTAATGATTTAAACACAAATTACGTAAAAAACACCTCTTAAAATTAAAATGTCTATACATAGCTCAAAAATAGCTACAATATTTTAAACATATTACCACCCCTAGAAAAGGCAAATATTTTTAACTAAATCCAAACAAAACAAAAATCAAAAATTGAAAACATAATACACTTCGTAAATTTTGTCGTTTTTTTTTCGTAAAATAATTTTGTTTTACAAAATTACTAAAGAAGATTATCATCACAATATTATAAACATAAAATACAGAGTTTGATCAATATTATTCCAAAAATATTATTCAGGCTCATTAAAAAAAAAAAAAAAAACAAGCATAAACAAAACGCTTGTGAACAGCAGAGCTTTGTCACTAGATTCGAATCACCTTCCCCCCCTCTACCACCCTATCTATTTTGTATTATAGAAATATTCTTTGTAAAACAACAATAAATAAATTTGAATGATTTAATATTTTATGTACAATAATTATAGTATACTATAGTACTTGTAACACTATAAATAGTGATTAATTTATCTTAAGACACTCATTATCTCGGGAAGTTTAACTTGGAATTTGTTTTATAGAACATTTAAATAACAAGCAGCTTTATAATTTAAAAATGAAAAATAGTGGGGCATCATTTGTGTGGCGGCACGGCGCGCTGCATTTTATATTACCGAAATTCGGAATTTTGAATATAGATAACCATTTTAAAATAAAAAGTAGGTAGTAAGTGGTTTTATCCCAAAAATAAGGATGATAAAAATAACATAGATGTAAAATTATAGAGGTGCTTGTTCATTAAATGTTTCATAAAACAAATTTCAAAAATGTAATACTTTCCGAGATCTTAAGTGTTTTGCAATATATTGATCACTCTGTAAACTATACTGTAACTATACAATTTCCAAAAAAAAAAAATTGTGAAATTTGAGTATAAAAATGGTAAGGAGGGAGGGGTTGAAAGTTGAAACTTTCAAAAAGTACATCCTTGATACTAACGAAAAAAAATAATGGGAGCGTGTTTTGTGTTCGAATGCCTTTTTTATGAACGTTAAATGTTTGAAAGCTCATCTTTCCGAATTATTATAATATTAAGTTCGAAAGGTCATACGTACGAATCGAATTTTAATAATGGAAATAAAACTCAATCTTTTATATCACTGAAAATTCAAACTAAAGAGTATTATTGAGTTTCTAAACGAGAAACATCATACAATTTATATAATTCAGTAGGGGCATGTTGTATGTGAATATTTGTTCAATGTTATACTTATTTCATCATCTATTTTGATGAATTAACAACAACAAAAAGGATTTTATTGATTAAATCTAATATTGTTATATGGGTACTTTTATTTACTAACATAATTATTATGGACATTTAATTTAACTACCCTTTGAAGCACACGTTTATAGAATTGTAAGCTCCACGGGAATTTATTAAAAATCGCTTTTTAATTTGCCATTTTGTCAATTTCAGAAATTGAATAAATATAATCCAAGTAAACAAACAAATACAACGACTAATTACGATATCAATTATAATGATTTTGCCATCGGCGACGCGTTTGGATTCATTCACTTTGGAGTGTAAGCAAACGTTTTATCATAAGTATAGACACCTACCTAAAACATTTCTTTTGTATTATAAATAAATTATGTATCATAATATTATTTTAACAAACAAAAATTTTTTTTATTTATTATTGTTATTATTATTATTTGAAATTAACAAAATATTAACAGTTTTGTTAAATTTCATAGTTAGTTGGTGATTTTTTAAACTATATTAAATAAATTTAATAATGACAGACTAGATCCGAGTTTCAACCGCGGTAGCTGAGCAATATTTGGATATACTAATACACTATACATTTTAATTTAATTATTTTAATCATAATATCAACAATATGTATTCGCAGGTACAAAAATGAAAAAAAAACTCACACAGTTTCGTTTTTCTAATCCGTTCTAAAACTCTAAAAGCGGGAAACAGAGATTGAGCGATGAGCATTGTTCTCGCTTTCTAACCAATCCCCCTCGGTATCTAGGTTAGTGATTTATTATGGTTTTAAATTTAAACGCTTGCTTTTATTCGTCTCCCTTTATTTTTATTTTTTTTTACAATTTTCTGGGCTTCAAACAAAAAAAAAAAAAAAATTAAAAATGACCTTTTGTAATAGTATGATCCGTATGATACTTAAGCTTTATTTATAAAGTTTTAACATATTTACTGTCCCAAACAGTGTTATCGAAAGAAAAAATATACGCCATTGTAGTCAAACTACATAATAACTTTTTACACTTTTGGTTCACTCAAAAATTTAAAAATAAAAATACGCCCATTTATTATAACAAATAAGAAACTATACACACAAGAGATACTGTAAAGTATTATTATATTAAGTTGGATTGTGAAAAAATAAACGTTTACTCCAAGTAGTGGTGTATTTAGGGTTTTACCAAAGTGCGAGATATTAAATTTGGAAAGTGTGTTATATTATATAAGGTATAACAAGGCTAAAATAGAGATCAGTTGACCAAATTTTAGTTTGTATACATTTGTAAGTAATGTATTATTAATTATGTCCTAAAATTATCATTGAAATCAAATAACTAAGTTTACCTATTTAAGTAATTATCATTAATTAATTTACTAATTAGATACAAATTTATAATATCCTCCATATTATCTTGGTTCGGATAGATTTGAAAACCAGGAAAATATATAGGTACGTTCAGGTTTTTTAAAATATTATGTACATACCAATACATTAAATTGTTGATTTTTAAATGGAAATATGCCAATACCTCTGTTACATAAGTTATGTTATATTTTAATTTAGAGGAAACTATTTGATTTTAGAACTTAAAATAATATAAAAAAACACTTTACTTTAAAAAAAAGTCTCATGTGTATTCCACTGCAACATCTTTTTTTTAAAACCATATAATTATAATTAGTATCAATTTGTATAGAAATAAAATCCATTTGCATGTGTTAGGTATTTTAATAAATAATTTACACAATTCCCACCAATGGATATATGTAACTAAATATAATATAGAGAAAATGATATCGCGTCACATAAGAAAAAAAAAATACTTTTAAATGTGTGTTCATCCAAATTTGAATTTTATCTGGAAAGAAACTTATCAAATTAACAGTGTAGGCTGGGGATAATACTATGAAAGTTATGAATTATTCATTTACCACCTAAAATTAACAGTTCTGGCTTGCGAAAAGAAAAAATATTATTTTTGTAAAATTAATATGATAGCATCATCTTTATAACGCATCTTTTGGAATTAAAAACTCAAAAATATAAAATACTATGTATGCTGTGTGGATAATTTATAAGACATTTTAATATTTTTATTATACTCAACGTATACAGGGTAATAATCGGTTTCTGGAGCCTCAAATGAGAAATCGGAGTTAATGACGCTGCTGTTTTTGAAGTGGGTGTATTTATGAATAACGTGCACAGATTTCTATTTTGATAACAACGGAATATTATACCTACTCAAGATAGCTGTGTATTATGATAATATGTTTTATCTGAATAAATGTTTTGAAAACTACATCAAAACAATGTAAGTATACAAATCTATTATATTATATTTTACTTTCAGATTAAAGGATTTTAAATACTTAAATCGTATAACTACCAGAGATCCCATTTTCAACAAGATTGTTTTTTATGAGACAACCAATAGGTTTTATTAAAATTAATAAATCAAGAGAAAAAATCGCGAATAGCTTAAATACCTTTAAACAGCTCAAAATTCACTAGAATGTTTTGAAAGTTTATATCAAGTCTAGAAAAGGCTACTATATTACATAGGTATTCTGCAAAAATGTTAGGTCTCTACGATTACTTTTTCCCGAATTAGACCAAAAATACAAAGTTAAAATGAAAAATGAAATCGTAATTGCCGTTTTTCCTAATGATTAAGGAAACTAAAATGAAAATCTAAAAATTACCTTATCAATGTACCCATAAATTTTGATTTCAAAAAAGATGTATATACACTTGCAAATCGGAGCGACATTTCTGGTAGAAATGCTGTGCATACGTAGTAAAACTAATTGCTTTGCCCAGAATCTAAAAAAAATTGATTTATGGTTTTAATACAACACAGAATATACATAATATCATACAGATTTGATAATTTTAAATAATTAGTCGTTCACTATTTAGATTATTGTTTATAATTGACAGCTGTCATCAAGGCACATTTTATTTTCTCAAGGAAGAATTATTTCAAAAATATAAAATTCCACGAGAATAAGGTATATGATACCTATATAGAGATACAACACAGTAGTAAAACTTACTTAATTTATTTAACGCAAAGTGACCCGAAGAAAGCGATTTCGATCGTTTTCAGCTCCACGAACTTATAGTTCTCTCTGGATATAATATACGGATGCAAGTTTTATAGACAGGAAGGTGTGAAAACGCAGTTCCATATTAGTTTACAATTTATCTATAGGACTGTTGAAATGTGCACAGAATATCGAAATAACATGCCATGCCAAGTCAACCTTCCCCCCCAAAATAAATATATATATTCTGACACAGTGAATATTGCTTGGTGGTAATTGACAAATAATATTAGGTTGGATAAACTTTACCTGCTTGTTTGCCCAGGTATAGGCGAACCATCTGATAACCCTTGCTTCCAATTCCTTAGACACCCGTCGAAAGGCCATGTATTGTTTAACGCCGTCCATGCGATTCTGGAACTCTACCCGGGCGACGTTCATGTTGCTGATCATGCTGCCGATATTACCCACGATCGTAGCAAAAATGAGTACACCGGCAAGGAAATCTGCTACCACGAACACGTGTTCCAGTTCGTTTTCGGGCTGCGGTGTCTCTCCTGTAAATCGACAGATTGTAAATGTAAACTATATTTTCCAAAATATTCTTTGTTATTTAAATTTATAAATTTTATTGAGAAAAAAAAATATAATATTTATCCAATGAAACTTTTAAAAAACGCTTCAGATTACAAAAAAAAAAGCCACAATCTAGAAGTGTCTGTTACTGAAAATGATTATATATGTATATAAAAAAAAAAAAATTAAAAAAATGCCTTTATACATTTTTACTACGCTCGTTTTTTGTCAATATTTTATTTTTATATCGTTAGAAATTATAATTGGTTTCTGTATTTATTTGAATTCATATTTTTTATTATACATCTATCATTTATTAAATTATAACTATATTTGTATTTAATTTGTAGAAATTGAAAAAAAGTCAAAAACTTTTATATGTACGCACTTTTCGAAGTAAGCATAAGTAGGCACAGGAACATCAATAAACCATAGATTTATAAAACAACTACATAATACGAATATAGTCTACAGAATAAGTAAATGGGAATCCTGCAAATTGTAAATTGATTATTCTATGAAATATCTGTTTGTTCTATGAATTATGTGGTATAGTATTCTTAAATGTTATTTTGGTGGTATTTAAGGAAGCAATTTGTTGATTTTCCAAGCGGTTTTCATAATCATAGGGGAAAACATAAAAAAAAACGGTTAAATATTTACATTCGTAACCATTTCATGATTTTATATTTTAGATTCTCAACGGAGCGAAAAATGAATTGATTTTACAATGATGTTTATTTTGTTTTCTGTGAACAATTTCTCTAACAGATATTTTGCTTCGATTTTTAACTGTAGCATTTTTTTTTTTGATAGATAATTTTAACTAGCTAGTACTTATGGTACCATTTTGTCTAGATGTCATTGGATGTCATTGAGAAAAACGTAGGAATAACAGAACGATTTACGAAATGTAACTATTATTGTAAATCTCGTTTTTTGTTGTGATTTAGTTAAAAATATTTGTAGTAACTTAAAGTTTAGACAGAAATCTCATACTTGATTTTTCTAGACGTGGTCAAATTTTTAAAAAATTTGAGCTATTTTTAAAGTACTTATAGGTATTTTAATTTTGCGAGTTTTTTTTACGTAATTTTTATATTTGGTAGGTACCCTGTAGATTAAATTGTTAGACCAAAAAAAAAAAAATGCTTGACAATTTAATTGAAGGTTCATTAAAAGTCGTATTTTGTAGTTTAAAAAAAAAAAATCGAGTGTAATAGAGAGTTTTTTTTTAAGAATTTTAATATCAAATTTTGACGAAAATTATAAATATTACAGCCTTTATAAACAAGTATAATCGATCCACTTAGATTGTACAGATAAACATTGAATTACCTTTTATATCATACTTTCTCAATTTCTTACTTACAGCAGTAGTCTATCTATTGTGCGAAGTATGTCCATCTTTTTATTTTTATTTTTTGTATGAATATGTATAGTGTATATGTATATATAATATAATCTTTGGTAAAACTTCAAGTAATGCTTTCGTTATGTTCGTGTCATGGCTTCTTGATTTTACTATTATTCTTGGTCTATAGTTATATATTATGTCTAAATGGATTCTGTATACCTTCACAAGAAACAGTGTCTGATATATGTCTGATATTGGGTGAGCGTTTGTTTTAGGGGCCTCGATAGAGAGATTTCACCGTGCATACGAGAGGAAAGAGATAACATTATAGGATTAAAGTGCGTAGTGCCGGTGTATTAGTTTGGGCAAAAACCGCACTATATTTCACTTAAGCGTGAAGTGATAAAGCTGTCGGTGCTTTTATTTTTGTCCAATATTCGTTCAACTTTGTCTCACCGATTCTTTTATTCGTTTGGGTATGCGTCTAACCTTATACGTGTGTGAATACTAAAAAAAAAATAAAAAAAATCACTGGCCAATTAAATGTATTACAAATTCTTGCAGCAGTGATATTTACGACGTAATAAAGCTAATCTCTTTAAACGGGACGTAGAAAATTGTTTACGTTTTACAGGATTTTGCGTTGCTGTTTATAATAAAGAAGAAAAACACAAAACTGTAACTTTTCCACGATGCTGTTTGTTTCACTAATTACATTAAAAACGCACAAATGAAGTACAAATAAAATTAATCAAATTGACAAGTTTCGAACGATTTGATTGGCCATAGAGAATATATGATATTTAATTTATTGTATCACATCTTCATATTATATTATGTTTAAAAATGGAAAATATTGAATGGATTTAATATTTTCAATCAATCATATATTTTAATCTAATGATAATATTTAATAAAAACGAAAATATTTAATAATAAATAATTAATAAAACGTATTTAATAATTGAAACTACTAAAAAAAAAAAAAAAAAAAAAACCAATATTAATTAAATACGTGATTGAAAATTATAGCAAAATTCGACACATAATTATATTAATGTATAAAATGTTTATGAAATTAATTTGTTTTTTTGAAATTAGTTGTTTCAATACCTACTTAATAGTTAAATATTTTTTAAATAAGTTTTTATTATATTATGTAAGTTTTTTTCTGCTCTTTTTAAAACACATTTTTTGTTTTACTCACAGACAATACGGTTCAAAATCAACACAATATACAAAGTGAGTAAACGGACAAAAACGACCAAAATGTTAAATAGGTCAATCTCAAAATATCATAATGTGTATGGTAGTAAAATACAACAGTTCTCGGTTGAAATAGAAGTCTTGTATTATTCAGAACGATGACGTTGTAAATACAATTATATAACAACATGAATCGTTGTACTGGTAGTAAGGGGGGTGGGGGCAGGGACAGGTATATACTGTCCGAAAATAATATCTCATTATAGTATATTGACGTTTTGAAATAACACATTTATATTTAAGACTTTACGGTGTTGACAGTGTTCAAATCGACAGAAAAGGATTACTTACAACATTTCCGTCAATGAAAGACGAATATACTTTTAGACGCTGCATTTCGTAATAATTTAAGGGACCTTAATCTTTTTTTTCTTTTTTTTTTTTTAGAGAAATCCGATGAAATTTATAGCAAAATAAAATAAAAATGTCGGTCGACGATTAATAACACTGTCAGTTGCTATAATGGTATTATCTACCCGATGTAAACTACAAGTACATAATCGTTATTTAAACGATTTCAAAGTAATATATATTATGTATCGATTTATAATATACAGATTTATAAAAAAACATTAACAGCCGTAATGACGATTTCGAATACATTATTTACGTTTCGGTAGGTAGCGTTGTAATCGGATTTAGAAATCATTAGGATTTATCACAGGTTCAATGATTCTGTCGGTTTTTGACGAATTTTGTTATTCATTTTTTTAATTTTACAAAAAAAACTGTTGAGAATCTATACATTTTTTTTTCGAATAAAGTACTATCGAACGAAAATATTGTATCCATCGAGGTACTGCGTGAAAAAGTTTCACCATTATTACTAGGCGAAAAAGTGTTTTCCGAGAAATAAACATACATATCGTAGTCAAACTATTAGATCATCGCTCACTCAAAATCTAAAGGTAGCTTTAGATATTTATAGGGCTGAAAATCCATCGTACAGATTTTACATTTTTTATTTTCCCTACTCTTCATTTATACTTTAGTGGTGTTGTTATATTAAACCGTTGTTATTTCGCCTTTCCGTTTTTCATAACACTATAGTACGTTACACACTTCGAAACATAACACAAATTTATACGCATTCATATGTGTGTATGTTCACGATGTTCACGCGTATAATATTATGTGCAGTGTTTGTGTATTAATCCGTACGCGCAAGTAGACTTTTTACTTACTTTATACGGGGTTCTTCGTCACATTACATAGTGTGTAGGCGGTACTCTTATTTACGATTATTTGTACACCCTTCATTAGTTTTAGTGGGCGCGACAGATGTTTTCCGGCATACGATACAGAGAAAAAACTGCTCGCACGAGTAGACGAATATTAATCTTACGAGCGGCTATATGCTGTCAGTCAAATGGCCATCGCTTTGCGTTATATTATATTTTTTTTATGTCAAGTTATAAATGGCCGGGTGTTTTCTGTTTTTTTTTAGCGTGTTTTATTCGAGATTCTTGTGAAACTAAAAATTTCTCTCTTCGCTAAAAGGTTAGGTAGAGAGAACCTATAGCGGTTGTTATGATTTAATATTTTAAAATACAAACTTTATTTCTCGCCCTTGACTTTAAAGAATCACTGCACGAAGAATATTCCTCGCCTACAAAATACGAATTTGTTTAAGGTAGGTAACCGCCGCCCTCCATAAATTAGTTCCTGGGTAGTGTGTGAACTCAAAAGTTTTAAACTTCTTTTAGAATGTTTATGTATATATTCTTAAATGTATTTATTTTTTCAACATAAACCGACATTAAGACGAACCTACTACTTAAGTAAGTATGATTTTAAAATCTCGGTCTCAGGTAAGAAGGCCTTAGTAAATTGTTGGAATTTTTTTTTATAATTTTATTTAAAATAATTTTTTCTTCTTTATTATGTGATCGAAATCGCTTAAGTGAATGCAGACGAGTATCCAGAGTTAGTTAATGGGGGAGGGGAATTTTCATATATTTTTACGTAATCTAAAGACGAAGATTTTAAATTGTATTTATTAATATTTTTTTTTTTAACTCAGGTCATTTGACCAGAGTTCAACCCCACCTCTTCCCCAGTAGATACGCCAAATTGAGTGTACGTAGTTTATTTGCGTATTAATTTATGCTTATGTGCACTTATGTATTATAGAAGTTGCATATGCTTGTATTTAAACTATACAAAATTATTGATGTACTTAATCTTTTCTTCTCGGAATTACAGATTGATACAATATTTTTTACAATTATTTTATAAAACGTGGGTTTTTTATTGTATTACAAGCTGCCCCACTCCGCTTTGCCTGTGCTATAAGTTTTTAAACAAAGTTAATAGATAAATTATCATTATATGCTATTATTACTCAGATATATAGACAGATAAGTGCACAGCAAAGGGATTACATTACAATAACTAATTACAATGTTTTCTTTTTCATCCGCGTTACCTTGGAAACGCATAAATCAACAAAAATAATTTGGTTTTCCTAAAAATACTTAAAAACTGAATTTCAAGGAATGATATTCATATATTTATATAATTCATATATTGATATATATTATAGGGGGTGTATTTTATTAGCTATAATCATTCTCTGGACAAGTGAAACAACTTTCCAAAGTTTCATGGAAATCGGATGAATGTTGTATGTAGTACTTTTTTTCTTTTATTCAATTTTTCAATATAGGTCTACTAGTGTATAGTATTTTTAAATTAAAGATTAGAAATAGAAATAAATACATTTTCTTATAGTAACCGATTGAAAATATTTTGAACTTAATGTACAAATATATGTATAGGGTGTCTCACGAAGATTTAATAAATGCAATAACTTTTGTTTACTATTTTTAAGTTGTTTTTTGTAACAATAACTAAAGCTATACAAAAAAAAAATAGTGGAGTTTTTATATTATGTTTTTGAAAATTTCTTTTCATAAAATACAAGATAGCCATTTTATAAATATATTATAAAACAAAACATTGGTGTAGCATACTGTAGCATTTACTCCCGATTTTTCCCATTTAGTATGAAAATAGCTGGGAAAATCAAAAAATGACCTCCTTCAAGTGCCATTTCAGTAAGATTTCTATTCAGTGCTATAATTTAAAATCTGACCAAAATTGATGGTAGAAATATTATTCAGAAAAAAAAAATTAAGATCATTGTAAAATCAATACATTCCTCGTTCAACTCAGAATTTTAAACTTAACAAATATATTGAACACTACAATATAGTTATTATATATGTCAAACTCTAACAAATGACTCTGTGGTACATTATGTATACCATAGTATAATACGAACAATTTGTGAGATGAAAGCAGTTTTAATTTTATATATCAAAAGTTCGTAAAATGTATATATTCTTTTTTCTTTAATAAAAACGAACCTGGAAAATAACTTACTGAGAAAAAAATTACTATAAACTAAATATTTTATCGACATTTTACACATAAAGGCATATTACGTAGATAGTTTTGTTACGAATTCGTCGAAAAATACTTTATATTACTGTTTATAATTTTATTATAGTTTCTGTGAAGATGGCGAGTCGGTAATATGTTGTCGAATTATTATATGTGTGTCATTTCTAATCGCGTGTTATAAAGACAATGGGAAAAGAATTGTAGGGAAGCACAGGATTCTAGCGCGATGTCATATGTCATATTTCCACTTATATGTGTCAAATAGTTTTTTTCATGACAATGTAAAAAAAAAAAAAAAAAAAAATTAAAAATCGATTTTTAACATGTTTACTCACATTTAGAAAAGCACTAGGTATTTGAATTTATTATTAATATTATACTGTTGAAAACGTAATGGAAAATAAGAGCACCCTTCAAAAATTTCGAAAATATAAAAATGGCATTTTTTTTTTTTGGATTTTGAAAGAAGCGAGGAATGTATTGGATTTACAATGATGTTTATTTTTTTTTTATACTGTGTACATACAATTTCTACCAGAAATCTTGCTTCGATTTTCAAGTGTACCACCTTTCCTGAAAGGAAATTTTGACTAGTTAGTGCATAAATAAGGTCATTTGTTTTATTTTCCAAGCAGTTTATAAAATAATTGGGAAAAAGCAAGAAAAACCATATTAAAACCGTGAAAATTTATGAAATGTATTATTTTCAATTTTATTTTTTCTTGACGTGGTTAAATATTAAAAACATTTTTGAGCTACTTATAGACACTTTAATTTTGCGAGTTTTTTTTAAGTAATATTTATTCGGTAAGTATTCCGTAGATTAAAATGTTAAACAAACAGAAATTCTTGAAAATTTAACAGAAGGTTCATTAAAAGTTTTACTTAATAGTAAAAAAAAAAAAAAAGATGAGTTTAATGTAAAATTTTATATCAAATTTTGACGAAAGTAAATATTATGGTCTTTTAAAATATGTACAGTCAAATTCCTCAATGATTAATTCTATTTGCTTGTGACGATTTATTAATCGTTGCATACTAAATAAACCCAAAATAGGATGTAATAAGTAATTTGTATGCACTTTATTATGTTTTATTAAATATAGGCACCCACCTCATATCTGATCATTAGTTCGTCCATTTAAATGCCACTTTTGAACGGTGACCTGCAGTTTTGCATACACTTATTAAAAAATAAAACTTTTATTTGGTACTATGCCCGTTTAATCACTTCAAGCGGACATCTTAATCTATACTCGTATTATAAAACTGTTAACTAAAAAAAAAATAAACTACTATTTTTTAGACGTTCGACTAATCATACTGAGTACTGTGTTATTCTTTTTAATGGATTTTTTCTTTTTTTACTCCTTATTTTTCTTTTAAATTGAAATTATATTTTATGCAATGTCTCGGAATATCTATAACGCATCGTCATACTGAAAATATTTTTATTTTAAGTACATAACGACGCGAGTTCGTTATAATATTCTCATGAAACTCTTGGATATTATTATGTTTTATGATCACTTACCTATAGTCGTGAGCGTGAGCGTCGACCAATAAAAGCAGTAAATATACTGTCTGGAAAGCGATGAATTCCTAGAGCCTTCCAAGTTGTACACCCAGTTGTCGGACCCGAACCCGATCACGTAGCTTATGGCAAAGTACAAACACGAGTTCCAGTGTATGAGTATGAGTATAGCGAACACCACCTTGCAAATACGAAATACGTTCGGGTATCCGGTTTTTGTTTCGGTGCGGTCGAAGAATTCCAGCATTCTGGGTACTCGGAGCAGTCGGTTGGCCCGGACGATTACCGGACACGGAAGCACACGTGACGAACAGCTACCGGTAGGCCACCACAAATACACCAAGTCTGTGGGCAGTAGACTCAAGAGGTCCGACTTCCATTTGGATGTGCTGAAGTAGTTTTCCCGCAGTTTATGAGAATCACGGACCATAAGACCTTGATCCAAGAAACCTGAAAACAACGTCAAGTACAACAAATATTAGTATTATAATATACAGTCGCTATATTAACGTACAACTATATATCGATTTGAACCCGAACATGAGATTCAAACGATTTTTTTTTGAAGCTAATGTTGATTAATATTGATAAGTATTGATTATTCATACACGAAAAAAAAATGTATATTGTTTCGTTACGTCTTGTTTGAAATATCTATACTTACAGGGCGATCAACGTAACTATCGTTATTAACACACATTATCTTGGAAATTACTAACGTTTTTTGGAATTCATTTTTTAAAACATTCAAAACACGAGCACCTCTATAATATATTTACATTACTGTTGTTATTTTAACATTCATTTTTCTGAAGTGGAACTACTACTAATTTTTGATTTTCAAATCCTAACTTGTAAACAAAATTCCATAAATAGATAAACTATAAGTTAAAGTTTTGTGTAGAAATTCTCAATTTCCGTGTGGCGATCGGGGGTTACACACATGGGGAAATTAAAATCGGCCAGATGTTTTAGAATAATATATGAAAACAATATTTATATATTAGCTAGTACTCAAATTGGGAAAATTAAAGTGAAGATGCTCTGTTGATCCATAAAAAAATAGCGTCATTTAGGGTTGTAACCAACTATTATTCAGGTCCAATTTAGGTCACCAGACAAAATTCCATTCATAAGACACTATATTAGAATAATATCTAATCGTTAAAAAAGTTATGACTGTGGTCGTTTCCTTTTTCAATAACTATAAACTACTATAAATAACAAATACAATGGATATGGATAATATTTTTTTTTGAAACCACGATCAATTTAAAATAGTGGGGGTGCGCCAAAAAAAAAAAAATAGTAGAGGAGCTCCGTCCCCCTACGCAACCCCCCTCCAATTCATGCACTGAGTCTTAAGTGTATAACCACTGTTGTCATAAAGTTAAATAGATTCAAAATATTGATTTACGCAATCGACTGTTTTTAATATAAATATTATGCGAATAAAAGCCAAACAAATTGAATGCAAAGTGGACATTCAGAATTGGTTATCAGTTGATTACTTTTTATCGTGGACTTTGCCGTGGATTTTTATTTATAATTTTTACGGTCCACTTTGTGTTTCTAAAACGTGCGAGGTATTAACAAAGACTTATGAACGTTATTATATTCACGGTTTAACGGCGCGGAAAAGACGGCGTATGCATAATACTACGGGATGTGCATCGCGTGATGTGCATGCCACGAGTACATAATAAACATACGTACTTATCTATAAGTATCTATTATAAATAGGTAAAAATATTTAGCAAATAAAAAAATTAGACCATACAATAATACCTATAAAATATTATACGAAAGAAAATCGTTTAATATTTACGAGACCTTGAAACGGTGTAACAACTTGTCCGGACTGCACTATCACACGAAATCCCAGTGACGACTGGTGGGGAGAGGAAGGACAGGAGATGTGCGTCCATAGTATATCGTATAATATAGTATATATAATAATATAGGTACCTAGCTATATAGTGTGTATATTATACGAGTCGTAAAACGTATTGGTCCCCGAACGTTATTAATGATGTCCCCCGGATGTTGCAGTAAATAAAAGTGCGTGTGCGGGAGCCTTTATTTCCCGGTCGTGTGATTTACTGCCGTTTTGTCCCGCGGCGTCAGCTATGCGCGAAGGAGCTGCAGAGTCCTGACCTCGCCCCGACCTAACCGAACACGACGGTATCCTAAAACTATAGGGTGTCGAGGATCACGAAAACGCCAATAAAACAGGCAAAATATCGGGCCGAAGATGATATATTTGAACATTATATTACACACAGCTGCGGGATGCCCGTCAGACGTGGGAAATATGAGATGTTACCCCATTAACAATTTTTTTTATTACAATAAATATAAATATTTCATTATAAATGCCATTTTTGAAAATTTTAACCAAAGTTTAAAATCAAAAAATAATAATTGCCGACGACAGCCCGTCGTTTTCAATTTCTGACCGTACCTTATATAAACGTATTCGTTTTTTCATGTGTGTCAACGCCCTTTTCCTTTGTAATTTTTAAAATATTTGCCTTACCGATCCCAAGGGTCACTACAAGTCGCTGGTCTAGAATAATTATTTTTGTATCTAGTCTTTGCGTGATAATATTCCGGATTCATTATTGACGTTCTTGTCAATACCTATAGGTATTCGAATGCAATGCATACATATACAGTAGACTTTCTATTCAACAAAACCCATACAAGTCTTACACATATAGTGTATGTAAGTTCGAGAATCGAACGAGGTAATCCCGAACAGTCGTCCAAAACTATATTATCCAATCCGCAGTAATGTTTACAAGGCGTATAGGTCCGAATAACATACATATTTGTTTGCTTAGTATTTACTTAATTGGGGGGGATGACTAGGCTGAGTTTTGAGGGTGCTCAGTCCTATATTCGCGTCTATATCTTTACGGAAAATTATTAGACGGTAATTTCAACCGGAATTGAGGTTTTCAGTGGCGTACACATGGGAAAGGCTAAGGAGTTGAAGCTCCCCCATTAATCATTTTTATGTAGATAAATATATGCTTGGTGCAAGAAGGGCTAATGCCATTTTTTTAAAAATCAGTTAGAAATAATAAAAAAAAAAATGTACAATTAATTATTTTTTAAATAAAATTTATTTAAGTTTTTGTAGAATTTTAAAATTACACAAACATTTAATAAAATACCCAGAGCCTTATGGGGAAATACAATTTCAAACCCATTTCCCAACAATCACGAAATGTGACATTGGCACTTTTTGCACCAAGCTACAGATATATATATAATACACACATATTTTTTATATTTTTTAAATTTCAACTGTATTAATAATTAGTAAATAAGGAATTTTTTTTTCATAAAGTACACTATTTTTGTAAGTAAAAAATTAAATTTATCAACGATATCAATCAATAACCTTACTATTTTCGTTTAACTAAGATGACACTCGTTATAAACAATGGTTTTGTTATTATTACAACTTTGGCGATTGGTGTTATTGTGCATACGCGAGCTGTTACACGCCCACATAAACTTAGATAATATCTATGATTACAATATTTAGCTTATTGAACTGGTGTTACCAAAAATTAACGCCAAGTTAACTAAGTTAACGCTAACTAACGTTAATTTAGTCCATGGATGTTGTATATAATAATAATAATAATAATAATAATAATAATATAATCTTTAATTAGTGAAAAACAATTATGTAAATGATTTTCTTTTCACTTATTTCTCTTCAGTGTCAATGTAATAATATTGTGTATACTTAAATAGTTTGTCCTTTTTTTTCGTATAAAACGTATCTCATAGTTTCGTACACTAAAAAAATGATTTAATTATTCATTACGACAGAACAAAAATAGAATATTTTTCGAATTTTAGTTTGCAGAAAAATAAGTTAAGTTATGCAACCCACAATTCATGCAATTCTAATTTTGGTTGGTCTCTGGCTTTTTTAATACTCTACTAGCTTTACTCTACTTAAAAATTGTATTTCATATTTTTATAGTTGCCTAAATATTAAAGCTTTTTTTTCCATTTTTTTATGTATATTTTGTGTTTATTATGAGTCAGAACTAAGAATACAGCTACTTTATTTTTCAAATTTGTGAAAAAACAACTGATTTTTCAAGCCCTACCCAATTGAAAAATCTTGCGTATGCCATTGGAGGTTCTTAACGATTTTTTTCAATTTTCATTAGCCAGGTACATATATATATATATTCTGACTTATTCGTCGAGTTTTGCTGCCGTTTGCGAGACACCCCGTATATAAAACCGGCAGCAATACAAATGAGAGCGAGAAATTTGTCGCGCACGGCGGCGGCCGCGGCGGCTACCGAATCGTCCGGAAAAATGTCGATTTCGTGTTTGTGCGCTCGTGTGTGTCTGCGCTGTGCCTGCCGATGCACACGTCCGTGTACAAAGTTACGAACACAACACAATGCCGCCGCCATTGCCTACACCACCGCCGTTCGAATTCCTCTTGGGAAATCGATTTTTCACACACACACACACATGTGCGCGCGCGCCTACACACACACACACACACACACACAAACATATATACTTGCGCCCTCAACGATGTTAATAATAATTATCCGTCGCCACGGCCGCACAGTTTTAAATATTATATCGATCGGCCAGTAGTGCGTAAATACGATTTTTACCGGCATTTTGCGGTCGCAGGGAGTCTGGTAGTAGCGGAGAGGTAATCCTCCAAATAACACATGCCATAAATAAATCATTGGATGCTGCAGTGGAGTCGTACTATATATGGGCATTAAATCAAAATATGGATATTATATCGTTGGACTAAACTGCAAAGGTTGGAACTCCAAAACGACAAATATTGTTCAACGGAAGGAAAACGACGTTTACTATTTAGTTAATATGAAGATACTTTTAGAATCTGAGATACAACTTTTACAATTTTAACATAGTGTTATAGTGCAAGTTCAGACAATATTATGCGGCTGTATTAAATTAAAAGATACAGTTTTAGATTCTGAGAGCAATGTTTGTGTTTCTTGCTTCATTTTAAAGTTAATCATATTTTCTGAAAGGTATTTTTTTGATTTTTCTATTAGTTTTCTTTAAAATTGAGAAAATCTTGGAAAAACTTAGGAAAAATGGGCAAATCAAACAACAAATATATATACTCGTATATTTAATTTTCGTTTAAAAATCTGATATTATAAATAAATATTAATATTAGCGCTTTCTACATGTGGTTAAATTTTCAAATGATACCGGCATTTTTTGAGGTATTTATAGCCATTTGATATTTTCGTGTATTTTAGTTTTTTTTCGGTCTTTTATGGATGGTTGTTAAAAATAAAAAAATAGAGTTTCGATCTTTGCGGTTTAGACCGTCGATATGTATCCGTCATCCGTTTGTAGACGGTATAAAAGCCGAGCACGTGTGCGCGATCAAAACCCGCGTCTGCCACTCTCTTTATACGTATTATTGTATTTTATCGCGATAAGTATATATACACCACCCGATAGGAATAGACATTGATCGATACTTATACATTTCGATGCGCATAATATAATGTATAGGTACGAACAGGCAACAATAACGTGTAGTCACACACGACCATATAGGCACTGTGGTTACTACCCGATATACCCGCGGGTTACCTATCTACCTAGAATCCCAGGGGAAATAAAAATCCAAGGAGAAAAATTCCAATGAAAACAGACCGAAAATAACATTATATTTTGCGTTGAAACTTTTTTTCTCGGATTTTTATTTCTTTAGATGTCGTTGTATGTATAAACTTGTTGAAAAATTACCCACAACTAGGCTGCGATTTTCAGTGACAAACCAATAGACAATCATTTACATTTTTTCATTAAAATAAAAAAAACGTTTGTACAAGGTAATCAATCTATCGTAAGACACTCATTATTTCTGAAAGTATTAAATTTTTTCGGAATTTGTTCTATATTTAATATTTAAGGAACACGCAGCTTTACAATTTTACATTTATATTATTTTATCGTCACCCTTATTTTTGGGCGGAAAACCACTACCTACTTTTGATTTTCAAATGACAACCTATATTGTAAATTCGATAAATAGAAGGAATATTAGTTAAAAACATTTTTGATTGCATTATTAAAACGCCACGTGCCATACCACAAGTCAAACTTAAAAGTGGAATATCTGGTCAACGGATTGACGGAAATCAACATTTTTTTCACCAAAATGTATTTTAATTAATACTAAATTTATTTAAGGAATTTATAATATAGGTTGCTACTCGAAAATCAGAAATAGGTAGTCGTTTTACCCCCAAAAATAAAAGTGAGAAAAAAAAATAAATATAAAATCGCAAAGCTGCTTGTTTCTTAAATATTATATAAAATAAATTCCAAAATATAAATGAACACTTCCCGAGGTAAAGAATGTCTTACGATAGATTAATTATTCTGTATATTAAAACAATTTTTTTGTAATTTTCCTTAAATTGTTTAGTTTTTTATTCAGCATTAAGAACTTAAGTAAGATAAAATTAATAATACTTCAACTATTGGTCAAAAAACGGTGCGAATAGTTTTTGATTGGAGCAAGTCATCTGGTCGAAAACTTGTGCACGAACACGCCTAGACATGACAAAGAGCGCATGGTTTTAATATCTCAAGTGATGAGAAAAAAAATCGTTTTAAGAACTTAATATAATATTTTAACGATTGGATGTTGTTTGATGGAAAGTACAAGAATCGCTTGTTGTAAGAGTCTTATGAGAATTGAGAAGGGTGTGCTCCAGATGATAGATGATAATGAGGGGAAATTCAAAACCGTAAAGGAGATGAATCGTAATATGAAACGAATTGCTTTAGTGTTTTGGAACACAAAGAGGGAAATAATAGTTCAAGGATAATTTAAATTAATGAGGGTAAACTACATAGTACGTATTATACGAGAATATGCTTGATACGTAGAAATGTGATTGCAATAACTAAACAAAATTCTACGTTTGTATATCGACATTAAATTGTTAAAATAGTTCGACGTGAAATAGGTTTTCTGGAGTAACGAAATCGAAATCGAGTATGAATTGGAAATCATATTTTAGCGTGTTAAAAAAAAATAGTCAAGAGCAGTTATACAAACTTATACGCCATAATAATATACAGGCGTATTATTAAATTATATAGTTTCTGTAACAACAACGTGACTTATATTATCAATACAGTATTCAAAAGTTCAAAAACACTTTAGCTAATCGGATGTACGAGCATATCCTAATCAGTGAGCCTGTTTATATATATTATACTCGTATATAGAAAACAAAAGCGAGTGCCCGTCTCAGATAATATCTGCGATGTACAATAATAATTATAGAGCACCGCATTTGTGCAATATGTTGCTGCAGCGCAAGTTCTGAACGCAGCGTTAAGACGCATGACATTATCTGGAATGACGAAACGTGAAACAGCAGTATTTGAAATCAGGAACAGCAAAATTTGGAACGAAAAGAAAAACCATGATGGTAAAATTACTACTAAATTTTATTATGATGTGGGCTTTTTAGTTTCTGAGTTTAGTGAAGAATGTATTGGTTTTACAAAAATGTTTGTTTTTTTTTTGTGTGGACACTTTTACAATCAGAAAGCCTACTCTGATTATCAAGTATTTCACTTTTTTTGAAACGATATGCTCTCTGGACAGTATTTTAAAGAGGTCATTTTTTGAAATTCTCGTTAATATTCGAAATAATGAGAAAATCTGGGTCTTAAGTTGTCATTGCCAATCAGTTTTATTTATTTTTCGTTAAAATAAATTATAAATATTGAAATAAAATACATTTCGATTTCAATACATTTTTTTTTAACTATTACTCTTTATAATTTTTTGTTCTATACTTAAGCATCACTAACAACTGAACTCCGCTCAGAATCGTTTTTGCGTTAGCAGTGGTTTATCGTTGTTTACAGATATACATTGAATTCCTTTCTGTATCCTGCCTTCACAACTTTTCGCCTACAACAGTGGTTGTACCCACGTGTGAAGTATTTCCGTCTTTTATTAAATTTTGTTTTTTCAGTTTGTTAAACAATTTTAACTAGAAATCTTGCTCCAATCATAAAACGGCAAATTTATTTTTATAAATGTTTGAAGTTCAGATTTTCATATTAATCATATGAAATGTGCGGATTTGACTTAATATATTTACATTATCCCGCTGACTTTATGTAGCGGTTGTAGCATTAACACCAAAATATTCCAAAGTAGCAATAGACTATTTAGTTTATGATCGTTTCTAATCAAGATACATAACAACACACGTATTTAATCGAATCGTAGTAAATTTTGTTAGTTTCTCAAATGTTTTTTACATTATAGTTTTCATTTGTCGTTTATAAATATTTATTTTTATTTTTCAGAATTGATTGTAATTCCTTCTTTAATATTTTCAATAGTCTATTAAGTTAGGCCACCTTTGTCCTAAATTTTCTACTAGTAATATACAGAGTTATTGGTTTTATTCGCTTGAAATACTCCGAAAAAATTGCTAGTTCATTGGCTAAAATATCGCCCTGTACAAGTAATTTATATTTAGGTTTATAAATTAAGTTATGTAAGGTCTGCATTAAGTCTATATAATTAAAGGATGTCACACCGGCATCTACTGTCTTTGTTAATTAACGATGTCAACATTTTTTTTTGTTATGTCCTCGGGAGTATTCTCCACGTTGAATTTTTTTATTTGAACTCAAATTCTAAATTAAATTTAAATGCCATAATATTTATGTTCTAAATAACATAATTTGTTTATGGTGCATCAGTGCCCGTTAGTTTGACTTAAGAAGTTGATGCGGATGTGATATTCCCTTGACGGTCCTAGTAATAGTTAGCAGTAACAAGTCGACACAGTGGATAAGGACTACTCGGGGATACCACTATGAAAAAAACGGCTGGTGCAATACCTCAAACGACTATCGAATAACGTAAAATAATAAAAATACTTAATTGGCGTTTGCCGACAGCCCAGGTGGTGTCGAAAATTGCACATAGTAAATTCGTACCTTTACAATTGTCATTAATCCCGCAAGATTCAATGTATTTTTCCTTTTCATATTTTTAGATTTACGAACCAAACTAATTATAGAAGTCGTATTACGAAGTTTTATTTTGTATAATTTTGCATATTTCAACGATAATGATACACCACTACGAATAAATTTGTGCATCATCCATACGACAATGCACCAGCAGTTGAAAAGGACGTGATAGTCAGATCCGCTGTCTCCGTCTTACAAACGAACGTTACAGGAAATTAGCGTTTAACTGGAACGACTTTATGCTGTTAGTTTTAATGTTACGGTGAATTGATCTAAGTTTTATACTTATATAAGTTGGAGGTAAAAATATTACCTGTGCAACTAAGTCAGTTTTTTCGATATTTTAATTTTTAAATGAGACGTGAAAGTGAATTATTATAATTTAAAAATCATGAAATACCTTGATTAAAAATTGAAATATCGTAAAAAACCAACGTGATTGTATAAATAATATTTTTATACTTAAGTTTGATATTTAATAATTTATTCTAATAGTAACTAAAAATAACAGCGCAATAAGAGTTGTCCCAGATCAACGCGAATTTGGTATGCCGTAAATTTTTAAGACGGAGACAGAACATTTCGGACGATATTTCTCAAGAAATAATAAATTAATAATTCATTTTAATATTCTATTCTTCTGTATTAATGAAAATAAGTGTTTGTTTGTTCATCTGTACTTGATCTACAGCTGAATATATTATACGTAGAGTTCTAAAGATGTACCCATAGAAACGGGGGTCCGTATGCAACCCAAATTTGAATTTCCGAAATTCAACGCCAAAATGTTCGTTGACACTGGGTTTTTAGTATTTTTGATCGAAAGTTTATTTTTTTCTGTTGCTTTAAAGGTATTACCTTAACGAACCGAGTAAAACCTATTAGTTATTGTGTTGATATTTCCAAGAAAATAAACCGTATTGTCAGTTGTATGTTATGTTTTTTCCACTACTTTTGGTGCTCCCCTCTAAATAAGCTAAAATCAGAGTTGTTTTACGGGCAGATTGAAGTCGTAAAATAAAAAATTTAATTCTAGATTAAATTTTAGATTTAATTTAGATTCTAAGTGGAGCGAGGAATGTCTTCGTTTTACAATGATGTTTATTTTTATTTATCTGTGAAAAACTTTTCTACCAGAAATCTTGCTCCGATTTACAATGATTTCCTTTTTCTAAAAGGAAATATAGCTGGACAGGTACCTTACAGAGATCTTTTGATTATCCCAGGAGTTTTTCTAATAAATGGAAAAACCGACAAAAAAACATGGGAAAATCGGAAAAAAACGTGAAAATAGGCAAAATATTGAACAAATATTATTAAAGAAAGTACATTATACATATGTAATTATTTTACCATAATACGACGTATATACTGTTGACAAAGAAACACTATCAACTGAACTCCGCTAAAAATCGTTTTTTCCTTAGCAATGGTTAATCGTTGTTTACATTAAATTACCTATACCAGTGATTACACCCGTCCCTATTATCCTAGGACAGCTTTTTTTTTTTGGGATTAGTAAAATTGACTGTAGTATTATTATAGTATTTGTTATTTGTTGTTTTACAAAAAATATTTATGTAATACAAAATAGGTGGGGAAAAATTCAATTCTAGTGTAATAGAGCTCTCTTGCGCATGGGGGTTTTTCGTATTTTAATGTTATTTATTAATTACAAGTTGTTCCAGCAATGCTATGCTTTGCTAGATTTTCTTTTTTTTTTCTTTGTAGCTAAATTACTCGACATATTTTAATATTTTGTAATAGGTAAATATTAAATAAGCCATATGTTCATATACATCACGCATTGCTGTGCAGTTTTAAACCACAACGCCCGTCCTGTGTGGACAACGCATTTATCGCGTATGTTACACAAGATTTGTAACGTCTTTTTTCGTATTTATCTAATATAATTAAAATTTGGTTAAATATTATGTATGTCTATAGATTATTTTTTATTATTAATTATACTGCATATTATTATAATATATTTATAAGTATATAACATAGGTATAGTATACTTATGAATATTAATGCACTTTATAAGAAAAACTTATATTTTAATACATTTTAGTGTACATTAGCAGTTTCATAATTGTATTTCACTTTATTAGTTCGATTCGATACCCGAAAATGTGCGAAAATAATGAAAATAATCGTTATCGCGAACATATTAATTTTGTGTTTACCAATTAAAAATATTATAGTATATATTAGATGTAATATTTTTAACCATTTCCAGATTCCCACGAAATAGAAAATATGTACTTTCGGATATATATAGGTGTGTGCTGTGTACTGTATACGGTAGGCAGAAATTGTGTTTTTTCACGTTTGTTGGTATATTTTGACGATTTTAAACAATGTTTTCCCGACACAAAAGCAAATAATAATGGGTAAGACGTTGTAGAATAACATCGCCGCGCCGTATAAACCCCAAATAATACTTGAACGATGTTGCAAAATAAACCCCCGGTGTGTGTTTCTATCACAAGAAGGTCTGTAGATGATTCTGTTATTTTGTTCTTTTGTTTTCTCTCCTTTGTGCTTTTTTTAAATTTTATTTCAAAATAGTGTATGATCACTTAAAAATGTTTTTTTTGTTCTAGCAAGTTTTTCGATTACTAAGATTTTCTTTTTTGTTTTATTTTCGATCGAACATTTGTGTAATAGGTGTAGTTTTATTTTTCGAGAAAATATAATTAAATTTACATTATGTCAAATAATATACGTGTTAAAGAAAAAAACTTTATTCTGATCAGCATTTGGGTAGGTAAACAAACATTTTTTTTGATAAATTTTATATGAAAATTGTATAAATTCAACAACAAAATAAATTACAATTGTTCGTGTTCTTAAGGAGTTTTATCGTCGAAATTTAAGATCACCTTATTTACCAATATTACTATGATGAACCTTTTATCAAATTGTCGATCATTTTTATACGAAGTCCAAAAACAAAAATCAATTAGGTACGACAATGTCAAATAACGTCACAAAACACCTAGTAAAACCAATATATTTATCGGTTCACACAGTATCTAAAATAATGTGATGAAATATTAGACGTTCCAAACGTTTACATTAAGAAAATGTCATATAATCGTATTATATTTACGATATGATGGAGTGTGATAGTGAAAAAAGTCGTGTAGTATAATGGATTCGAATACAATTCTATGCTACTTTTAAACTCAAAATTGTATATAAATTAAATAAAACTGTTTAACTAATGAGATTTGTACTTATTTTCTTTTTTTTTTAAGAAATCAGTCACTGTAATTATGGTAAATTTAAATTTGTACCTTAATTTTTTTAATAATTTAAAAAAAAAAATTGGACAAGGCCCCGAATGACGATTTTTTTTACTTCCAAATACAAGTATTTATTATGAGGACTATAGAATATGGTTTGTTTCTTGAAAAAAAAAAATGTTATGAATATAACATACGCTACAATTGTTTAATGTATATGAAATAGAGAAAGATTGTGTAATGATTTGGCACTAAACCGAGAAATTCAGGGTTTGGTGAGGAAAACAAAATAGCATAATATTTATATTAAAAGAGAAAAGTTAATCCGAACCGTTGGAATTTTTCCAAATACACGTGTGTAGAATTCAGTTGACGTAAGTGAAAAATTATATTATTTTGCAAAACAAAAATGTGTATTCAAAAAAATTAGTTTGTGATTATTTAAAAAATATATAATATATATTATGCTATAAATTATATACATTAAATTACAGTTTAACCGATAGACAGATAATATAGTTTTAATCTTATCGTTTTATTTCTTCATCTGTCTCTTCAATATTCGTTTATATGCGCCAGTTCATTTAACTTAAAAATGCTTGATGCAAGATGATATTGAAGCATTTTTTAAGTTATACAAACAATAATGAGGATTCACTATATAAAAAGTTATTTTGTATGTATTTTGTAACTGAACCGGTTAAATTTTTTTTCTAATTATTTTTATTTTTAACTAATTTATTAATCTAATTTGCATATATTTATATTGTATACACTTAACGTTTTACAGTTAGTTTTCATTAAATTTCAGATAAGTTATTGAGTTGAAAACTAATGATTATTTTCGATATTCGAAGTTCAACATTAATAAGCTGTTATCAGTACCTTATAATCTTAATAACTTATCAATATCTACTATGATTCATACATTTTTTTTTTCTGTAATAGTTTGATTTATTTTAAATTCTGAATTGAGCAAAGAACCTTTACAATAGTTTTACAAAGATGTTTATTATTATTTTTTTTTTATCTGTGGACAACTTTTCTACCAGAAATCTTGCTCCGACTTTTAAATGTAGCATCTTTTCTGAAAGGAAATCGATGTGTGAAGGTAATTTAAAGAGGTCAATATTCGATTTTTCCATTGACTTTCTTAGCAAATGTGAAAAATCGGGAAAAACATAAAAAAAAGGGCACAATATTAAACAAATATTATTAAAGAAAATAGATTACGCCTATTTAATTATTTTACCATAACATGACACATATATTGTTGACAAAGCATCACTAACAATTAAACTTCGCTCAAAATCGGTTTTTCGTTAACAATGGTTTATCGTTGTATACAGATATATATATATCTATATATATATATTAAATTCTCTTCTATATCTTACCTTCTCAACTTCCTACCTACAACAGTGGTTGCACTCGTCCCCATTATCATAGGATAGCTTTTGTTTATTTTATTTTTATGCTATGTAAATTTAAAAAAAATGGAAATATACCCATATTGATTAATATTGAATACTTTTAATGTTGATTTATTATTGCAAAAATAATAATAAAAACAAACTTTTTTTAACTGAGTTTTATTGACAAATTTTTGCACTGTAACTTTTAACTCGACTGCCTAGTTCAATTGCTCTTATTGCCCAATGCCCACCTTTGTATAAACATATATACATGTATATCGACCGTTCAAAATGTGTCATAATTGTTTGTCATAAAATCTATAGGATGAATCGAGTACGAAAAATCGAACATACAGAACACGGTAAAAAACTGGTGGTTTCACCGATACATTATTTTTATTGTCATATTTATGTATAATCGTATAGGTAAATATACTAATATTATTTGTGCGTTACGTTATTGAGTGTGTTATATGCCGTGAATTTTCGACTGTAAATATTGAAATGTAATTTAACTGCGGCAAAAACAAATAGTTTGTTTATTTTGTTCGGAATCGACAGAATCTAATAAAAAAAAATAAAATAAAATAGTCTATCTAATCCATGTTTATTTCGGATTTTACAGTCGTCACAAACAAATTATTATTATTTTTTTTCCATAAGTAAATAAAAAAATAACGCTTTTGTTATCTGCACCACTCACGCTTGTAATATTATTCGGTTTAGTATAAAAAAAAATAACTAATCTGCTAATAATATTATTGTTGCTGTTGTTTATTACACCGTCGCTATTGCTACTGTAGTTTTTATGGCCCGAAATCGTATAGTGGTTCGGTCCATTAACAGAAACAATAACGTTAGTCTTAGGGTAAACGGGTTTATCGCCCTCCAAACATTTCGGTTATAACGTCATAGTTTGGAAATTAGGCAGGTAATTACAATAAAAATATATATATATATATATATGCCTCAGTATCTAATCGCCTGTGTAAAACTCGATGATGTTGATTTTTAAAATAAAATAGCTGTACTTATATAGTGTTTTTAAATACGGTAATAATCTTTCGTGAAAATGTTTTCAAATACGAATAATATTTTTCTCCTGGAAAATATATATGTATTAATATGCCAATGCAATGATTTTTATAGCACTCGGGAAAAAAATTAGTTGGTTTTACCAACAAACCAAAAAATTATATGTGTTTTATATAAGACAAACAAAGATGTGATGATATTGTGAATTTTAATTATTTTTGGTTAGAACTCAATACGTTGGTCATCTAGCTATATAATAATATAGGGTAGGTGTCAGTTATAAAGGACGTTCACTTCTTGTGTTATAATAGTTCAAAGGTCTTGCGGTGTGGGCAAATGATTAATTGCGTCCTGTATTAGCAAAACGCCCATGGACCCTTCATAACAATGCATCAACACGAGAGTAGCTAATGTTTTTTTCTATATTTTTCCTTTTAATTATATACGTTGTTTTCACAAACAGTAGATATTCGTTATATATAGAAAGCTTTTACGGTTTCCATTGTGTGCCCGCGAAATGAGGTAGAAAAAACTATAATTTTACTTTATACTACAATGAAAAACTCGAAATTTAATTTAAATTAATGAGATAAGTATATGTAAATCGTTATTTAATCAGCGTGAATATTTTTTTTAACTATAATAATATAAAAAAAAAAGTAGTAAGACAATAAAGATAACCAATCTTAATATTGTAATTTATGGTCCGAACAAGAAAAACAAAAAAGTAAACTATTAAAAAAAAAATATATACATATATATATTTACATGTATACATTACATGAATTACAATATTATAAGTATGAAAAAAAATATTTTAAGGAGCTATAGTAGGTATTATAAGGATTATTTGGCAATCCAAGAAAACTGAAAAATAAAACCGGAGAAGTATAAAAGGAAATCGAAGAATTTCAGTACAAATATGGTCTTAACAACTAGGTAAATAATAATAGAAAATAAAATGAATTAAAACAATGGCTTAGAAGTGGATGGAATTTATATTTGTATAGAATATAGAATATATAGAATACATTTCTTATTAGTCTTTCTTCTTGATTTTATTTTGTTATTTATAAGAAGTGCAATATTATCTCTAATAACTACAATAAGGGTTGGAAATTCGGTTTCAATCTTAAAATATATAGAACCTATTGGAATTGAGCAAAATCTTTCGTCGTAGATTATTACGATGACAGTTTTAGGCGTTCCTCATACGAAATCCCTGTCGCGTGCGACGACAACGATCGGCGCTTTTGATGGGAATAATAATAATAATAATAATATTATTATTATCATTGACGTCCATTGAAGTTAAATCTCCCGGCAAACTCGACCGCGGCGTGAATATATAAGAGGGTGAATATAAGAGGCGGAATTTCAAAATTTTGTTGTACATTATACATCGAGATCCCGTTGATTAATTATACAGCAGAACCAGATAGATACACATACATTAATCAACGGATATGACACGTTATTTTACACTGACTGCGAAATAATTCTATATTTCATCATCGTCGTCGTCGTCATCGTCGGTGTGATCGAGTCACGTTCGAAAATATCGTAAACGAAAAAAACAGAGTAAAGTTATATATATATATATAAGGCTAAAAAATTCGCTTAAACGAGTTTTGTATTTTAGACGTACAGAACAGACTGTAGAGAAAACCATTAGTTTTACTATTATGTATGTCCGTCTCATGAAGGGGAAAATACTTTTTTTTAGGACAAAATTTTCAAAAGTTTCCGTTTGGAAAATTTATACCAAATAAACGTACTACGTAAATGTTTTTAATTTCACAGTTCAACGCCCGGAAAATCATAAAAAAAAAAACTTGAAGCAAAACAAACATTGGGAAGTAATTCAATATTTGTCAAAATTTTAATTCTAAAATACTTTCGAATGTCGGCATTTTATCATACCATGCAATTATTTTTGAGTATTCCAACATTATGGCCTGCTAGAACAGTGGTATATATCTACCAGAAATTAAAAAGTTTATCCGTCTATTGATTAAATAAATTAATACAAAATAAAAAAAAAATACATATAAATATAATAGGCAAAATTAATGAGTACGTTAAAAATTAAGACGTAATAAAAACATCAAATATAATTTGACATATTATACATTTAAGTATACAAGACATCAAAACTGCTTAAAAAGAAAAAAAAGGAAGGACAATGAAACAGTTATGAATTCCTTTGTGTTTTTCAAATGTATTTACGCGTCATAAAAACAGAAAATAAAAGTTCAAAATTTTAAAATTATAATATTGAATTTCAAAACTCTACTCAACGACGATTAAGATTTTTTAAAGCGAGTTATTTTTTAATTAATAATAAAAAAACAACGCAGCACTTTATAACAAAAATAAAAGATGTATATTGACTATGATGTTATTAAGAAGAAGCCTAATTCCTCTCCCTCTGTGTAATAAATAAATAAATAATTATATGTGTTTACATAAAACTTAAAAACTACTCACATTTATATAAATAGAAGCTGTATTTAAATTAATTTTGATTTATATACTTGATGGTACTATACAGTGGCGGTTATAATTAAAGTTCAAGGGGAGAGGGGTTGAAATTATTTCAAAATTAATTTTTCCTCGACCAATATAATTCCTAAGCAAATGTCTAAAAAGTCATAATATTACTTAAAAGATAATAAAATAAATCAATTATAATGAAATACGTGATCCATATCGCAAATAACTTATAAAATAAATTACAAAACTATATTAAAGTTTTTTCAACGTACTAACTTTTCTTTTATTTTACTTAGATAAAAATAAAATTGTAAAATGCACAGACCAAGGGATGAGTTGATTCACCAATTCCTTCGCCCAAAATATCGCCATTGACACTACATAATAGTAAATATATTGTTAATATTTTTTAATTGTTGAACCATCGAGTTATGTATTTTTGATACACAGTTCTCACACTATTTATTGGGTTGACAAAGGTGAAATCAAGGAGAAAATTAGTTTGCAAGCAAGAAAAAAAAAACTGAGTCAAAAATATGATTATAATAGCATACTTTATGGTAAAAAAAATACATTTTTATTTACCCAGGATTCACCCAAAAGTTGTGTTTTCCCAGTTTTTATTGAAAAAGAAAAAACAAACATTTTTACAATGTCCTAGGGGCTAGGATGAAAAAAAGTCGAAAGGATTGATTACAGAAAAAGAAAAAAAAAATCCATTTTGGAAACCTTACTATTTATTGATTTTGTTAAATTAAATACAACACAAAACCGAATCGACATTTTCATAAACTGAATATACTTTTATGTTCAGAAATAGTGAAATTTTATTTAATATAAAAAAACAATGCCAAGGTAAGCTAGTTATACTTTTGGGTTGCAAAACGAACAACTTTGTTATGTGCCTTGAAATATTGGGATAGACATAGATAATAATATTCATAAACTAAGATAATTATATTTTTGATGGATAAAAATATCTTTGGTATTTAAATTAAAATTCGTTGGAAAATATCATCTTATCGAATATGATTTTGTAAATAAGTTGCTATTTAAAAATCACAAGTTGATAATTATAATATATTTTGTGTATTAATTAATTATATTAATTATACAGGGTTATCAATCCTGTAAGACACTCATTATATCGGAAAGTATTAATTTTTTATCGGAATTTGTTTATAGAACATTTAAGAAACAAGTAGTTCTATAATTTCGTACTTATATTAATTTTTTTTCACCCTTATTTTGGGGGATAAAACGACTACTTCTGATTTTCAAAGGGTCGATGGAGAGTTAGTAATGGTGCATTATTATAACGCTACGCATCATGCCGCTACACACTTAATGATGTTCCACTACTCTTCCCTGACCAAAGCTTAAAAGTGAAAAATCTCATTAATAGATTGGCGGAAATCAAAACATTCAACACCAAAATTTATTTTAACTAATACTCCATCTATTTAAGGAATTTATAATATAAGTCACAATTAAAAAAAAAACCAAAAGTAGGTATTGGTTTTATCCCCAAAAACAAGAGTGACAACAAATTACATAAAAGTAAATTTGTAAAGCTTTTTGTTTCTTAGATGTTCTACAAAACAAATTCGGAAAAAAGTTAATACTTTACGAGATAATGACTGTCTTACTGTTTATAGATTGATCACTTTATGTAGTACGATTATAGTATACTTATTGTACACAAATTATTAAATTATTCAAATGTATTTATTGTATTTTGTACAAATTATATTTATATAATACAAAATAGACAAGGAGAAGGGGAGAGGAATTAGGCTCTTATTATTGAACTTAGTTATTTAAGTTAATAAAAAGTTAATTTTAACTAACTTTACATAGTCTATGCGATTTTATCTATATCATATTAGATGTTTCTATAATCTCAAAATAACTGCCAATAGTTGTAATGTAGCAAAATTATGTTTAGAATATACGTGGTGTTTAGGTTGACAGTATAATTGTTTAAATAATTTTTTGAAATTTTTTATGTAAAATTTGGAATATGAATCAAAATGAACGAAAAAAGTTCATTGGAAATATGGACTTAATTAAACAAAAATAAAATGATAGAATAGAATGGTATTTTTAAAATAAAATATGAACTTAATTTATGTTCGGTTCATAAATTTTGAATTGTAAACAAGTGAACGACTTAATTTGAACTCGTTAATTCCGAGGTTGGTCAGGATGTATGTACTATGTATTCTAGTTTACCAAAAGATATCAATTTCACTAAATGGATTCGACATATATATAATATGAATATAAACAGCTGCAATTTGATATACTGCACACTCATTATTAGGGAGGCATCCGGATTTGGAAATAAATTTTGTTCGTGCGTTCTGGATAGTTTGATAACTTAACCGTACAAGATGTAAGTCAACTTTCATTGTTTGATGAATGGTTATTGTTTAAAATGATTTTAGATGAGTAAAAGAGAAACAAATCGGGTTTTGCTACAAGACTGCATTTAAATGCCAAAGTTACCAATCAAAACAGTGTGTACTCGTGAGCAGTATTTTTGATCAATTTAAACATATCTAGATAAAGATTATTTTTTATTATCTATCATAAAACTAAATGTTAAAAGCGTGTAAATATCTGTACTAAATATAGTAAATATCTGTATTTAAAACGAGTTCAAAATAAATTAAATATTTTATCTATGATTTCTAATAAATAGGTAAATAAATAAATATATTAAAAATGATTTATCTAGACTAAACACTTTATTGTTTATCTCCGATAAGTTATTTCTCATTTATCTGGATAAGATTAGTATAAATAAATTTATTTACAATTTAACTAAATAAAATACGAATGGTGAGCATGCGTATAAACTAAAAACATAATAAAAGATCCTTCTGCGTTTAATAAAATATTCATACTTTGTTTGATTACACGAAAATAGTGTGAATTTTCCTTCATAATCTAGTAAGTTGTTGATGGTTCAAATTTGTGAACGTTAATTTTGAATATTTTTAAAAAATTCAATTTTCTAAAAATTTCGGTATATATTATAATAATGCCCAATCTATAATCATTACACAAGATGCAACTATAACTGCCGTTGTTCACGTTTTATAATTATTTTATTTAATCGATAAAGTAAGATATAACGCGCAAAGAAAATCAAACTAAAAAATAAATAAGCTATGTACATTGCATCCCTTTCCGTATAGTTACGTGCCAGTCAAAAGTTTAAATAATATTAAAATGAACAAACTTTTGTCGTAATATATTATATTTATGAGTACGAGTATAGCGACATTGTTAGACTAAAATATGAATATTGCCTTTGCAGTCATTCAGAATTAAAACTGAAAATAATTGTAGGTATAGACCGACGTTACAAAAAAAATAAATAAAAATAATAATAATAAGGTACGGGAAGAATATGACAATATTTAAACAATAATTATATAAATTATTTACAAAAAAAAAAAAAAAAAAAAAAAAAAAAAAAAAAAAAAAAAAATGCTGTACAACTTTTAATAATATGTTATAAACATAGAAAGAGTAATATTGTACGGATCTGAAACTCAGTCACGGAAGAAGACACACAAAAATACATTTTTGGTAGCTAAATGTAAAAAATCACGAACAATTTCTGGACCAGTAAGTATAACATAACCGGAGAGTGCAGAAAACGAAAGGAAATCTAAGTGTTACAGATAACGTTTTGAATAAAAACAATAAGAAATTACCTGGGGTCTAGGACATTTCGGGGTAAGGCCGTTTTGGCATTGGTCCGTTTTGATGTATGGTCTTTTTGACGTTTATTTATAAGTTAAAAGTTATTTAATAGAATTGATATTATTATTTTTTAAACATATTATATTCGCTGTCATTTTTAATTTATATTATAGTAGCAATACCATGTAAAATAAATTTATAAATATACAATACAAATATAAATATTCATATACTGATTAATTATAAAATATGTAATACAAATGATAAAAATGTAATAATATAATTAGGTAACCTATAAATATAATTCTTAATTCATCATACATAAATTATGTGCTATTCCTCTTAAACAACTCATAATAAAAAATTATATTTTATTATATTATATTGCTTAAGATTATTTTATGAACAAATGTTTACGCTAAAATGTCTGAATCTGGAAATCACCTCTGGAGTTCACGATTTGAGCAACATTTTCGGTATAACATTTTTTATAGAGTGCAAAATTAATCCATACTAAAAATCTGTCAAAAACTCATTGCCGAAAACGATGAACAGAAAGCTTTTTTTTAGTTATACAAATTATGAGGTACATAATATTACATTGACCGATATTTTAAACATAAATGAACTCGTATGAAATATTTTTAGAAAAATGATTAAAAATAAATTTGTACAACGCCTGTACAGTAAAAACACAAATCGAATATTCGATTTTCGCGTTTTTTATTATTTTTTTTTTAAAATTAATACATGGGAATAAATATTTACAAGACTGTAATAGTTTTATTCCGAGTTTAGCTTATATTGCACGGTATTTTTTAAAAAACAATTTTGTATATTTAGATTACATTTAAAATTTTCCGACGAATACGTATAAATACTGTTTATCCTGCAGCTGCAGAGAATGATGACGGCGACGATGCGCACACACAACAAACTTTTGTACTCGGTTTGTACGGTTCGTCGGTGGCGTTGGCTTTTATCGAATTTATTATTATACATTTTCTTTCGTGTCTTCTTGGAGTCTTAATGTTTTCATAAATATTATTTCGTTCGCCGAAACTCGCAAAAACTAAATATATAACGACTAAACGACGAAGAAAATCAACAACTTGCAGTATACGTACACCGTGCAATTATTAAATTACGCGCACCTTACCGACGTATATAAGCGGTATTTTTCATGACGTGTAGAACCGACATAAATAATACTTTCATACGTTACAACGGTCTAGAGGTTACCTGTACTATACTTTCCGCGTATTGTGGGCAAAATAAACACGGATATACGCCTGTACATAATATTTGTATACGCGCAAGTATATGTACGAGCGTACAGTGGGTAATATTTGCAATGCGAAAATAACCCTCGGTCTTTAAGACCAATGTTCCGGTCGATAACCTTTTTTTCTAGACATGACGATAAAAAGTCTGTATATAGTAAGTATTCGCGTGTATTTTGTGACAAACGAGTGTACCTACTATACACGCGTTTTTCTTTTGTGTTTATCGCGCCAAACAAACACGCAGAATTATTAGTATCGCAGACCCCTAAGCCCTCTACCCCTTATCTACTCCGTTCACTCCCGCACTCTAAGTACAACTATCTGTATATTTCGCAAGGTGTCGTTAAATTTATTATAATAATTATATTTATTAAATTTCTCCTCTCCTTACTTTTTTACGCCGTTTCAGACATGTGTTCTTATACATTCCGATACCTGTCCAAACAATACCGGTGCTTCGCTTTGTGTAACGGTTTCCTATATGTTCGTCAAACGGTATAAATTGTATATACTCCCCGCAGCTGTACCCACAAACAGTTTCTCGAAATTTATTGCTTCTCGTAATAGTTTTTTACCTCCATTCGACATGGCAAATACGAGTACACTTTTCGTAGGTGTAAACCACTAAAAAATGCATGGAAAAATATGTGGACAAATAATTCAAGGTCAAAGGGAGGGGGCAGATTACTTTATAGTGGTTGAGTCTTGAGTTAAATTTCTTCGTCTATAATCAGCCAAGTTATAGTAACTAACGGCAAATTAATAACTTTAAAATAACCATAACATGGCTAATATTTGACTTAAAGAAATTGAACAAGAACTTAAATGCACGAACAATTAGGAAAACAAATAATCCGTGGTCAGAATATGGGATTCCCGTTAAAAAGGTTAGTTCAGTTAAGAAGTTAAATGAAATAAAAATAGTATAATTGTGTACAATTATATTTGTTAGATATCTCAAAAAGCAATCTTTAAATGTATTGAACCTGCGCAGAGTTATATACACAGTATACGATTAATAAAATTATAGTTTTTTATATACTGTAAGTAGAGTCATGCTATAGGGAGATAGAGCAAGTGTCTAAGACTGCCAAAGGTAAGTGACACTCAAAATTCCATATTGACGTTACGATAATAGTTAGTAAGGAGAAAAATAAAATAAAAACATTCGGAGAGACATCATATTGTGTATTTTTCAAGAGCAAGTTAGCACGGTGCTAACTGGGAGAATATAATATAAAAGTGATAGGTAAGTTCTAAATCTGATATTGAGTTCAGAACCTAGGTAGTTTAAATTTTGGTCGAATGGTGGGACATTTTACGAGTTTTGTCAGGGAATTCGTATCGACGTTCTCACGGTTACAGGAAAATTATTAAGTAAAATATATTTTTATATAATTTGTTTTAAGTTTTGGTATACGTTTTTTTTTGCTAGTTACCATAAAATTGATAAGTTGTGAGCCATAATATTTTATTCTATATCTTGAAGTATCGTAGTAGTATATAGTACTATAATTTTCTACTACGATTCTATTTAAAAAATGAAAATGATAAATCCAATGATAGGTTAGGTTAGGTTAATTAGGTTAAGTGAGGTTAGGCCGTAATATTTATGATTTCATCAAAATTTGATATTAATAAACACTTATATGAAAAAAAAAATACTACATTATTATACTCAATTTTACAACTATTTATGACTTTTAATGAACCTCCTGTTAAATTTGCATGCATTTTTGTTTAGTCTAATATTTTTAGTCTTAAAATACCAAATAAAATGACGTAAAAACCTCGCAAAATATAATTGTTTATAAATAACTCAAAAATGATTTAAAAATTTTTACCATATCTAAATAAATATATAAATATAGTTGAACTATTAGATATCTCGCTTCGTCTTTAATCAAAAAAATGTACAGTTAGAATGATTGAATTATTCGATTTTGTAACAGAATATTAAATTGCCTAAGGTAAAATGCTCACTAATAAAGGAGGGTTAACTGGGGAATATCCAAAAGTTAAGGCGCAGGCTCGGTGTATTTGTTCGTGGCGCTTTTTAAGGGAAAGTGATTGCACACGCAGTGGATATTCATAAACAGATCCCCTGTCGTGTAGTAAAAGAACACGCATATTCCTTTAAGACGCGTTTTAATTCTAGTCGAATAACAATAACAATAATAAATTACCTTCGTGTGCGTGTACCAGCGTATCGACCACATATATCCCGTCGGATGCGTAGTCCAATATCCACCAAATGGTCGGTATCGAATTGTTCAGCTCCCAGAACACACCACGGCCGATCACGAACACCAAATTGTACAAAATGGTGACGGTCACCAACATGAGCCACTGAAAATGAAATGAAAAATTGTTCGAATTTGTTTGAGTTTGAGGTAATTATTTTTAAACGAGATAAGAGTGTGAAATATAACAATTTAAAAATGTTTATATCCAACTTAAAAAAATAAAAAAATCGGTAGATAAAGTTCTTCATTTTAAATTGACAATAGATCAATTCATTACAATATTAAAATTAACAGTCCAAAAAAAGTACTGCAATATGATCATGTGTCTATACGACGGAGACAACAATTATACATATGTGTCCTCTAACGGCAATAAATTACGGGTATAAACTTTTAGACATAAAATATTATCTATATGTATCGATGAAATTGTATATTCTGTTTTATTAATTTTAACGGTAATTTTCAGCGAAATACGTCGCACTAATTAGTCATTGGTTATAAAATACCTAATAACGTTTTAGCGGTTCTTGTGTGCGCAGAATTCAATTATATGCTGGAAATACATATTATTATTATTAATCACCTATATATATCGATTAACATCCGTTTGTCGTTAGACAAGACGGATTCACTTCGAATTTGATCATGGTGACCTAATTTTAGCGTGGGTATTAAATATTTACTTAATGAAAAAACAAAATCGGTTAAAAATGTTTGTTAAATACTTTCCTATCAAAATTATTGGACGGTTTTTATGGTAGTTAATTCTAGCAGTTATCGGTTTGTACGTAAAATCTGTATGCTTTTTATATTCACGATAAGTGAGATTTTACCAGCGGTACCACGGTAATTTACAGATATAAAAAATAATATTAAGAAATGCATTTGGTAGGTAATTATTTGAGCTTTTTTTTTTTATGATTAACGGTTTACTTTGTAGTTTTTTTGTTAGTATTATTTACCAGTTGAATAGTGAATGATAGTGAAAAACCCAACAAAAATAGTAAAATCTAGCGTACGCTACTGCCAGAAACCTAACGATCGAAGGAAGATTTATAGTAAAAAAGTTGTTTAGACATACCAATGTAAAAAATAAAACAAAAAACACATCCAAGTAAAATCCAAACATTCTTCGATACGCCGTGACAATTTTTAGTTTTTATAACAATAAATGAAACGTATTAATTATAAAAATAAAACGGGGAGGAGGGGGCTTAAATATAATATAACAAACTTTTCGATAGAAAAAAACGAAAAATATCATATTACTGCAGCCTTTGACAGGACCATTTTCGTTTTAACACAAAGAAATTCCTCGAAATACAATTTTGGTGTATTTCATATCGCCGTCGTAAAAATAGCATACCCAAATATACTTGTAAAGGTACCTACGCATTATCGTACCGGTATAATGTATTTTGAACAATCTTATTTTTTTCCTATGACGATTTTTTCGCAATCCTCGGGAAAGACCATTATTTTAACTTGCACGCCATACACCTATTACCTACTTTACTATCTGCGTGGCATTCATTCCAACATCATTGTTGATTTTTTTTTCTTTGTTTAAACATAGATAATATTAAAAACAAATCTAGGTATCTATTTAAGTACTATTGTAATATAGGAGTGGTTTCAAAACATATTCACCGGGTAACACAAAAACAAATATAACAACGACATCAGTGAGATTTATTTTTTAACATATGTGATATTATAGATAATTAGGTGACATGAAATAAAAAATTAAAAAGTTGGTCACACACTCATAGTTCATACTAAGTGCCCTCGGCTGGCCGTTGGATAATAGATGGAAAAACTGAAAGGTATATAGGAAAATGTATGGTTATTTAAAGTTTCATTGATTGAAAGTAACGATTGATCGCTGCAATTAAAAAATGATTATGAGCGTAATTCTGTAAACCGGTAAGGTATTATACCTAGTATTTATCAGGAAGTTTTCCCCTCGCAGTAAAGGTAACCATAAGATCAAAGAAATTAAAACCAATATATCATAATTTGTTATTGGTTTATTTTTCTGAATTTTTATTTTTAGTAAAACTGACAGAAATATAAGTAAAGATGTTCAAATAAAATTTCACATGGTGAAAAAATCAGCGATCTTAAAATTAATCGATATTAAAATCCTTTAAGTTTCAATAATTTAGAGCATTTTAGTTTGCCAAAAAAAGTTTTCCGTGACAAAAACAAGGTTTTAGAAGAGGAACTGATGACAATTAAAAAAAATATTTTAATGGTAAAGTACCACCGGGAGAAAATTTTGCTTAAATATCGCTTGAAAAATTTGGAATATTTTTACTAATCGGAAAAGTCGAAGAAGAATCCGAGAAAATAACACGTTTTAGTAAAACCAATTATAATGAATTTTTCGCTACACTCAGAATTCAAAACGAAAAAGAAGTAGTTTACAATTTATTATAAAATGTCATTGTTCTTTGTTGGTAATACTTGTATTTTAACATTTTTAGAGAAATTTCACAAAGTAGTGCAAGTTTTTCAAAAATTACCCCTGTTTCTTTTGGTATAGGTTATAACAGTGGGGTATCCAAGATTTATCAATGGTGGGAAGGAGGGAGGTGGTTTAATAAAAAAAAAAATATTTTAAAAAATGTTTTCGAAATACATAAGTACGTTGTAAAATTATTTGTACTAGTTGAAAAATCGTGGAAATGTGTAATAATTATTAATTTATGATCAGTTATAATTATTTTTCAGAGCCAAACAATTTTTTAATTTTATTTGATACAGTCAATGAGGAGATTGGGTTAGAGTCTTCTTAGCCTTTGAGTAGTAATTAAAGTAATTCCAATTTTAAAGATAAGAGCTGATACTGGGGATGGGTGCGGCCACTGTTGTAGGTGTGTAGGGTAGTGGATAAGGTAGGATACAAAAGATTATCTCATTTATATCTGTAAGCAACGATAAACTATTGTTAACGAAAGAAGATTCCAAGCGCAATTCGGTAATACAAAAATTAAAAAAAGGAAAAAAGTCGTCCGGTGATTTTGGAAATTTAAATACGTCTCGGTGAGTCCAATATAAGTATTATTACCGAGTTTCAAGTCTCTACGTGTATTTATAACCGAATTACAGCAAAAAACTCTCAAAAATTTAAATTCCTTAACAGCTCAAAAGTGGCTCAAAAGTTTTGGGTATGATACCGCTATAAAGTAAATCAAAAAGATCACAAAAAAGATGTTCAGTGATTTTTCGATGAAATCGTTTATTCTGGTAGAAAACTTCGTCCGTGTTTTTATAAAATAATGAAATCCTGAAATTGTACATTTTCCTAAGTTTTTTCCCGCTTAGGAGTTTTTATTTAAAAAATGGCGTCGGAAATTAAAAAATTATTTAGTAGTAGATTTTAGTAATAAATTGTTACACGTAAAAATCGGAGCAAGTTTACTAGGAAAAAATGTGTCTACAGTCTAGAAAAAATAAAAAAATGAAATAAACATCTTAGTAAAACCAATAGCTTCCTCGTTACGTTCGGAATCTAAAACACATATATAAATTACAATAGTAGGTATTTACATTTTGATTAATTGGTTAATTTGATAAACTGTTTTTTGGAAAAAACAGTGTTGTCTTTGTATTTAGAATAAAATACTCTTTGTAATACTGACGATAATTACGCGTTTTCAATATAATATTTTAACGAAGGTCTCGCAGCCGATAAAATCAACATAATTAATAAAAGGTACCAGAGTTACTTTTGAAAAAAAAAAAAACCAAATTCTATACCTATAAAATTTGTTACTAATTAAAATCAAAATAATAATATTCTATAATTGCAATTTGTGAACAGTAATTGTCTTCACGTCGATCGATTGATTACGGTAGCTGTCAAAAACACTACGCTTTTTTTTTTAAAATGAAATAGATAAGTATGAATAACGTTATTTCGTAGATATTCAGATGGAATATATTTTATTCCAATCGTTATGAGTGCATAGAAAATATTATAATATCAAACACTGTCACACGTCAAAGTGTATATGAATTTATATATGAGATATATTTGAAAATAAAAATAAAATACAATATTATTATGTACACATGCACTTATTTTATCTATTTGATCAAGAAGGTTCTCTTGGATATATAACGATTAATGTAAAATAATATAAATTTTATTTGATAAAAAATTAGAAATTTTATTTTCATCAATATCGATACTCGACGTTAAATTGTAACCTTTATAAAACTCGCTAAAACTAATATTCGGTATGGTTGCGAAATTTACAAATTAAAATCGCTTTTAATATACATTCATAAATTGGTTAAATAAAAATTGATACTTTTCACGAGCAGATGACTGTTATAGATGGGAAATCGGGAATGTACAATAATATACGTACTATGTGATTAATTTACGTGGATGTACTTATTATCTCGGAAAGTATTAATTTTTTTCGGAATTCGTTTTCTAGAAAATCCAAGATACAAGCAGCTCTACAATTTTATATTTATATTATTTTTTGTTACCGTTATTTTTGGGGGTAAAACGACTACCTATTTCTGATTTTCAAATAGCAACCTATATTAAAAAGTCTATAAATAGATGGAGTATTAGTTAAAATAAATTTAAGTGTTGAAATTTTTGATTTCGGTCAATCCGTTGACGAGATATTCCACATTTAAGTTTGGGTTGGAGGGAAGTAGTTGAGTATCGTTTGTGTGGTTGTAAGGCGTAAAAAGTATTATGGTAAAAGTTATTATGAGCTTTTTAAATTAACATTAGAGAGTTATATATATATAAATTGTACGTAAATAAAAAAAAAAATTACCTATTACTAAAATGAATAAAAATACGGACCTGATAGAACAGTACAAAAACATTTTTTATCAGATAACTATTTGACTATAATTCGCAGGGAGGTAGGATTCGGGAAAGTAGGATATGCATAGAGTGAAAAATAATGAATCATTTTAAATAATTGCAAATAAAATACGATTTTAAGCGAAATTTGGTTGAATATATTATCGCTTGTTTGCTATAACGACATCTCACAATAATCGAAATTCGTTAGTCGCGTGAAAAATAAAAAAAAAAAAATATTATTATACTTCTTGAAGAGTTTGGAAAAGTTCAGTAAAACAATATGATTTGATAAAATTAAATGGAAAATCAAAACATGATCTCATTATAAAAAGATGTCTAACGAGCATTTATTGTCTCTGTCTATCTAACTAACAATTTTAATATACTCCTACACTATAGATAATATATTGCAAAATACTATATTGAATGTACAAAAACATATTTTTGCTATGTTATAGATATACCCCGGGAAAAACGGACAATTATTACGTTCAACATTCAAGTACTAAGTATTAAAACTAAATTTATAATAAATATACGATAAAATATTGTTTTCGTATAGCGAATTTTTTATGATACAAAATGATAGATAGAAATTTAAATAATTATTTTAAATTGGAAATAATATACATAAACGTTTAATTTTTTTTTTTCTGAAGTCTTATTGGATTAATTTCTGGTTGAGATGCTTTCCCGGGCTCAGGATATTATACGCGTATTACAGAGGCTAGCAGATTATAATATTAAAATATATTTCATAATACACTCGGGCATGTATAATAATAATGTAATACAGATAAATTTAATATGCTAAACCACGGATAGGTTAAAAAAAAATTAAGATATTAATTTGTTTATTTAAATAAACATTCTTATAGTTGTAGACGTAACTAAGATTTTTAAGTTACTGGGGATTGATACTACTGGCTGATAACTCCTATTTTTCTTGGCCTCGGGTGGAGTGCTATAAAAATCTTTACAAAAGAATTTGGACTGCTTGAATTATTTTGGACCGCTGAACTATATAATTAAATAAAACGTAAACATGTTTATATTTAAATAGAGAAATAATACTTTTTGTTTAAGATTTATTACTGAATATAATTGTTTCAATTATAATAATGGTGTTTTTGGTTTTGATATTCAACATTTTGGGCAGATTTTTCTTACAAGGATTACAATTAAAATTGATGTCCGTTATATTTTTATCAATATGGAATCAGTTAAGCTTTATTTTGAAACCATTTTTAATATTTCATCCCTACTCTATACATTTTAAATAATGATTCATGATAAAAAAAATCACCCTGTATAAACTTATAATTACCCAATATCATATACCTTTCCATAACTCCCCGTCTACAAAAGTTGTCCGCCCGTAGCACGAAGCATGTTTGACTTTTTTTTTCTCAACCAATATTTATGTTAATTTAGACTCGTCTGCAATGCGAACGCTCGCGGAAATTAGTCAAAATATGATAAATGGCAAACGCGTCCTGTGAAGTATGCGGTGCAAAATTTTCGTTTATATATTATATAATATATAGTGTTCAACAAATGCCATGGGTAGTCAATATTAACCGAAAACCTATTATATTATCGTGACGGAACAAAAAGCGGCTGCGGGTATAATTAATCTTCCACGATAGCAATCAAACAATTTTTCTTAGAAATTGGAATACACCATCGTTGTAAGTATACATTTCACCAATTGTATACATCTACCTATATATGAAAGAAATTAACATTTCCAAAGGTTTAACATAAAATATCTGATTTATTTATTATTCAATTATTATGCAAAAAAGAAACAGTGAATGTTCTATTTGAAAAACTTAGAAAATAAAAAAAAATACAAACATCTTATACTTTTTTTTATTTAAAAGTATATAACAATGCCATAATATTATAATTTGAGTTCGAAAAATGTTAATATAAATAATTTTGCCTACATAAATTGATTTAATATTGTTAAATCTTGAATACTCATTGATAATACATTAACGATTAGATATGTGTGTACAGCGTTTTATGGAATAAGCAAGAGATATAGCAATATTAACAGTATTAAATTTATATCATCTATTCCACTAGCTAATAAAACTGACATTTTTCTCTGAATTATTTCTTATTGTCATATAACAGAAAAAAGGAAAGCGAAATATAGAAACTTATAGAGTGAAGCTGCAAACTGATCTATGATCACTGAAGAGAGAGAGAGTGAGAGAGGACAGAGTCATTAAAATTTATAACGGCATCTAATATTAATTATAATGACAAATCATTATTGTGTAATATCTAGGGCTAGAGACTTCCATGTCCTAAAAATAATTAAAAAGTGCACGCACTTGTATCCAATCAATTTATTAAATATACTCTAATAATATGTAAAAATGTTTTAATATTCAATAAAAATTATTTTATTGTTTAAAAAATGTAAGGAGTTTTTCATCCTTTTTTTAAATTTATCTTAAATAATAATAATAATAATAAAAAAAACAAAAATGGATATCGTATTTACGGTTTAAAAATGTTTAAATGTTAACCAAATGAAAAATTCGATTGTGTTACGATTTTTATTTTTTTTCAAAAAAGATTCGAAAATTTTCGAACTAACATCCAATGACCATTGTATTCCGTAATGACCGATACTATATGTGTCACATTAATATAAATAATTGAGAAAAACATATCTTAGATACTTATTTTATAATTTGAAAAATATCAAATTTTAATTGATTTTTTCCTCAGACTTCAAGAAAAATCGTATTAAATTTTATATTTTAGGTGAAAAATTCACTTAAAATATAACAAAATATGCACTAATATGGAGAAAAGAGCAAAATATGAAAAATAAAACAAAATTGTCTTCAAGAACTTCAAGAATTATAATAAAATACAATTTTATATTACTTAGCAATGTTTTGAATAATTATTGAAAAAACACTCAAATTCCTATATCGTTTCTAGTCCAAGTAATAACAATAGATACTAACCTACACAATTTTTGTTGACTTTATACACAGCTACTTAACAACACACAAATAAAAAAAAAATTATCATTTATTAGCATTGAAACATTCATAAATATGTTTGTATTATTATTATACGAAGGGGAATCATGCAAATGCAACAAAAATGTATTACACTATAAATCCGAGATGAATAATATTTATTTCTCTCAGTCATATCACTTCAGACATCTTTTTTTCATTTTCCTTCTTTGTGTCTGAACGTTGATGATGACGGCAGTATAGAGGCAATTTGTCTTGGTATTGTAAAATATATACAGCTACGAAATGTAATAAAATATGCGTAAAATCATGGGAATTCCCAGAAAAGCAAAATAATATATTACAATATGTCTATGTATTATATAGATCGAAATGGAAAAAATAAAAAATAATAACGCCCCGAGTCCAGACTAATTTCAATAATTAAAAAGACAAGCAACGAAGATTATATTATTTACGACGATGATTATCTTTGTAATCAGATATTTTTAATTTAAATTACCTCATATGACTTAATATGTGTATAAATGTCAACACTGAAAAATCAGGTACGCATGGAGAGAAGGGATGAAAAGGGTTCAGGGTTGAAATATACTCTAAAATTTAAAAAATAATGCTTTTTCTAACGCATCGTATTCGTATTTGAGTTATACAATATTGTTTTACACATAGTAAAAACAAACTATATGGTGTATGCTCGTTTATGAATTAGAGCAAAAAAATATTATGTTTTTATAAGCACAAAAAACTAATTATATTTAAACAAATTTGCATACTATACAACAAATTTATGAAATGTTTAATTATGTACATGCATGTACCTAGGTAGGTATTAAAAACTATTTCACAGGTCAGATTACACTTAATTATTCTTTTAAATAAATTGTTTTACTATCAAATCAGAACATAGAAAAATAAAAACTCATACTTACCTCTAATAAAAAACTAACATAATTTTATACGAAATCTATTACAGAATATAAAACTTTTAATTATAAAATATATTCAAATAATATTTAATTAAAAAAAAATAATATTTTTTTTTAGATTCTGAGTTGAACGAAGAATATGTGTTGCTTTTACAAAGATGTTTTTTTTTTTTTTAATGTAAACACTTTCTACCACAAGGTTATACTGATCACCAAAGAAATGTTCTCTGGGTGGTACTTTAGAAAGGGCATTTTTTAATATTTTCATTGATGTTCGAAAAAACAAGGAACATCTGGGTTTTTAGGTTAAAAAAAATTGAAAGATTAATAATAAGGTTGGTAATGTCATTGGTAATCGTAATTTATTTTTTGTTCTTATTAAGATTTTATTATTTTAATATTGTTTAAACAATCATTATTGTTATAGAAACGCACATTGTAATAATTTTACCATATATGACATATATATTGTTAATAAAGCAAAACTATCAACTGAACTCCACTTAGAATCGTTTTTTTGTCAGCAATGCTTTATCGTTGCTTACAGATATACTTTAAATTCCCAGCTGTATCCTACCTTCTTAACTTCCCACCTATAACAGTGGCTACACCCACGTGTGAAGTATGTTCATCCTTTATTTTTTATGTATCCTTAATACCCTAAAAGCCACTAGCTTGCTACCCGTTTACCCCGTATCCCAAAACACCACTGTTTAGTTCAAAATATTAAATTCTGTTTATTTACTAACGAATTAGACATTTTTTTTTTAGAACGTTCTTGCGTCATTCATTATTATTATAATTTATGGTTGTAAGTAAAACAACTACGAGTTTCTTAAAAACTTTTATAAGAGTATATTACAGTTGTCTTTTATATGAAAAATTCACAAATATCCTGTTAGTATGCAGCGATTCTTTGAAATGTTTCATACTCAAGCCTACAAATTATTCCGACAGATTCTTTTTCGTTTGTCAAATTCAATTTTGAATTCTCGACTTTACCGCTAAAATAATCAGATTTTTCGTCGACTGTACTTAACGCAAGTAACTCTGAATTCGTTTTCTATTCGATGGGGGTTTTATTTAATTTTTTTATTTCAGTTTCTTCTTTTTTATGACTTTTTTTTTATTCTCGCCTTTAGCATAGCGTACAACCTAACCGACATGTATATAAATCACATTCCCCTCGACATATGAAAGAAATGTCCATACATTCTGGTGGAAATATATAGTATAGATGAGAATATGGCCAGGTCAGAATAGCTATTTTACAAACTCGACCCGTGTTGTTGCGCGGTTCCTGAATAGTTAAATCCTTGTTTCGATTTTTTTACTCAAGTGTATATTTTATAGCCAAAAAAAAAAAACATCATTCAGACATTTCTAGAATGTGTCACGTTATTAATTACATTTGTGCGATTTAAATTTACACAACATTCTCTAAAATAGAAAACAGTGTCATCATCTTTTATAACTTCTACTACACTATTATCTCTCAGCGATTATCAGGTTTCAGATTTGGAAGATAATGCTAATTTTTATTTTGGTGCATGAATAATTCCTTTAGAAAAAATGCACTTTACTTTAAATTTAAAATTAACTTATGCTTATGTTAACTTATATTTTAGATTCAGTGTGTAGCGAAGAATGTATTAATTTTACAAAGATGTTTATTATTTTATGTGAAAAATTTTTCTACCAGAAATCATACACCAATGTATACAATGTAGATCCCTTTCTGAAAGGAAATTTTCCTGGAGTGGTTCTTTAAGGAGTTCATTTTTCGATTTTCCCAAGAATTTTCCTAATGTGAAAACCAGGAAAATCGGTACAATATTAAACAAATATTATTAAAGAAAATAATTAATACCTATTCAATTGTTTTACTATAATGATACATGTATTGTTAAAAAAGCTTACTATCAACTGAATTCCGCTATTCCATTCGGTATTTCATTAGCAATGGTTTATGGTCACTTAGATATATACATTAAATTCCATAAAAGATATATATATATATTTATCTAGGTAATATTTTAAAACTAATCTTCAAGCCAGTTCTACACGACTTGTATATATTTGGCTAGGGCTATTTGGTCATTGGTGAAATTACACCAGTCGAGTGGGGGGGAGGGAGTAACATGTACAATACTATTGGTTTACGAAATCAATAGTTTATACCAGTGGACTGTCAGTAAACTTGACATAAGTCAAAGGATCACCAATGTTTACAGTAAACCTGGTGTTCGCTGCCATTCAGATGGTGATAGGTTGTTGTGACAACGAATACCAAGTGGGAAAATTTCTAATAATTGTCATGACAAGTGAACAGTTTGTATAACAGCTCTAGGCAATCGAGCAGGAGCAAAGACTTATATCGGTCATTTATTATCAGTGACAAATTTTGGTTAATTACAACAATTGTGTGGAAACGGCCTTATACGATATTGGCCTAAAGAATTTGTATATTCATTAACAAAAAAAAAAATAAGAAGAAAAATTCGAATATTACATTGATTTGTGTATCCGCTGATAATACATACAACAGATATTATTAATACAGCGCTGACCGGGGCAGTTGAAACTGAAATTCACGATTACCGGTAGATATTATTATACATATAAGGTATATAAGGTGTATAAGGTATAATAGCTGTATTTGAAGAGAGATTGAACTTTGAACAACGATAAACTTGAAGCGAAAACTTGTTATGCCACGTATAAGTAAAATGTATTTATAACTTATTAACACACATCGGTACAGAAGTTACTAAATTACTAGGGGTGGATAATATGAAACACATTCTACATTACAGTAGATATAGAAATAATATTATTATTTTCTACTTTCAGTGTGAGGCTTAAAAAAGTTTTCATTATTATTATTTTAAGACTGCAGATAGTAGCGATGATAAAATAATGATAATATTATTTGAAACACAAAAAACGATTTTCGGTAAAGTTTTGAATAAAGAATCTACTTTAATGTTTTCGTGTATTCTTTATATACGTTTTAGATTTGGAGGAATTTATTAATTTCACTATGGTGTGTGTTATTTTTCTTATTTTTTAATTGTAAACAAGTTTTTGAAAGAAAACTTGTTCCGATGCACAAAATATAGTAATTTTTCTGAAAGAATATTTTGTCTTGTTAGTGAATTAAAGAGTCATTTTTTTGATTTTTTAAAGGGTTTTTAAAATAATTGGAAAAAACAAGAAAAAAATTATAGGTGAAACGGCATACATTTATGGCACGCCACAGCGTAATCAGCTTTATTGTTTTTATATTTTTACAACTTATGTTTTTATACAATTATTGCTCCATTCAAATACTGACAAGATATCGATTTTGTTACTTTTAACATATAGCTACTATCAAAGAATGTCGTTATTTGATATCTTAAGTATTTTAGATTCTGATTGGAGCAAAGAAGTTTATGGTTTTACAAAGATCTGTTATCAACTTTTTTACCAGAAGACTTTCTCGGATTTCTAAGTGTAGCACCTTTTCTGAAAGAAAATTGTTAGGGGGAGGTACTTTAAGGAAGTTATTTCTCGATTTTTGCAGGAAATTTCTCATCAAATGTGAAAAACCAAAAGAACGGATGGAAACAGGAAAATTTACGTAATATATTACTAAAATAATTTTTTTTTCACTGTGCACATCTTTTCACCCAGCAAATTTGCTCTAACTTTTAATGATAGCAAAATTTCTAAAAGGAAATTTCATTAAGGAGGTATTTTAGAGCGGTCAATATCAAATTATCTAAGGAATTTTCCCAGCAAATGTGAAAAATCGGCAAAAAAGTAAAAAATTGAGAAAATCGGCATGAAATCAAACAAAAATTATAAAAAAATATAAATCCTATTTAATTATTTTACTATAAAATTACAAAAAATATTTTTTATTTATTTATTAATTTATTGAAGTTTATTTAATTTTTATTTCCTGTGTATTAAAAAAATAAATAAAAAATATATGCTGTATAACTAAACAGTTTTTCGTGGCACAAATTATTAAAATTATTTATTTTTGTATACCATTTGTGTTTATTTAGAATGTATGTACATGATTTTCTATAGAATTTCAAGTCTTATTTTCAGTGTTGAACAGGACTATTTAACAGATGTAATAACTTTTTTTCTGTTATTATATGCTGACGTTATAATTTAAATATTCTTTAGTTAAATTTTAATGTTTAAAAATTCGAACTAAAAAATATTAATTGTATTTAAAATTTAAAAAAAAAAATTGTTTAAAAAAAGAATGACGTAACCTAATTCATAGTTATAATCACCGGACATTTTTTTAAAAATTGTTACTTGAAATTTTTTATTGTCCAAGCTACCTTGGACAATAAAAACAATTTTAATTTTGTATTTTTAGTTGTAAAATAATAAAGTAAAACACATTATATAATAATTATAGCACAGTGCTTTAGTAATTAATACAAAAAAAAAAAAAAAACTTAAAAATATTCAATAGAGAAAAAGTTACATTTGTTAAATAAGTCTAAGTACACTGCATATTATTATGATTGTACTGTTTAACTCTAGTATAATTTTGACCCATTTTTGGAAAAATTATTTTATGATTTTAAATGTTTCACGAAGTGTTTTGAGTTTTTTTTTATCTTGATTTAGATAATTTCCTAGTAATTATTTTCTATTGTTATCTAAATAGTTTTAATTGTATTTTCATACAATACTGACTGTGCACTACCTGTTTATAAATGTATGCGCACGAGTTATCAATAGTTTAACAAAAATAACGCAATAAATGATAAACTTATAAAAAATAGAATAAATTAAAACAAATTTGACAAACCTCCAGATGTTTCGTAAATGCAAATGTTAAACTAAAAATATTTAGTATTAACTATTATGTTTTACACATTGCCATTTGCTTTTAATGTACGTTACACTGCTGCTATAGTTTAGGAAATTACTATGTGCGTTAAGTACGTATAGTATTTACTATTTGAAAACTATTTAAAAATGAGTGTTTTGATTTTCACGTTTTTTTTAAATATTATTGTGATTGCAATTACTGAAAATATCAAAATTATTCCGGCCATGTGTAAAGCGGGTAAGACAAAATTTATTAAGTGACTATCTGGTGTTCGAAAAAAAAAATTATATTTTTTTTATTTATTGCTTTTAAATATTTATCTCGTAGGTATACGAGTACCTATAAGAAACGCAAACTTGATTTATTATATTTTTTACCATCTATATTTTAGTGAAATATTACAAGTGCCAACCGCTATATGTTTTAATATCAAAAATTTAATACTATATCAGAGCCCAGCCGATAAGAAATTTCAGATTTTAAAAGGTCAATACAAGGAGAAATTTGGATTCAGTTTAGGATAAAAGAAACACCCTCAATCCATCTAGAGTATGACTTTTAGGAGAATATGTTAAAAATCCATTTATTTGCAATTTCGTATCCCGGTTCTGAAGATAATATTATCAAAGTATTTTGATAGAGATATATTATATTCTTATGTATTCATATCATCATAAAAGTAATATACCTATAGTAATATAGGTAGGTTAAAATATTAATTTGAAAAGTCAACAATGTAATAATATCACAGTACAAACCAAAGTAACACAATATCCTCAACTCAGGCGCGTTTAAGTTTTTTAATGTTATTTATGAATCCCGTTCAATAATACGCATTGTTGGGGTCACTTAGAATTTAGAGCTCAGGTTGTGAGCTTAAGTAGGTTTACGTGCTTCGAACCGATATATAAATATATTTGTAATGCCGAAACTATCCTTGGGTTTTGTTTATTTAGATTTCGGGATTTGCTGCATATTAATTGTTTAGTTTTACGGCGTTACAGTTGAATTTTCCATCTCTGCAGTCTTTCTACAAAGGGAAGTGTAGAAAAATAAATGGAAAAGCCTTTAAAATCGGTTTTAGTGATAAACTCATTAATGTAATGAAATGTGAAAAAGACAACATTTTGATAACAATAAAATATTATAGTTATAATTTTTTTAGAAAATTTTAAAACACCGACAAGAATGTCTTAAAAATATATCATGCATGCGCGGAACTGGGAGCTTAGCCCCCAAGTTTCCAATTAATCCTTCAAATGTATACCTTAGTTATGTACCTAACATTTTTTATCATTATTCACAAATATACGATTAAAAGGACATAAAAACATTGAATTTGGTTTGTTTAAGTAATAATTTATTATTTTAGTCGAAATAATGAAAAGCGATTAAGTGAAAATTCGAAGTTAAAAAAAAATTATTATTCAACGAGATAATAAGAATTGATAGAAAGCTGCGTGACGTCATAGAGTCGACGTGTGAATAGCAACGAATGTTTTGCGTGTAAAAATTAGTTTGATTTACACAATGATTTTAATAAAATATACGATAGTATTTCAGAATATTTTTTTTTTCTTAATCTTAAGTATATATTTATATGCTTAAGACTATATGGTGTGTGCTTTAAAATCGAATGTATCTTGTTGTTGTATACGTAGTATAAATATTATAATTCTGAAAATGATAAAATTAATGAGTTTGCGTTGTCTTGTGGCGCAGTGCCACTCATACACGCACGCACGCACTCTGACTTTAGTTGGCAGCGCGGCGGTGGTAAACTATCATCATTTTTAATCATTGTTATCAATATTGTAGATAGTCAATTAACCATTGTCTACATAAAATTATTATTATTTAAGTTTGACATTAGTATTTGCGGGCTGAATGAATGTGAGTATGTTTGTTTATTTAGTGATAAATAAGAAATGTCTTGGCGATATCAGAACATTTTTTTAGCAATACATCAGGGATAAGGACTGCACATATTCATACTTGAATTAAATTTTTATGCACTGGTTGCAAAAAAAAAAAGACTTATTATTTTCGAAATATATGAAGGTCTCAACTTTTTATTTTCATTAAATTCGTAATTTCTAATACATTTTTAAATTTTAGAAAGAGTACCTGTATAATTATACAGAAAGCTGTAATAACATTTGCTAATTGATAATAATAATAATTATTATTATTATAATTGTGAATGTATACTTTTTTTTCTTTGAACTTTAAAAAATTATAAAAATCACAAAATTAATGAAAACAAAAAGTTGATAAGTCAAAATATTCTGAAGAAAAAATTCCATAAAATGGCTGTTTTTAAATTTTTCAAAAATAATAAAATAAAAATGTATTTTTTAGGCTTTTTACCAAAACAAAAAAAAAAATTAATTGCAACATAAATAGTACCTGGGGCTTTAGCCTGATTAGATTTTTCAAGCTCTATATAATACATGTTATTTACACATTTTACAATTTTGATGTACTTATTATATTTTAGACCGATTTTAAAGGCCTTTTTCTTTATGTGAACACATATTATTTGCTACATTGTTCGTTAGAAACACAAATATAGAGGCAGAAAATGAAACTAAAACGGTATCTAAAGTCGATCAAGTTTAAACCGCTAATCGCGTTGTAAATATTATTTTAAGATACAAAAAAACATAATATTATACTAACATTAATTCGTTTTAAGTAAAAAGAAATTGTATATTTATCACTTGCATAATTTTTATTTTTATTTTTTGGATTATAGATTAAATTTAATGATCTGAATGTAGAAATAACTATAATTTTTATATTTAGTGGTATGGACACACAATGTTTCGTTTAATTAAATGACGGTACTAATATATATATATAAATATACCATTTCACCATAATCTCCGAAAAACCTTCAAAAACAGATTTTCATTTTAAATAAAGATATGTTTTGGACACAGTTCACTTTATCATACAAGTATTTCGTATAAAAAATAATTATTATTTTAATATGGTCAGAGTATTCAAAGCATCTCTTATTGTTTTAAAATATAATGCGTATTCTACTTGGTGCAAATGATGTAAATAAAATATCGTAGTACGGATAAGCATTTTGAAAATAACAACAATTTTTCAGGTGATCCATTTTATATAGAAGATGGTCTGCAAAAACCCACGATCCACGGAATACTCTCGGCGCTGATCAAGACAACTAAACCGTGCATGAACAATTATTCCTCGTTAAAAGTTCGAAGGAACGACGGGGTTGTGGATTTGGAAATTTGTTACGATCAAATTGGCTTTAAGACGATTTACGTGAAATATAAAATCGACGGTGTTTCATTGAAAGGTTTCAAAACCGTAATTGTACCGCCCCAGGTGACTGTAAATTTGCATTTATATCCAGAAAATGTAGCATGCTACTATACAAAAGTAATATATGATATGAAAATATAATATGATATTAAAAACAGCAAAATAGCAAAATAGTATTTTATTCGAATCCAAAATATTATAAGACTATAAAATCTATACAGATGTAGGTACTGCAATATTTGAAAGTGTAAGGTTATAGATGTTCAGAAATTATAATTTAGGTATTTTATAAGTAATAATATTTTAAGGTTTAAATAAAATTATTATACTGGATAATTATTAAGTATATAGTATATACACCTGACAACGTTGCGTACGAATTCGTACGCAATCGAGTTCTACCCGTAAAAAATACAAGATTTTTATTTTTCATGTACATTTTATAATATTACCGGTTACTTAAGTAACCTGTTTTAATTGGTTTGAGTCCTTGGTTATAAATATTAATATTACGCATAGTTACGTGATTTAATACATTGTATTTGGCTGTTTTGAAATTTCAAATAGGCTTAAGTGATAATTTCAAAATAATATTATAGTTTTGTATGTATACAAATAATATAAGATCATCAGAATTCCGAACTACTTTCTTTATTAGGCCGAAAAAAAATTGGCTTAAATGAAAAAAAAAAACAGTTACCTAAGTCGTAGTGAATCTTTACTTTGTATTTAACCATAGCTCATTACTTTGTTTACTACGAGTATAAACAAGGTGAATCAAAATGTATGTTGCATACATTTTATCATGTAAATATTCAAAAAATGTAGAATAAAAAAGTTTTTCAATTTCTAAACTACTAAAATAATTTGTACATTTTTTTAAATGTTTTTTAGTGGCGGAGGGGGTAGGATAAACTTTTGAAATTTAAATGGAAATATGTATTCAAAGTTCCATAAATAGATGGATTATCAATTCAAATAAATTCTGGTGTTGAAATTTTTGATTTCCGTTAAATTGTTGACAAGATATTCCACTTTTTAGTTTATTTGGTAAGGGGAGAGTAGCGGAACACAATGTGCTTGTGTGGTGGCACAGCACGACGGGGCGTTTGAGTAGGATTCTTTTATTCTCTTCCTAGACGGCAAATTAAAAAACAAAATTTATTTTAGATGTTTATAGAAACAATTTATATAAATTGAAAAACTTATATATTTTAAATTTTTCTTTATTTTTAATATTTACATGATAAAATGGTTATAACATATATTTTGAATCACTCCATATATATTAAACCTTCCATTAAAATGAGATGTTTAATTCTTAGAATCATCAAGCAGCATTATTTCAGAAAGTTTATAAAACAGAAGGCGCAATAACTGAGTCGTCGTTTTTGACCAAAGGATATTTGGCGAGTCATGCTGATTTTTCCGAAAATTACAAACAATTGGGAACGTTTTTTTATGCAAACATAACTCCTCAGTGGCAATCCATCAATCAACACGAGTGGTCACTGATTGAATCTGCTATCAGGTCATATGCAATAGAAGTGAGTACTTATAAATGTAAATAATATTATCTATAATCCAAATAGTATATCAGTAGGTATGTGTAATTAAATAACTTGCATAGTGTACTCTATATAATATTATTAAGAGTAAATTTAAAATTAAGAAAGAAAAAAAAAATTAATATTTCTATCTAATCTAATCTAATTCAAACCATACGCAATATTATGCTTAATTTAATCCAATCTAAACAAGGGCGCCTATCTGCCAAAAAAGAGGGGAGTGACAATAAATAATAAAAAAAACTTAAGAACTAACAAAATTGCTAATGTTTTTTTTTCAAAATAACAGAACAGACATATTTATTTTATGTTAAAATTTAAAATTGAATCACAAAAGTTATAAAATAATCAAGTTAATTTTTTGTACAGAAATAACATTATACAACAAGAACTGTAATTTACATATTTGCAAACAAAAATTTTAACTACTTTTTCAACAAATTTTGTGTCATGATAAACTTTTTTCTTATAAGCAATGACTATCCACATTCCATCCAACCTATATTTTTCCATTGTACTTCTAGTCCATGTTTTTATCCGTCTAAAGGTGCTAATTTATCTCCCTATCGTGCATGTTGTATATGGACACTTTAAATTAATAATTGAACATTTGTTTTACTTCAGAAAAAAAATCGCATTCATTTTTTTAATAAATTAGATATACATAGTGAATTCCACCTACTATGATCATTGGTTTATAAAATAAACCGTTAATTGGAATCAAAAATAAAAATTCCAAACCAAATCTTATGTTATTAATGATAAATTAATATTTTGTTAGAATCACCAAGTACCAGATAGTTGAATTATTTTTATGAACATTCTTATCGTTTTATAATATTCTATGTTTTTATTGTATTTATATTTATTTTTTTATTGTGTATTAATTGAACATGGATTTTAATTTCAGGCTAATATGAAAATTAAAGTAGTAAATTCTATAATAGAATCGAAAATAGATATCTAGCTTCTTTATTTTATTTTAAGTTTACACGTATAACTATAGAATCATTAAAAAGAAAACAAATGTTTTATGAAATCAACCGGTTAATAGAACCAAAATGGCTTGAACCAATGTGATCACATTAAGTAGAGCTCACTGTATTTATATTTTCAAGCTCTTATGTATTTGTTTTCGATTTATTTCTCTAAAAAATGTACCAACCTAAAGGTTGAGTGCTTTTTTGCCAATTTGTTTCATGTCAGGTGAAATAAATACACCTAACCTAAGTGCAGTTTAATTATGTCCATTGAAATGTGCTTCTAATTAACGTATTATCGAGTCTGAAAAATAAAGTATGAAAAATATATATGTATATATATTTATACTCTGTAGTAGTTATACGAAGTACTGTTGCTGTAATTAGCTCGATGAATTTTACGATCAGTTTTTCTTAGTATATTAACATCAATACTAAAATTATTAGCTACATTTTTTATGTTTTTAATTATTTGCTGAAATAATATTTCCATTAAAATTGCTGTGATTTTTTAAAACTTTAATGAGATTATTTTCAACATGAGAATCTACCTTATAGAAATTAACAGACTCAGCTTGCAGCTTAGTGAAAAGTGGTTCTACAATAGCAGAATTTAAGAGATTAATTCTAATATAAAAACCCAATACTTGTTCTAACATATGATAATCGAAAAGCTCGATTTCTAGTTGCTGCATTTAAATTTTTGTCAAGTCCCAATGAATCCCCTAATGAGCGGAGAATTTACCTAAAAATCATTGACGGTGTTTTTAGACGGGCAAAAAACTGGAAGTGCACGCGGGAACGCACGGTCAGATATTGTTGGCCGGGAACCCAGTATTTCTGGACGCCGATGGCCACCGGGTACCGGTAGCCAGATGGGTTTGGAAAGTGGTGGTGGACCGGCAAGCTAACGCCGGGATCGCGTTTATCTGTTCCAACGACCCATTCGACAGGAAGGGACGACCACCTTGTGGTGGTGGCCATGGCCGCGTCGTATTAGATTACTGTGCAGGCTACAACTGGGAAACGCTGACATCGAACCGCAGAGTCCCGTTGGTATATTGCTGCACGGTGTCCCAGCTCAAGAATGCCATCCAGGAGGCCGGAGACGTGGACGACGTTAAGGAGGTGTTGAAACGAATACCGTCGGTTGATGATTTAATGGCCGTTACAAATGACGTGGCGAACACCGGAAGAGACGAAAGTCACGAGGTGGAAGAGAAAGAGGCGGACGAGACGGGTACCGTGGATACCAACCGACCGGTTATTACGATTGGAATCGGAAACGGTCACCCCAAACCACGGTTAAACGTTCGACCGCGATCCATCGGTATTATACATCATGGCAAACTTCCAAAAATCGATAGACCACGATCGGTTACTGTTTCGTAAATTACGGTTAAAATGTTATTTCCTCAATTAATATTTGTTCGGAATACCAAGCATTATAATATTCGAATATCCATAGTATCTATTTAGAATTTTGTACAGTGATTGGCCGACTATAACATCTGTTTATATAAATCTTTTCTCTAGCTAATTTGTTTTGTTTGGTCTTTATACTGCTTCCCTGGCCCGAAAATACATTTCATCATCTATTTGCTTGCCATCTCATTATATAGTTAACTGTTTTGCATTCTTAGTACCTTCAGAATCATGATTCAATCTTTTATTTCCGAAAAATAATAACTAATTAAAATAATTAAATTTTTTTTAGAATGAGCAAAGTGAGAAGAGATATATTGGTTTTAATGTGATCTTTTTTTTTGTGTTTGTAAAAAATATTTCTACAAGAAATATTACTCCATTCAAAAATAAGTTTTTTTTCAAAATTATTAACCATGCCAAATAACACTGCACCCAGTATCTTGCCGTGATATTTTATATTAGGTAAGCAATAAAATAAAACTTAAAATTAAATCTTAAACAAAAAGAACTGATACTGAAAATGGGGGCGGCTGCTGTTGTAGGTGAGAAGGTAGGGTACATTTTAGGTTATTTCATTTATATCAGTAAGCGACGATAAACCATTGCTTGATGAAAGATGATTCTGAGTGCAATTTAGTAATACATAATTTGAAGTGCTGTAGTTTTTTTTTGCGATTTTCATTTAAATTTGATTTCAAAACGCTTATTAAAAAAAAAGGTCATCTCACGATTTTGGAAATTTTACCACGTCTAGATAAGTCCAATATAAGTATTATTACCAAGTTTTAAGTCTTTATATGTATTTATAACCTGATACAGCACAAAAACTCCCGAAAATGTAAGTTCTTTAAAAGTTCAAAAGTGGTTCAAAAGTTTTGGCAATGATTCCATAAAAAAGTAAATCAAAAAAGCAACAAAAAAAGTATCTTGTTATTATTCGTTTAAATCATTTTTGTTGGTAGAAAACGTCATCCATGTTTTTATAAAATAACGAAATCACGAAATTGTACGTTTTCCTACATTTTTTCCCACTTAAGTGCTTTTATTTAAAAATGGTGTTGAAAGTCAAAAAATGATCAGAAGTACAATTTAAACAAAGTAAGCTTTCAGAAAAATTGCTACACGTAAAAATCGGAGTAATTTTACTAGGAAAAAACATATCCACAAACTAGAAAAAAAAATGAAATAAAAAGCATTGTAAAAGCAATAGCTCCCTAGCTACGCTCGGAATTTACAAAATGTATAGATGAAATTTATACGTTTTTCCTTTTTCATATATAAATGTATCATCATTAAATTAATATTAATACTTTAATAGCTAATTTATCCTTGCAATATATAATAGAAATTATTGATAATGACAATAATCCGATATGAACGGCAAAATATTGGAAAAACGTACGTTTTTAAAATTTAAATCTACCTATTATACAATTTTTATTTAGTGGTTACTATTAATTTATTTAAACATACTGACAGTTAATCCTATTACAAATTAGTATAATTTATAGAAAAGTTGTAACAAGACATGCATCTAAAGTACAGTTAACATAAAATACTTAATAGAAATACAAACAAAAATATAAAGAAAGACTGATAAGTTTAATCAAAAACAAATTTATTGTATGCAGTCATTAAAAGATTAGCTGGAGAGTTGAGTATATAACTTTTATTGAGAAACAATTGGTAAAAAGTTTTTCGATCTCTTGTATTTAAGGAAATTATTTTGAAGTGAATAAGAGAGAGCCTTTGAGAGCAATCAATAGCTCCTAATATTAAATTATATAGGCATTTTTAAAATAGGGATGCATGCCTATCAATAAGTGGAGATAAATTAAGTTAAGAAAATTTGCATACGAGTATACGAATCGTGGGTGGGTCTAAGAATGTTAAACTTAAAAGAAACGAAGTGCAAACAATTATTCTGTACAGATTTAATGGCTTCTTCTTCATTAAGAGGAGTATGTATCGAAATCAAAGGACGATATTCAAGATTTGAGTAAACGAGAGAGCAGTAGAGTGATTTCAAAGCTGAGTCATTTAATAATCGACATGTTCGACATTGTGTTTAATAAATCTTAGGTTTTGCCTAGGATTTTTTGTGTCTGTATTACACACTCTGTAATAAACTATTCTAAGAGAAATATTGAACAAAAACATAATAAAAAATGTGTTCGTTGTGATCATTTTAGATTCTGAGTGGAGCGGGAAATGTACTTGTGAATAACTTTTCTATTAGAAATTCTAATCCGATTTTCAAGTGTAGCACTTTATCTAAAAGGAAATTTTATTTTAGTGGTACTTTACAAAGGTCATTTTTTTATTTTCTCCGGAGTTTTTATAACAAACGGGAAAAACAGTGAATATAAACGAAATTAATTATTTTTAATATTACGGCCTTTCTTAATATGTATAACGAAATTGCGCTTAGAATCGTATTTCGTTGGTAATGATTAATCTTTGAGTATAAATATAAATTAAATTCTCTCTCTTCGTGCGAAGTATAGTTATGTTTTTTTTAAGATTCTGAGTAAAGAAGCCTATAGTTTTACAAAGATGTTTATTTTTTTTTCTGTAGACAACTTTTCTACTAGCAATTATGCTCTAACTTTTAACGATAGCAATGTTTCTGAAAATAAATTTCACTTAGGAAGTACTTTAGAGAGATCATTTTTCCATTTTCCCGCGATTTTCTAAGCAAATGTGTACAACTGGGGAAACTGAGATAATCGGTACAGTATTAAACAAATATTGTTAAAGAAAATATATAGAGCCTATTTAATTATTTCACCATTAAATGACAAAGTATCACTATCAACTGAACTCCGCTCAGAATCATTTTTTTCATAAGCAATGGTTTATATCATTACTTATAGGTATACATTAAATTACGTATAATAGTGGCTGCACTCGTCTTCATTATCCTAAGACATCTTTTTGATTTTATTTGTTAAACCTTAATTCTTTATAAAAAGATTTTATAGCTACCTATAAGATAACGCTTAGTTAAATAATAACATTTTTCGCGTTTGTTAAAATATTCATGGCCGAGAAAAGTTTCTCGAAAGAGAATTCAGTTCGGTAAATATTTGTCGAATTAATAATGATAGTAATAAAAAAAAAAAAAAAAAACAGCTGCACCACTAAAATAACTCTTTATGAAAGATTTTCATAATTTATCATTTTTCGAACAGTTGGTATCATCTGCAGTTTCGTACATCACTTAATAAGTTTATATAAAGTATTCAAATAGATCAATATAAATATAATATTTGCAACGATCAGCGTAAACAAATAAAATATTATATTATTTGTCAATTAAAAATCGTAAATTACAAAAAGGAAATATTTACTTATAAATTATGTTATCTTTTTAAATTCGAATAATATGCATTGGTGCACAAATCGCTGAATTTGTATAAAAATTCCGGGAAGACAAACTATAATAATGTATCTACTAAAAGAAATTATTCGAATTTTGCGGTTAAAAGACATTGTAATTGCTAACAAATTAAACAAATAGGTAGCTATAAAATAGGTACTTGAGACTTCTAAATATTAAACGCTGCTTATAAAGCTATTCATATCTCTAAAACAACTTTAATTTTTTATGAATTGTAACTAACCGCCAAAGGTTAATTAAAAACGTCAAAAATAAAATATGTAGAGCGGTAAAGAAAACCATTAATGTTCAAAATGAAATTTACGTTTCTGTGTTTTTGCGAAATTTCCCCTAACTATGTATTATTTTTGACGTTAAAATAAACAAAAAATCTTGTTTATAAAAAAATAAAAAACAAATGTAAAACAAAATAGTTTATTTCTTCAGTATTGCGTTACGAAATATTCAATTGAAATAATCTCTTCAATAGCTAAGATCGATTGGGTTTCATTTAATATATTTTTAACTCGTTAATAATTCATCCACTATAATCAAACGAATAAAATTCTATAGGGAAAGACCAAAAAAAAAAAAAATTATGATCGCAAAGGTCGCAGAAATTTTAAGTTTTTCTGAAAACGAGCCGCGAGTGATTTGAGAATTATTACTAAGAAAAATAAAAAAAAAAACCTGAAAACCTTTTACTTTAAACATTTAAAAAGATTTTAAACCCTAAATAAAACACAATATTTTTGAAACCATTTCCTGTCACATATTATACTTTTAATAACACCAATTATAATCTATTATATTAAACTTTTCAATGCCAGCAAATATTGCTTTAATTGAAATGTTTATTTTTCTCGATTATACACAAATCCTGCACAATCTTTGCCAATAATTAAATTAGTAAACGTCAACTTTTCTCTAACCTCTATAATTGTAAGTCAAGAAGTAAAAGAAATCGTGACATTGGAAAATATTTACGATTCTAAATAAACGCGTAATAGACTACATATTCCACCAGTTTTGTCAATTGACTCTTAAAAATGTATTTTCTTCTAACAAAACAAAAATCTGATGCGTGAGCTATTGTTGTGGATGGAAATTCGGAAGATTTGGGACGACATTATTTATTTTATATCTGTTTATCATTGCCAAAGAAAAACGATTCAAACCGAAGTCCAGCCATACACGTTTTAAAATGTTGAAAAGGTGCTACAATCTATATATTGGAGCAAGATTTTTCTTTGAAAAGTAGTTTAGACAGAAAAAAAAATATGCTCCGAATTTAAAAAACTACTATATTACGCTCATATTTTTTTTCCCATTAAGAGCAACTTATTATGAACTTCGTGTTAAATGTTTAAGCATTACTGTTTAGTCAAACAATTTTATTCATATGGTACCTATAATGAAGAAAAATTACTTACATATAAAAAAAAAAAAAATAGAAATTTTAAAACGCCTATAGATTGCTCAAAAATATTTTGAACACTTTACCGCGTCTGCATTATCTGTGTCTTCTAGAATCACAATCCCAGAATCTTTATCAGAATCCTAACAATAATAAAGGAAAAATATTTAATACCTCCTTAACAGCTACGTTTTCAATGAACAAATTTTATCTACACTGAAAACGAATATCATTGCACAAAATAATTGTAATATATTTACAATAGTTACAACTTTTAGAGTAACGAGTACCTATATTAATTCATCGTTTTGGTAAAATATATGCATTTACGTAGTAGTTTAATTTTTTAGGTGGTGGGGGGTTTAAATACATATTTAATTTCGTATACCGCACACATATAAAATTCTCTTATAATATTCTATACAAACACAATAAAATTAATGTATTTTGTACTTACTACCTATATAAAATATTAATGAAATTGTCAAATTATTTGACAAAATAAATATGGGGACGGTAACATGTACTGTAAGTATATAACACAAATTTATATCGCTTGTGTTCACCGTACTTATCATAGTGGTTTATTTTTTTTTCTGTCTCAAAATAATTATAATATTTACTATCAGTATACAATGTGGATTTTTTTTTATTTTTACTATTTTCTTAATTTAATTTAATTTTTCTTATAAATCGAGATTATTGCGCTGTGTCATATCTGTTATATATTTATAATTTTTTCGTTACTTTTGGATACTTTTAGTACCTTTTTCTGCACCTAATTCACTCAGATGCGGGAATTTCCACAAAAGTCAGAATCAAAATATAATATATAAAAATATTTACACTACGTATAAATGCAAGTATAATAATATACATATGTACAAAACTACAGCCTACACTAAAACCATGGCTCTAAAATAAAGCAAATTGTAATATGAATATTAAAGTAATTTATATAATTATATTATTTTTACGTCGAATTTTAGAAATTCTGAATAAAACCAGTACATATTATAATATAATTATGTTATTCGGAAGTGATATTTTATAATTTGATTTAAAAAAAACTATTTAACACTCATTTCTTTTATGTTTGGGTGTCCATTGCAAAATGTTAAGTATTTAAATTTATAAAATTAAGAGTTTTCAAACAAATGATTTATAATGATATCTGATTGCAAAAATTATTTAAATTACTATGCATTATTATACGCCAAGTTATTTACAACTGTATGACACGAAACATCATTTGTTACAAAATCGAGTTTGATAATACTATCACGTAGGTAGTGTTTGTATTCTTCGGAACGAAAAACCACTTTCGTGTCTAGTTTATTTCGACGTTTTCAAATTAAATAAAGTTATTAAACATCACCGAAACAATGTCGAAATCGCTTGATGAATACAAAAAAAAAAAAAAACAAAACAAAACAAAACAAACGCACATACTTCGTATGATGATGTATAGGCCATTGTTATACGTGTGAAGTTGGGAAGGTAGAGGGGAAATTCAATGTATATTTGTACGTAGGATTAATCATTGCTAACGGACAAATATTCTAAGCGGAGTTCGGTTATACATGTTTGAAGGGCTATAATACTTATTATTTGAAATACATTTCATACATTTTATCGTTTTTCTTAATTTTTTTTTTTTTATGAAATCTCATGGAAAAGTAAAAAAATTATATCCTCAAAGTATACTAGCCTAGTCAGATTTCCTTTCAGAAAAGGTACTATATTTGAAAATTGAAGTAAAATATCTGTTAGAAAAGTTATTATTAGAAAAAAAAAAATATTATTGTAAAACCAATGCATATTTACTATTTCCTTCTGCAGCTCTGCTCAGAATCTAAAAGCAAAAAAACCCACATAACAAAACCAATACATTTCTCAATCCACTCAAAATCTAAAAACTAACAAAATATAATGATTTGTATTCGACATTTAGGTTGATATATATATTGTTTTTCAGTTTCAAATATATGAAAGGTTTAAAGTATCTATATAGTATATTATAATTTCAACGAAAAAAGAAACTATCTCAGCCATTTGCGAATCCCTCAATAACATAATATGATAAATACTCGAGACGATATGAATAGTTTTTATCGTGCATAGTTCCGTTAAGCATGTTGTAAAAATAAGTAATTATTTATTTAAATGTCAAATTAATTTGGTTTTGAATATAGGTGTATTGAGGTATTTTATATACGCGGAACGAATTTTCGCATCTGGCGATTGGATTATAATAATAATTTTTTCGTTTTTTTTTTGTCTATGAGACGCGTATAAAATTCAGTATATTTGATTGACGGAGGGTGACAATGATTTATATTTTTTAATGAAAAAAAACCATACCATTTCTCCTAAATATACAAAGTATCTCACAGACATCTGACAAACTCAAAAGTTTTTGTTATGTTCAATATTTTAAAGTTTCTAGATTTTGTTGTAGCGAATAATGTATTTATTTTACTAAGATGTTTATTTTTTTCCTGTGTATAAAAATTCTACCAGAAATCTCGCTTTGATTTTTCAAGCGGTTTTCATAATATATCAGAAAAACCGGGATACAATGTCGGAAAAACGGAAAATATACGAAACGTAGGTAATTAGTAAAAAATATATTATGGCCATTTTTTATACTATGTACAACTATTCTACCAGCAATTTCGCTCCAATTTAAAAAGATATCACTTTTTCCGAATGAAAATCCGACTGGGAAGGTACTTTAAGGAGATAATTGTTTATACATATTATTAAAGAAAAAAAATGAATGCCTATTTAATTATTTCACCATTATATGACATATATATATTGTTGATAAAGCATCATTATCAGCTGAACTGCACTTAGATTTTTTTTTGGTAGCAATGGTTTAATGTTGCTTACGGATATGCATTAAATTACCTATAACAGTGCCTGCACCCGTATCCATTATCCTAGGATGTCTTTTTTTTTTTTGTTCTTATAATAGCTGATAAAGCTTCACTATTATATTTATATACATAAAGAAACATATTATACACAATGTTAAAGATAATTATTTTATAAATATATTTTTGAAACAATTTTTTGATGTAACATATATTTACTAATGATTAATCGTAATTGAATTTATGATTGAAAAATAAGTGAATCTTTTGTCACTATTTAGTATTGTTCAGAAGCTCGACAAAATAATTAAATAATGGACTCCCCCAGGGCTCATTACCAGCACCGACTCATTTCAATCTGTACATCAGCGATTTACCGGCTACAACCTCTCGGAATTTACATATGCAAACGATATCACGATAGCTACACAACATGAACAATTTGAAAATAACGAAGCCACACTCAATCAAGATTTAGAAAAATTTCACGAATACTTCAAACAGCGATACTATAAACCAAACATACAAAAAACGGAAGCTACAATTTTCCACTTAAATAACAAACTAGCAAAATACCAACCATTATATTCGGAAACCAAATACTAGCATATAATCTTACTCCTAAATATCTCGGAGTTATACTTGACAAGACACTCACGTTTTTTTTTACTTCATCAATGTCCGCGAAACGCTTTCCTATCATGTTCCTTTTCATTCTGGGGAATAAAAAGAAGTCGCAGGGGGACAGGTCGGGTGAATAGGGTGGATGAGACACAGTGGTCATATTATTTTTGGTCAAAAACCGCCGTACAGAAAGGGCTGTGTGAGCAGGAGAATTGTCGTGATTCGTCACCTATAATGACCTTGGAAAAGAAGTTTGGGTCATTTTTGATTTCTTCTTTTAAAGAAGAGCATGATTCCAAGCGGCCTTGTTTTTGCTGCTCAGTTAGCAGTCGAGGAACAAATTTTGCAGCTACCCGTCTCATCCCCAAATCTTCACTTAAAATTCTCTGTACTGAACTCTATGTCACACCAGATCTCTCCACTACTTCTTCGATGGTTTGCCGTCGATCTTCCAGGATAATTTTGTGAATTTTTTCTACATTTTCGTTGGTTCGCGCCGTNCTCAAATACTTGAGTTTTCCCTAAAGCATCACCTTTGTAAGCTGTTTTCAACATCTCAAGGGTTTCTGTGCCTGTTTTCCCGAGCAGGAAGCAAAACTTGACGGCCGCGCTGTTCACGCAAATCAGCCATTACAAAAACGACGAGTACGAAAAATAACTTTTAAAAAAAATATCACACCAACGTAACACAACCTTCCACGATTACGGCCGTTGGCATATTGAATGTTCAGAAGTATATATATACGTCCCTACCGAAAAAAAATCGGTACTACTAAAACTCTGTCCCACACAACATCAGTTCGGTTTATTTTGGGTACGCCCTCGTATTATGGAATTTAGTTGACAATAACTTTTTTTTATAAGTTACGGATTGTCTCAATAATATTCAATTTAAATTTATTATGGCCAACTGAACTCCGCTCTGAATTGTTTTTCGTTTGTTATGATCTACTGTCGCACGCAGTATATATTAAAATATATTATATTTTTATTTTCTAGCGATCCACCTACAACAGTAGGGCTTACTCATAGGGCGTTGTATGTTTGGTATTTCATACACTACTCTCAATTTTTGTTACTTCGAAAGATAATAATATTATTATTGTTAGATTAAAAACTAGTCTGGAAAACGCATAAAAAATAATAAAGGAAATATGAAAAATAATGTCAAGATTCGGATCAAAGTCACCTTCTTAGCCAACGTTAACCAATTGACCACAATCCTGACACACTCATACTAAACTTGTTGATTTTAACTGTATCCAATTCGATAACTAAAATATTTTTTCAGGTGAAAAAAATCAATATTTATTAAAATTATGGTAAATATTATCATTATAAATAAATTAAGTGACGGTAAAAAATTTAAAACACAAACGATTTTTAAAAAGGCATATATGCTTCGCAATATGAGTGTATTACTGGTACAGGTGGGCCAGGAAAGATAATATAAATAGGGTAGTTTAATTTATAATATTTTATTTTATTTAACTCAACGATAAATTATAGTTAATGAAAAAGGTTCTGAGTTGAGTCCAGTTAAATATATATCGATACCTAAACTTAAATTTTAAATTGTACAATAAATTGCAGGAAGTTTTTTTTATAATACAATTTACATTACATTACGTGTAATGCGTAGATGTATTGACAAAATATTTATTTTACTAAACGTTACGTATTCGTTTACTGGTACGAAAAGTATGGAACGGTACATAATGATGTAAATAATACACGAGTCGAGTGATGTACAAAGATATAAGTATAATAATAAACTTTCAAGTGCAAACACATTACATGACGTAACGATTGTAATCAGTATTTCTTTTAAATCCAGGTAATGTAATATAAAACACTATGAATCTACATTTGAAGTTAGTGTTGGAATCTCTGAGAAAATCACTGGATCGCGGTAATAAAACCAGCCAGTATGTTAAGGTAGGTACCTATATATTATACTAGTAAGTAGTAGTGTTTACGCTGTACATATTATGTGTATATAATTGCTTTATAATTCAAATATTCCTGTTCGAGTGAAATTGACAATGTGTGTTAAATTTCACATAGTGCACAATATTTAGTTAATGAAACGTCATTGAGCGAACTCGGGTGAATCTGCCGTTCGTGTCATATATGCATAAATCCCAACCGGCGATATTATTAATACTGTGAATATAATATATACATACACAAGACGCGTGTGTAAGTTTGGCTTCTAATGAATATTGTTAAAATAAAACATAATAATATAATATAAATACTGACCTTGTAGTGAAAGTGTGTGGTCGGATCCACAACGAACGACGAACTCCAAAAACACTTTGATGATCTTTTCTTCTCCAACTTGGCATCTGCCATTTTCGTTTCGAACCAGTCCGGTCCGGTGGATCTCTCATGCACTTTTCTCGAGCCACCCCATATTTTGTTCGACTATATAGGTAAAAAAAAATATGGTCAATTTTATCAGTTTTCAAAAATCTACATGAGTATTATTATTTTTTAGGATGAGAGTAAAACGAAATTTCCCAAAAATATATTATAATTTTACTTGATTGTTTAGAATTTTATATTTAAAATTTTAAAAATTATGTCGTGTTATTAATATTCCGGGGCTTCATTTTATATTCATTTAGAAAAATGTACCGAATTTGCCCACTGACGAGGAAAGGATTTATTTAATAAATACAAGTATTCTTGCTAGTAAAAATCGTCGTTAAAAGTCATGCTAATCGGTCGGAAAAAAGACAATTGAACATTTTTTCCCCGGATCTGAACGGCAGATATTGATTGACCGAATTGCTTAAGAAAAAGCTACATATCAGACTGGGAGAAATGCTAAATAAATCGTCTCATCCATTCAAAGGAAACCATTGTTTAAAACTTTCAATCATCTGAGAAAAAAACAATTTAACGAAATTTACAATATAAATTAAGAAAATAATATTTGTATTGATTTTAAAAATAAAACTCCGGAAATAGTGAACAATACTTAGTAGACCATTTAAACGATTAAATTATGATTTCACGTTTATAAAAGTGACATAGCAGGTATTAAATTTATTTTATTCGATTACATTTTTTATAGGTACCTTAAATCGATCGGAAGTCAAAAAAAATAAACCAGATGAAAGTTTTTTATCGGCAGTAATAATATAACCGTATATTATCTGCGATATTGCCTGCGACTGACTTTTGAACCGTTCCTATTTTTTTTATTTTATTTTATTTTTTAAATTAAAGAAATTCAAACGAGTTCCCGATTATATATTATACATTCCTTACGCGTACCTTTTAAATATTAATAATTGTATCGATTTGAAATAAATTTAAATATACTATACTATTTTTAATTTTATTCGAAACTATATATATATATAAACATAGCTAAATTCATATCGAAATTTAATTGAACTCTAATCAGCCAAATACAAAATGAATTGAATTCCTGAAGTTGAGTCAATTCGAACCAAAAGAGAGCCACTAGAAATATCCAAGACTAATGGGAAAAAATGTATTATAGAACAGACATTATACATTGCAATAGTTTCTGTTTTTTTGGAAATTCGATAAAAAAAAAAATTATGTAGTTACTTAGTATACTTAAAAAGTGAGTGAATCCATGGACGGTCTTTTAACTTCAGCCATTTTGAGCATGAAGAGGAAAAATAAAGTATTAAAAATATGATTGGAAATATAAAAATAAAATATCTCCAGTCTCTTTAAATCTTCAGTATCAGTAATTAAAGATAAGCATTTTATAATCCAATAGTATATTGACACATAAAATATATGTAATGTATAAAATCATATTTTTTCTTATCATATTAGTTTCTAGAAGCCATGTTCAATTAAAAATAAAATAATATTAATATTGTTAATTTAAATAAAAATATGTCCGTAACATAATCGTCCAATTTTCCAAAAAATTGTCTGAAGATAAAAGGTCCAAAAATTCAAATCAATTTTTATTTTCCCGAGTAAATAATGATTTATTTATTAAAATATTTTATTTAGGCTCAAATAACTGCAGAACCCAAACATATACAAACGTATTTTAAAATTATTGTATAATTTTATCAAAATGAAGGTTCGATAACTCTGATAACACAAAACATCCGTAAACCTTTTGACGTAGGTAACGTACAAAATGTTGTTTTCAATTTAAGTTCAATGAAACTTTTACACGGATATTCTTATGTTTTTAAAGACAAATAAATATAAACATTATTATTATTAATAATATCGCGATATTCTAAGGAGTATTTTTGAAAAAAAAAAGAAGACAGATATAATTAAATTAAAACTACTCATATTAATCATATTAATCATATTATTGAAGAAGTAAGTGATAAAATAATTCCCTATAAAATACATAAACATCCAGGAATCAGATATTTTTTAGAAATATAACAACATTTTTGAAGGAGAGATATAGTATATAGGGTGATTTTTTTTTTTTATCATGCACTATTCATTTTTTCAGTGGATTTTTAGTGAACTTGATTTCTTTCTTTTATTTTAATCATTATGTATATCAATATATATTTTAAAACAATTTTTAATTTTTTACCCTTAATTAATGTATCTTAAATAAATATATACTTTTGTTTTTAAAATAGGAATCCCCTTTTTGAACACAGATTTGAATAAAGAATATTTTTATAGAATAAGATAATAACTGACATAAGAAATAAAGAATAGGACTTGAATGAAGAGACAACAGAAAAAAAGGACAAGTTAACAAAAATAAGTGATAATAGGGAAGGTTTAAAATTTTAATTATGTACCTAGGATATTTTATATAAAAAAACGATGGCTTTGACAAGGATATAAAACATAGGATTAATAGTGTGGGTGAATTAAGTGGAGAGAAGCGTCATGTGATTTATGTGACAATAGAAATTTAATGAGATTTGAATTTAAGTTCTACAAGAGTGTGGTAAGACTGGATATGTTTATAGTTCGGAGTATTGATTGATAAACTGAAAAATCGTAAATACTATAGCCTTTTAAAAAATATAACTGAACTTTGCTCAGATTTGGTTTTCGTTAGCAATATTTTAATGTCACTTAAAGAGAAAAATTGAATATTTGTATGTATATTACTTTCCCAAACATCTACGACAGTGGCATAGCCGACTCCAGCATCAGTATTTTTTTAAGATAGAATATTGCTAAATTTAGCGATTCATCAAGAAAACTACAAGATCAATTTAAATATTAACTCCATCAAAAATGTTATAAGAAAGTTCCGATTAAGTTTTTGAAAAGAATTAGATTTGTGCAGAAAAGTAGTTTACAACCGAAAAAAACGTCATGGTAAAACCGATGAATTCCTTCCATCGCTCAGAATCTAAAATTTATAAATTATTTGAAATTTAATTTAATTTTAAGTAAGACATTGCCGGTATAAGGTTTGTCTCTATTAGTAATCATCAGATCTTTGTAAATTATTATAATATTTTAATTTTGCTTATTAAATTCTTGAAATATTTATATGGAATGGAAAACAAAATAGTAATCATATGATGAACACACTGTTGCATATACTTAATTATTATTATGTCAATGTACTTATGTTAAATATATCATGTTGAAATATTGCCAAAAACGATTTCCTGCGCAGACTGCAGCACATAACCGTTAAGAAAACGCTCAGAGAATATTTATTTATTTTGCCGAACAAACCCTATCCTAATCAGAAACGCGTTACCCTTATTTCATAATAGCCAACTAATATAATCAGCGTTCAGAACATGCACAGTAAGTTATTGTATTTTGTTGGACTTCTTGAAATCTGCAAGAGGCGGTAACGTTCTAAATTTACTCGTATCATCGTTTACCCAAGTATCGATTATAATGTAGATTTTTCGTTAACAAAAGGAAATAATAAAACCCGGATAGACTTCGCATCACGAATAAATTGCCATTAGGTTAAGTTAAGTTTGAAGGGAGAAAGTTTGAAGGGTCCATCATTTGAGAATCTTTGCTATCAAAAACCCATTTAGAATACTCGGTAAACTTGTATTCCAATATATTAATTCTGTTTTCCCTCGTAGCTATCAGTGGCATTATTAGGATTTTGAATTGGGATGAGGTTGTACATGTTTTTGCTTGAATCATGGAAATAGGTAAGGAGGTTTTGGGAATTTATACTCACGAAACAAGGTATATGACTAAATTGTTCACTTTAAATAAAAATTTAAAATATGTAAAATGTCTTGATAATATCTCGTGACTAAAATTATTACTTTGTAATTTATTATAATTCTCGAACAGCTGCACACTTCAAGATGAATTTAGAGCAAAAGCAGTAATTATATAATTTTCATTAAAATATTCTTTTTTATTTGTATTAGTTATATTTATATTAGATCGTAAAATAGTATATATTTATAAACCTCGCAAATGATGGAGCCCCTTAGCTTCCTTTTTACTATGCCACTGAACCAATTATACTGGTGGCTTTAGTAACCCATACACCAAAATACTTATATATCGTCATTTGTAGTTAGTTTTTTGTATATTTTATTTAGAAAATCGTTGGAGTTCTATGAATCGTATTCACGTAATGTAATTAAATTTAAAATCAACAATGAACAATTTATTTAAAAAAAGGATGTGAATAATTGTTTGAGTATTTTTACTAACCGTGAATTAGAGTTTCGCTGAAGGAAGAACCCTGGGGGTTTAATTTTTGAGAATTTAAAAAATAAAATAAAATTTATATCAAGTAAAACCCACGCGAAAACACCTGAGCGTTTTTATTTACCGCAAAAATGTTTTATTATTATTTGAGTTAGTAACTGATGTATTTATGTTTATAAAAACGGAAAATGAGGTGAGTATACGAAATTATATATATACATACATTTTGAGAATTATAATATGTATACAATGTGTTTTGCATCCGTGTATACAAACAGTGTATGTTTAAGAAGCAGACGAGTAGTAATTATTATTATGTACGTAAAGACTCCGATTAAAGAGCTGTCAGTGAAATATTACACGCCTCGACGGTCGCGAGTGAACCGAAATGTTATTATGTTTTGCAAGGATTTATGATATTTTATAGAAACTGGGATGTTGTTCACGTTTTGGGTGATCCATATAAGATAATAGAAACTTCGTTATGCGTTTACGAATTCATGAAAACACCACGGCGACAGCGTGATGAGGACAATAATGAAGGAAGAAGTTTGCGGGTAAATACAATTATTTAAAAACGGAATTAATTATATTTCAATTAATGGTGAACTGATTTATTACAAACACAAGTTACCTATAGCTGAGTTAGTGGAGTATTTTTATTATAAACTTTAATTAGGGCCCGGATTAACATGCCATTAAAATGTTCGAAAATGCTCTAAAAGATATTCAAACATGTCATTCAAAAATTTTAGTAAAATAATATCTTTAAAAAAAAATGATTATAAAATGATAAAAATGATTCAACAAATTTTAAAACCAAGAAAAATTCAAATCACAAGTTAGGTTTAGATTTTTGTTGACTTTGATTTAGATCAACCCAAGATAAATACATTTTGTAATGAAATCTGGACTTAAATTATAATATATTAATAAATAAATTTATTGTAAGAATTTAAATAAATTAAGGTGGGATTAGAACATATTTTCTTAATTTTCTCCAATTAGAATTATAGAATTATACGCTGTTCAAGGAAAGCAGTCTGTTAACGAAACGTTTGAGAAATATTATGCAAAATTATACATGTATTGTACATTTAATTTACAGTAATAATAACTGTAGTAAATCGAGTTACACGCTTCGACGAATTTAAGGGAACCAATAACCTCGATATATACGTTTATCGATTTTTGGCTAGTAATCCGGGTTAAAATTTACATATAATAATATAACTGCTCGTTAAAGTAAACAACAACTATTTATTTGTACCTAACCTATACTAAAAATGCGGCAAACACTTTATTTTCAGCACGACGATCGAAACCATCAAAACTCAGTGCCATTAAAGCAAAAAAAAAACTATCATAAATGGTACTTACACCTTATTCAATTATGTATAAGTGTTGTTCTTATCGAAAAAATTTGGGATGATCAAATTTCCAAAAAGTCCAAATGACTGATTAAATTAAAATCAAATATGTATTGCGTTAAAATGTTTTGAGCAGGCCCGTGGGACTAAGATGGATAAAAAAGGCTAGAGGTTTTGGAAAGGAAAATCTTAAGAAGGATAACAAAACCGAAGAAGAATGACAACGGGGAACAAAATAGCAAAACATAGAGGAAAAATATAATGAACAAGAATAATAAGAGCAAGGATCATTTTAAGGGATTAGGAGCATTGACTTTTAAGTTATTGTAAATAATTGTGTATAATCTATTATTTATCAACTCTGTCTATTATCATGATTTCATCATAATTATTATGATCTATAATAAAAGTGAAAAAAGTATCTTAGTATCTTAGAATACTCAAAAACAATAACATAAAATTTAAATTTACTAAAAAAATCTTCGAATAGATAATATAATAACCCAGTGTTTAGAATGAAAGAAAATTATGTACATCGGATTATAAGTGAACTATAAATATTTTAAAATAATAATAATAATTTTTGTGTTTATTTAATTTCATAAAATAATATAAACGTCGCGCGTTGAATTAATAATTTTTGCCGACATATTTAAAAATATTAAGAAATTCAATATTATGTTAACTAATTTCGTGACTGCTATTACAATTGAAAGATTTCACATCGATTTCTGAACGAATAGCCGATAATCTCGTCTACAACTGTGCAGCTGTGTAATACAAAAGAAAAAAAAATTATAATTTATAAGTATTATTACTACCTACGTGATTTCGTGATTTTATTATTATTAATAATAATACGTACAATAGTTTTATCGTTATAGTATAATTGAAGCCATTTAAAATGCTCTACACCACTTGAGAATTTCATCTTAAACTTCCAAAAGTCTGAATAAATGGAATATCGAGAGGGCCGAGATAAATTAAGAAGAAAACGCTACTATATAATAACCGTACCACTTCAACAATAATAATAATACGAATCTCTTATATCCCCGGGCTACGCGTTTCCTCGGCTAAACGTTATGAATGTTAAGGCGTATTAAGGTTTCCGTTTTTATTAAAATTGTATTATTATTATTATTATTATTTTTTTTTTTATTAGTAATATCACGTGCTTCACACCTTCAAATCTTGGAAAGTGTACTACTTTTTTTTTTATATCGTTTTGATTGTATGATAATACTTAAAAATTGCATTATTCCGTCGTTTTTATACGGTACTCGAAAATATTATTCGTAAATCTGATTTACATCAGCTTTCCAATGCGACTATCGATTTTTTTTTTTAAAAAAAAAATTAAATAAATTAAACTGATTGACAAATTTAATTTAATTTCAAACATATTCAATATAGTAAAAAATTAAAATCTACAGGTATACATTAAATAAAAAAAAGCCATACATATACGCATATTGCGTCTACGATTTTAGTATAACGATGATCCATTGCAAATGAAACGAAAAATGATTCTGAATAAGGTTCAGTTTAACAAGTTTTGATTAATTTAAGTTTTCTTTTATAGTTACATTGAGTATCATACTCTTAGACTAGGTACCTATGTTAGAATAGAAATATAATGGTACCGGCTAAAAACGTAACATACTTTTTACAAAGTTTTAAAAACCTTGGTTTTGATATATATATAAATATATATAAATAAATATATATATATAAAAACAGTATTCACGAGATTCGTCCATTAAAATCAGAGTCCAATATTTTTAATATATAAAAATGATATAAAGCGTGAAAAAATATTACCAAACACTTTTTTCATTGGAAACTTTTTCTCTGTATTATCTAAGGTAACATTTTGAATTATTACTTTTCGAACGAATAGTAAAGAAAAAAGAAAAAGAAAAGAAGGCTCGCATGAGAAAGGAAATAAATTCTAGTTTTTTTTTTTTTTAAGCTTCGTTTCATTTGCATTATTTTTTATATTTTTCAAATGCAGATTTTATAACGCGTGGATGATTTATTCCGTTTAGACTGATTTTGCTATTTCAATCTATCGTTAAAAATATCACAACTGTATTTCACACGATATTATTACACCGAATTTAAATTAATACTCAATTATTGATTTTTTTTTTTATTTAAAACGGACCAAAATTAAAAAGGAATATTTATCGACTCCCATGGAGTCATATATCAGTGATGTATTAACTAAATACTTTATATTAATCGTTTGGTTATTTCTACTTATTTGTTGCTTAATAGTTTTATAGTTTCGGTAGTTAAATATTTATTTCCCATTTTATTTTTTACATATTCTTATTATTATTGAAAATAATACGGACATACTTCCTATAGTGGGCAGGCTACTGTTGTAGATGATAAGTTGGTAGAGTAGAAAATAGAAGATAATTTAAAGTATATCTGTACGCAGTGATTATTGATTCTTTAAAAAGATTCTGAGCGGAGTTTGCTTAAATGTGTTTAAAACGGCTGTAATATTACGATTTTCGTCAAAATTTGATATTAAAATTTTTAAAGAAAAAAATGTTTACATTATTTTCATTTTTTTTTTTTTTTTTTAACCACAAAATGCGACTTATTTACCTTTGTAACTTACTTTTAAATTTTCAAGCATTTTTGTTTGGTTTAACAATTTTTTTCAAAGAGAGTATACCTACCAAATTAAGATTATGTAAGAAATCGCAAAATTAAAATGCCTATAAATAGCTCAAAAATGGATTGAATATTTTGAAAATTGTACCATGATTAGAAAAGGCAAATATAATTTTTTGTCCAAATTCCAAGTCTCTACGAATATTTTTAACTAAATTACAATAGAATAACAATATTATTTTCAATATTGTTAAAAAAATTACTTTCGTAAAAGCTCGACAGCGACTTTCTTACTTACAAACTACCTACTGTACCACAGTTCAACCAAAACTTCTTATAGATGTTACCAAATTTAACCTCTTTCAAAAACATCTATTTGATGCTTATAGGCTATTTAAAACTATGTGAACTATACTTCTTAAAAATAACATATATGCAATGTATAATACACGTTCGAGTAAGTACGCTTCTGGGATATGTATATAAAGTTGTATTTGCGATGTTCTATTTTGATATATCACATTTATGTTAAAATATAGTACAATAGTATACGATTTACTGTGTAAAAATGGATCACGCATGCGCATGCATACAACTTGTTTTATTTGACCATTAAAGCCGCTCGAAAATAACATACGACTATCGACCAAAATTCGTAATTATTCTTATTTCTTGCGCATCCTTACTAGAAACGATCGGAAGCGGACCGCGAGTGCACAAATTATCGCGTGATGAATGTATAGTAAGGACAACGGTATATTTTAATTCAAAATTTGTTTTGATTATATTTAAATTCGCTGAAAAATAAGCAGACCAAAGGTATCTCTATAGATTAAAACCGGGAAAAAAAATATCCCAGGAGCTACCAATATATTGATGATGGTTTTTTTTTTTTTTATAGAAAAATCTTATACAATACCTACGTATTAAATATTTCTGTCAGCTTAACCATTATTTTGTTCTATATGAGTAGTTTTATAATAATATATAAATATATAAATGTATAAATACGGTATTTATATAATTATGTGACACACAACAATGGAGGGATCTGGGGTGTCAACTGACGCCCTTAGAAAATTGGAGGCTACCTGGTGCCAGGTGAGTTTAGATATTATTTGTATATATATTTATTTAATATTATAAATATTAATTAGTAATTGAGTTTTGTTATGCCAAAACTAATATTTTACTGGCGGAGTGGGTAGATACATAGATATTTATATTTTCGACACTCTTTTGAAAGATGCACTGTGCGCTACAATATTTAAAATACCTTTTTAATGTATACAATATTATTATACAATTTAATATATTATATTAATGAAAAAAATTATAATATTAATTATTATTTTGTTTATCAGTCTACCTGTTATTATTATGTACAATTCAATTTGAGGAAGTTCCTCAATATGATTTCTCTGATTTTAATTTTTTGTTTTTATATAGACAAACAATAAGATGAATATATAATATTATATAAATATATGTACAGGGTTTAACTGGACTGTTTGACATTTTCAAATGAAAATACAATGTAAAAATGTCATAGTCATGTTACACCCTGTAAAATAGGTATATATTATTATTGGTTTTTAATTTTTCATTGTTATTAATATTGATTATATTATATTACATGTATATCACAATATATTACATAAGATGGTAGTAAAATTGTATTTTTTTTTTTTAAATATATAACATAATATTTTTTATTACCACGTTTTATGTATATTGTTTAGTACCTTTATATTCCAATTGTACAATTATAACAATTTTTAACTTGGTTTATATAAACAATTGAATTAAGTGTATACTATGTAAATAAAACTAAAATATCAACATTAGTAAATGTTGAATCATTTTGATAAAGAAGAAAAAAAAACAATAATATAGATATTAAAAAAAAATAAAAATCTTTGGGATGTTAAAATTAAATATCATATGTTAGTTATAGTGTGATATCGTATAGATGTGATTTAATGCAAACTTGGAGATATTATTTATCATAATTGCTTATTGATTGATTTTAATTTGCAATCTTTGAGATGTTATAATGTAACTACCTATTGATCGCTTATTTAAATATCGCTCAACCGGGCATAAGCAGTCCCTACAACATCCCATAAACATAACTGGGCTTTAGTTACAAATATTCCATGTATTCAAAATCCATCCTTGCGATGTTCATGAGACTGAATATGGTACAGTGGATAAATTAAAAATTTAACAACAATAATCTTTTTTCATTTTATTTTTGGAGCAATGTTATTGATATAAAACATAAAGCGTACAAAATTGTTTATTAAATTTTCATAAAAACTAAACGCAATTAATAAACATTAAACTGTATAAATGTTTCATTATTTTTTCAATTATAGCGATTATTCAAATCATTGATCCAAGACTGAAATTAGGTTGAATTGAAAAAGGTAAAACTGAAGAGCTGAGGACAATAACAAAAGAAGCAGTAGTGGTAGGCCACAGGAAAACTGAGATTTCTCTTGTTTGTCACGTTAAATTTTGAAAAAATGCCCCGTGGTTTGAGTTGGCAGCGCGTACAAGGAGAAAAATGTTGAGAGAATAATTTAAGTAGAAGACTATGGAATTATGAAAGGCTGATGAGAGCGGGTATGATGAGATTGGAGAAGAATAAAAGGTTAAACAAATGACTACCTTCTTTATAGGCTTCGTGTAATATTATATTTTTTATGAGTCAGTTTGTTGTTTTAATATTTTTTTTAAATATAATACATATACCTAATAAAAAACAATATTAAATTAAACAAAAAAATACATTTCATTTGTATTGTGTGCTAACTATAGGTAATAATGGTCGGATTCGATGTTGCCACAGGAGATATCAACACAATAGCAACTATTACTGAGTTAAAAAAAAACACAGCGTTAAAAATATTATTCGAATACAAGAAGCAAAAAAAAAAAAAATAATAATAATAATAATAATAATAATAATAAAAAATATTATTTGTATCTTTTTTTAAAAAAAAAAAATAAAAATGTAATCGTGTTATTTATTTAAAATAATATATAGCAAAACAACGGCCCCACGCGTACAAAAAGTATACGTATTGAAACAATACTATAGAGTATATACAATTCTTTACCAACACCAGAGTTATGATGACAATTCTCGCGGGACACCCACTATACATCCTACGCGTAAATTGTACGTTTAAACGTAATATTATCGAATCCTAAAAATAATAATTATTATTATGACGTAAACTGTAAAACCTAAAATATCAACGAGGCGAAAATAGTAAATGAAAACAAATAATGATCGCCTACCTACTAAATTTTACGACACGACGTTTGTTTATATATAAATTTAAATTGAACATTTAATCATCGAGTTGTATCTACGAAATAAATTACAGTCGTATGTGTTTTTGACGAATTTCATTAAAAATTTGAACTTCAAAGGCTTGTAAATATAAATTACGAAATTACGATCGATATTTTTTCCCACCAAGTATAACTTATGGCGGATAACTTTTGAACAAGAAAAACAATTTTATACACATAAATGAAGAATGATCGAGTCGTTGTTGTACTAGTAGTGAGCAAATGTGATCGATAATTTATTTTATGTTTTATTCAAACTAAATTTAAAACAGGATTAAACACCATCGTAACAGAGATTTTTCGTTATTTTTACATTATGACCAGAGCAACTTATTAAAAACCACTTACACATTAAATTTTTATTTATACAAAAAAAAACTAAACATCTCTGTACAACCATAAGCTTCTTGGCTCCACTCAGAATCTAAAATATTTTAATATTTAAAAATAATTTTTCACGCGGCGCTCTAGGTATGCAATTTAGGCACACGCGTATGTATAAAGTCTTTGATTATCTAACCAATACAATTTCTATTCTCAACTATTATTTATATTACTACAACTACATATTATGAATTTTAGATTCTGAAGGAAGCTAGGAGTGTATGGGTTTTACTTTATGTGCTGGTTTTTTTTTTATCACAATCCGATCATAAACTGACGAGATACCTTTTTGTAGCATTTTAAATCTAGTTAGTGCATTGAAATGCAAATTGTTTTGATTTTACGAGTAGTTTTTCTTTGTTAAAACTAATTGAGGCAAAAAGGAAAGAAAACGTGAAAAAATGGGAAAATTACAAAAAATACCGTTTCGTTATTTTCATTATGCTTTATGTCCGTTGTCATAAGTTATATACTCAATAAAGTATCATAAAATCTTGTTACTAAACAACTCACTATACTAAACAACCAAATTTTGTGTGTGGTACTGAAGCAACATTTAGACCATAGGATAGCTATCACTGATAATAATAATCAATGAGAACGTCATATTTGATTGCAAGTGTCTATAGCGATTCTAATCTACCGTTCAGATTTCAATGTGTTCAAAAACCGGGATTCTGAATTTGTATATTCCAGAATCATATATTTCCGATTTTCATAGATATCTGATTAATTATAAACTATACAAAGTAATAGATTAAATTTTATTTTTTTATGAAATACTTAATTTTTCAACAAAAATGACTTGTGTAAACTCATTTTAGAACTATATAAATTATAAAATGTTACATTATCCTTTTTTTATTTTTATGTAACTACATTTGTTTAAATAAGATTTAAAATAATACAAATTTAATAATAACAAAAATAAATAGAAACGGTTGCCAATGGCAATCTTATTTTTAATTTTTTAATCTTTTTTAACATATAACAACTAGAATTTTGTAATTTTCACGACTAATAATGAGGATTTCAAAACATTACCTCTTTAAAGTACAAACCACAGAACATTTAGTTTCAGAAAAGGTGATATACTTGATAATCGGAGTAGGCGTTCTAATAGAAAGTGTTCACATAAAAAAAAAAATAAACATTTTTTTAAAATCAATACATTCATCGTTCCATTCAGAATACAAAAAAAAACACACAAACAATAATATATTATACTGGCTCCAAGTTTGTTTTATTTTACCGAATAAACGGATGGTAGGACTATTGTAATTTATATTTAGTTGATTTGTTTCCATATGCCACAACACTTCGCTTCGAATTAACTATTATTAATCGTATGTTCGTCTTTATCTTTTCGTATACCGATTTTCGTGCATGTTAGGTGGAAAAAATGGACCACACGTCATCGAAAATATTCGCTAGCAAGACGGTCAGAGGTACATCGGTCAACGTGCCCGGAAAACTCGACTCCGGGGCCGGTTGCGTCGACCGTTCTATCGGGAAAACGCATGTCAGCAGACGTGACTGCGTGACTACGGGATCGAGAAGACGGTCCAGAGGTAGGCACACCCGACGTGTCAAGGGCGATAGGCCGTTGACGTGTGATATTTGTTGTCATTTTACGGAGAATCTGCAGACTCTATACGAACACATTTTGGAAATGCACCCGGATGCGGTGGTGGCTTTGTGCGGCGTTTGCTTCCTTTTCACCGGCGACTTTCCGTCCCTGGTCAACCATGTCCGTCGGCTACACACCGTAATGACCAGCGAAACAATTATGAATAGCATCCGGTGTAAACGTGATTACGACGAAAACCGTGGAAACGAGACCGAAAACAGGGCCACCGTGCAGAGTAGCGACGATATCGGGTGCTATCCGGACTGGTGCGTGAACCGCGTGACGGCGGATAACGACGTATTGCAAACGGTAAACAGCCGCCGTTTGGCCACGAGCGAGATCGGTTATCCCGTCGCAATGCAGCGCGTCAACCGTGTCAAACCCGCCGTGCACAAAGGCCTAAGAACACGTGAGTTCGGGACGTATGAAACGGTCGTGTCGGATCCCCCGTACAAGTTCAAAAAGTCGCACAAAACCAGACAATTTCAGCCGTACTGATATCTGTGCATTAAGAAACGGACGCGATATTTCGCGTACACAATATTTTTTTTTTTATGTTTATTTTTTCCGTAATCATTTAATTTAGAAAAAAAAAACTGTTTTAAATTTTTCAATGCATTTACCACGATTATGGTTGCCCGACGACCTATGAAAAACCACCCCCGAAAAACTCCGGTTTTCGTTTAGAATTTACGTGGTTAAAATGTTGTTGTGTTTATATTATCACAATCAGTGTTATGAACATATTAAAATAAATATAGATAAAATATAAGATATTTTTTTTTTAGCTTACAGGCCATGGTCTTTCGCGCTTTTATTAAGTCACTCCATAGCTCAGAATATAAGAGATAATTGCTAAAATATTAACTAGATTAAGGTAAATAATCATAACTTGTTTATTAAATGTTAAAACTGCTAAAGCGTTATCATATTATAGTACAAACGAAGGTATCGAACATTTTGTAAAGCTGATTTAACTTATTCATAATCAGTGAATTAAATTAAATTAAATCATATTAAAAAAATTCATATATTTTCTGCTTATTGTTTTTAAATAAATATACAATTTAAATAGTTTTATTCAGATACATATTATTATCTATGCGATTCAATTATTTATCTCAGATAACGGCTCAGGTAATTTATTTCTCATTTATCCAGATAAGATTAAAAGACCAAAATAAATTTTTACCTCAAGTATTTTTATTTATTTTGTTCTACTCACGTGTGACTGTATTGGTGAATCAATCGAATTGTGCATTTTCGTCGGGGTAGTAAACGCGTTTCCTGAAATGACTGACGGTGACGTAGCATACTGAAACGTCGTGTCTTGGAGCCGATCCGAGATCGTCTCCTGCGGTTCATGGTCGGTCTAAACAAAAATAATATTTAAATCAATAACATTAAATATAGTTTTAAATTGACAATATGTACGCTTTATAATGAAATACAGTGTTTTAATTGGAGGAACTAAAAAAAAAAAATCTGTTAAGGTTGATGATTGGTCTACAATAATTGTAGGTAGAAGTACGGAAGGCAGGACTGACAAAAAACGGTTTTAGACGAAGTACGAGTAAAATTTTTTTATGAATTTCACCAAAATTTGAACTATGTTTACTACAACTAGTACAAATAAACTATTTTCTTTTAGTCACATAGTGCAATTTATGATAAACTCCGTGTTGAATTTTAAAGCGTTTCAAAACGACAAAAACAATTTTATTCTAAATAGTAACAACTAAATCGAAACCGATGAAACCGTTTTTGATGGTAAATCGATTAGGTTTTTCTTAAGTTTTTTCAATTTACTAAAAAACCTATAGAGAAAATCAAAAAAAACCTTTTCAATGTCCCAAATAAAGATGATATTTTCTTTTAGAATAGATGCTATATTTGAATACCAAAACAAGATTTTTGGAAAAAAAAAAAAATTTAAAATTCACATTCCTCCTGTGTTTAAAATTCAAAAAAATAAATTCGAATAGATGTATAATGTATATAATTAATCTGTCAATTCTATCGTATACCACCTGACGATAATACGGTATGGAAACTGACATCTTTAATAAACGCACTCAAAACAATTAGATTGGCATAATTTTAAGCCGCATATAAATTATGAGGTTTCTCAACTGGGAATAACAAAGAATAACCGTCTTATTTACGTTCAATTTATTTAAGCGCATTACCTCAGGAAATGTTCAAATTATTAAAGTCTATAGTGTTTTTTTATAATTTTAAATAGTTGGTGCCTATATAATACTGTGAAATTAGTTTTATCAAGTCATTTTATATTTTGAGTGGAGTGTACTGATTTTACTATGTGTATTTTAGATTCTGAGCGGGGCGATAAATGTATTAGTTTTAAAATGATGTTTATTTTTTTTTATGCGAACACTATTTCTAACTGAAAGCTTTTACTCTGTTTATCAAGTAGCTTCTTGTCTGAAAGGAAATGATTTTTGGGTGGTAGTTCAAAGAGATAAATTTATGAAATTTACATTAATATTCGAGATAATGAGCATAACCAATTTCTTTAAGTTAAACAAGATTAAAAGATTAATAAACGGTTGTCATTGGCAACTTTTTTAAATTTATTTTTTGTTATTTCAAAGTTTATATATAAGTTCATATTTTTTTATAAATCTTTTTTTAAAGAATCATTATTGTCATGAAAATGCGCATGGGTTTACTCATTTTACCATGATATGACATATGTATTGTTGACAAAGCAACACTATGAAATAGATTTCGCTCAGAACCGTTTTTTCTTGAGCAATGATTTATCTTTACTTGCAGATATACATTAAATTCCCGTCTGTATACTATCTTCCCAACTTCCTACCTACTACAGTGGCTGCACATACGTGCGAAGTATGTCCTCCTTTGTTTTGTGTTTTTTTCTGTCTGTTAACAACTTTTCTCATAGAAATCTTGAATCAATCAAAACATTACATGAGATCTTTTTTGTTGCATTTTTTCTCTAGTTTGTTATTAATACATTTTATTATTTGAAATTCTAATCAATAATAGAGATAATGAAGAAAACCTGGTTTTAAAGGACCTAAAGGGTAAAAAAGTAAAAATTGTAATTTAATTATGGTTACTTGGAAAACAAAGGACTATGGTTGTAATTTATTTATGGACAATATTAAGTTTTTATTTTTATTTTAATCTTTTAATCTATCTTAAACAATTATTGTTTTCATAAACGTATATTGTTAAAAAAGTAATATGATTAACTGAGCTCCGCTCAAAATCGTGTTTTTGTATCAATAATTCATTGCTGCAGACAAATATAAATTAAATTCCCCTAACTTTTAACATATTCTATCTTCCAACCTACAACAGTGATAACACCCCTTACCAGTATCAGCTCTTCTTTTTTTTTTTTTTGTTGTTGTTTCAAATATCAAACATAAACTAATTAGCTTTAACAATACACTTTTAAAACAAAAAATATTATTAATGGGTATTAATAAAATCAATAATGAAACCAATAGAAGGCATTACATAATGATATTGATTTTTTTTTTTTATCTAAGTGGAGTAAGGTATGTCATGTTTTATTATGATATGTGCAATTTGTTTGATTTATATATAGTTATTATAGTATATATATTTATATAGTTCTTTGATTTTTTACAATTTGTTTTTCTATTGGAATTCTTGTTTCTATCAAAAAATGACAATAAACCATTTTAGTTGCATTTTGAACAAAATTGGTGTATTGAAAATGCCATTTTTTCATTGACCAAGCGGTCTTTATAATTAATGGAAAAAACCGAAAAACAAAAAAGGAACAATGGAATAATTTACGCCATTAACTGATTTATTAATTTATTTTGTATTTAAAATATTTGTGGGGAGCTAAAACTATTACGGAATTAGACTTGTGTAGACGTGCTAAACATTCAGGCTATTTTTGAACAATTCATAAGCATTTGACATTTTTATTTTTTTTTTTAGATTTTATTTGGTTTAATTACATAATATACAATTGTATATTATGTATATTATGTACAATTATACAATTAATATACAATTGATTGATCGAACAGAAATGCACGATTTTCGACTATCTTAAGAAGTTATTAAAGCTTAGTGACCAAAACAAAACAAAGTGGTGGTATTGTTGTTTTATTTTTAAGATAAAATGTGGACGAATATCGTACAAATAACAGCATTTAAAAATATGCAAGTATATCTAAACTTTTTTCAGAATTTGTATTCATTAGCAGTTTTTTTTTTTTTTTTTTTTTAAATAATTAAAAAAATGATTTTAGTCACTAAACCAATACATATAGTAGGTGTATAACCATTATTAGGTACGTATATATTATAATATGCATACTTTTATGGAATAAAATTGACAAATTTATTTATTGTTTTGTTATTATTAAGCCTCTAATATAAATCCAAAATAGTTATCAAGACAATTCGGATAAATTATTATAACACGGTGTAAGAAAAAAACGTTCAATGACGAAGGTCTTGCTGATAAGATAATCGATACGCCAAGAGCGTATTACAATTGTAATACTACGCGTTTTATATTTTTCTTTATTTATTAGCTTTTGAACAGAAAAAATTTAAGACTTTACTTTCGTGTAATTAGGTTCCCCTGTGCTATACTAATGAGGCAAAAATAAAAAAATAATATCAAATAAAAATTTATTTATTTTCTCGACTGTACTTGACTTCGATAAATACAAAAAAAAAAAACACAAGTTCTCGGAATAATAATATTTCCTTATCAATAACATTAACTATATTATTTATTATCACTCGTTTTATAAACGTAAAAAGATATTATTATACTAATGATTATAATAAATAGATATTATTTACGATTCGAAATATCGTATGTATTATTTTATATCAAATGTTATGGTATTTTCTTAGAGTCTTGCAATTATAATGAAAACATATAGTTGTATTTTTTAGAAGAGTTAAAATTTTAAAACCTTTTAACCAATTCTTGAGTTATTTATGGGTATTTTAATTTTGCGAATTTTTTAAGTATTTTTTTTTTATCTTTAAATTAATTAACTAAAAAATATGCTTTCAAATTTAACAAGAAGCTCAATATAAGTTTTAATTAGTGGTAAAAAAAAGTTTTATGTATAAGAATTAATATCAAATTTTGATGATGATCTTATATAATTTATTACACTCTTTCCAAATATTTATAAACGAACTTCCCTCTGAATTATTTTTGGTGAGCAATGGTTTATTGTGGCTTTTAAATATAAACAAAATGTCTTTATATATCTTAGCTATCATCTTTAAACATAATTTTATGTATCTTACTTTCCCTAGTTTTCACCTACAACAGTGGTACAACCGTCCAGTATAAGCTTTTTTTTTTTTTTTTTTATATATTTACCTACATACGATATTATATGGAATTAAACAGAACTTAAAATTATTAATTTATAGTAAGACGTATATTCTCTAAACAGATATTGATTCTATTAAACTACCGTTAGCTTGAAATACATCGTTTTTGTAAGTAAATCACATTTGACGACGTCTATCTTTCCGTAATCTTTGTCTTTAGTCGATTGTCATGGTGGCTTTCCTAAGCTTATACAATGGAATTTGACGTGGAACAACTTTTTAGAAAAGATTTACCCAGATGGCCTGCAGACACAGAAAGTTTGATGAAAGATATAAGAAAACGTTCATCTTTTTACACTTTGAAATCGATGATTTTTTAATATATAATGATTGTTTAATTCTATTCTCACGATCCTCTTTGAACTCAAATACCATTAGATGCATTAGTCCACCAATATTTTAAGATTAATCCTGTATGTTTCAAAAAATATATGAAAAAGTAAGTTTATTTCTTTTTCGTATAAACCTTTTTACTTTCTACACCTATATCAAAATTTGAATACATTTTACAAATGAGATCTTTTATGATGATTCCGTAATAAATTGACAGATTGTAAACAAAAATAAATTCGTTTAAAATCTTCGTAGTTATAATCACTGGTTCGTTATAAAAGAATCACCCTGTATATTGTTCAGATTAATTGGCTCGTATAGATTAGCCCTGGCCACTGATATACATTATACAGTATGTTTGATTTATCGGTCATCTGGCATTAGGATTATCGTGCCAACAAATCACTCATTCCGCTCCTTATTCGCAAGGCCGAGTTTCACGACCTTTCCTCTACTAACAATCGGGCTTTCTACATCACCTTTCACGCCTTCCACCATTCATTCACTTCCGTAATTTATTTGTTATTTGGTGGTTGGATTTCGGCCAAACTACAGACACGGCAGCGCCGTTTAAGAGATTAATCACGAACGAAAAATGGATGCGATATGGAAGTTCCGAACAACCGTGGACGGCTATCGGAGAGACGCATAGAAATATTTACCTATACAAAAAATACAAGAAGTTTTAATTATGAAAAGAATAAGTTTTACATGATCAAATTAGTTATTACGTTTTTATGGCTTCTTAAAAACGAACCTATTTTCCATTTAAAATTAAAATAAAAGACTTTTTAACCCTATTTTTTGACTATGATGATGATTTTATATTAATATTTTCAAACTCGAATGTAAAATTTTATGAGATAATCATTAATCAACCTAAAGACAGGTCTGTATTGAATTTATTCAACGATGTGTGTGTAATATAATATTTTGTCTGTAAACTATTTTTTTGGGTACAAAAAGTTTCACATATTTCAACTGACATATAATAAGTAAACTGAAAAATATACTTTTAAGATGATCATTTTAGAATTTTTAAAATCCGAAAATGATTAATAGTCCTATGAGAATGGTAAATATTTAAGTAAAATATAGGATAAACTAATATAAAATAATCTTTCATATAATTCTTTCATGATTACAAAAAATCAGTTAGCCATAATACGTTGATACGGACGAAAAAGTATCTGAGAAAATGACACTACATCCGGCTTTTTCTCTTTGAAATATTGAATTAAATTGTTAACTCATTCAATATTACCCAAAATGAAAAATTAACCTATAAACCAAGTGATTCACTGAAAAATTATATCTTTGAATGATAGTTTACATTATTTTAAGTGTTACTATGATGTGTGTTTTTTTTTTTTCATTAATTAAATAAAATTGATGTTGTATAATAATAAATTAATGAGCGAACTAAGTAAAGACCGAATTGTCTGAGATAACAAAACAAACATACTTCGCCCAATGAGTTATGTTAGGTTAGGTTAGGCTACTGTTGAATTTGAGAAGTTAGGAAAGTTGAAGGTTAATTTAATGTATACCTGACGCAACGCTTTATCATTGTATTTGAAAAAAAATTCTGAGCGGAGTTCAGTTATACGTGTTATGAAAGACCGTAATATTTACAATTTGAAAATAATACGTTTTTTTCAACACAAAAAGTCACGTGGGATGATTTTAAAGCAATATGGATGTATAATAAAGAAACAGAATACATTTCAAAATCATCAGTTTTTGAAAATTCCCGATTTATGAAAAATATTATAATCTCATCGATTTATTCGGCAAATATACATACGGTTTACATCTTACAATAGTCAAACGTCATTGGGGATCAAGTCTTGTCATATACCCTACGAATGATGGTCACGAGATAATATACGATTGGATTATAGGTGCACATTTAAATTTCACGTTAGAAATATTTATCTTGCTTTTTTTTTTTTTACAAAATACACTGTTATAAATAACTAATAATTTTATAAATCTACTTACCTCCATACCTTCTACCTATATTATTATAGTTTCTGATTGTAAATATAGTAAAATATTATTAATGTAAAGAAATGTATCAAAATTATTGTTTTTTCTATCATAAGTTTTCTTATAAACCCCATTACTGTTAAAGTATAATAATTTACTAGTAATAACTATAATACGAGTCCCTTAAAATAAGTTTCTTACAATTTGCAACCCATCGTAATCATATACACCATGATTATTATAAGAGCGAGAAAAAAAATGCTTTTTAATTTAAGATAACAACATATTATAATATTAAATTATATACTATACACATAAAGATTTTTAGTTTTTGGAAAAACATAGTGAGTTAAAATTGGAGTATCTACTCTTACGCAATTCCGTTCGAACGAATTAACCGCTTACTTTTTTGAACCATCCGCGTAAAAAGCATACAGATTCACTACGTGTACGTATTATATTTAATCGTACCCATCACTGAAATAAATGTCGAGACGTATCATAACCATAAATATTGTACATCACATTTATGGTAGGTCTTGAAAAAAGAAAATGATTTTTGAAGGGTGGCTTTGTTCGGGTGTAAGACTCGGATAATAAATAAAAAATAAAAAATGATATGATAGAGTCCCGAGTAATGTTGTAGAAAGATGCATAACATAAGGTGTACCGAAAGAAGGACAAATGGAGACGTTTTAAGCTAGCCTCATGCTACAGTTTTATTTATTCGTGAACATCGTTTGTAAATATTTACTAATTATAATACGATACTTCAGTATAGTTAGTTACTCATATTATTGCATTATTATATAACGTTATTCATTTACATTTATATACATATAATGCAACCTAATCCAGAGGCTATCCATAAGATCGTCAAAGACCAAAACGTAGATCTATAATTACTAAGTCACGATATCTCGCAGTAATTTTATCAACAGATTATCATTTAGCCTATTGCTGTTAATTTAATTTTATGATAAATCTTGTTTTATTTATTTAATTAAATATTATTATGGTTTATGTTTTACTTCTGTTGCGTGTACTACGTACGAATTATACCATAACGTACCATACGAACATTTTCTATACAAACAGATAAAAAAAATAAAGAAACATTAAGTAAAGTATACAAAAACTCAATGATAAAATAACAATTTATTGTATCAATTAATTGATAAGAAGCACGTAGAGTGAATTTAATTTATTACTGATAAGATAATTGATATTTGAACATGTAATTTTTATCATACGATATTCTTAGGCCAAGGATTCTATATATTCTATTTTTAAATCTGTGTGTCTAGTATAAATAATAAATATTAAAATATGCCCGTTTTGTCCTGTGGTCCCATTTTACCCCATCTTCCACTACAATATTATTGTTTGAAATTTAATTCTGAATTTTCGTTAGACCAGCTAAATCGGAAATTCAGAGTTGTTTCAATGTATCGATTCTAATTAGTTAGTTTATGTAAGAAAAGCAAATAGTATGTGGATGATATCAGTGTACAATTTTTTTAAATTATCCAAATTAAGCCGAAAATTGTTCATAGATGTATAAATCCGTAATGTTCGGTTAACTCAATGAAACATAAACGAAAATTAATGGATATATTGAAGAAAGTGATAAATACGTGCTGAAATAAGGTGACGATTATACAGATTAATAATTGCAAAAATAATAGAGAACACACTCGTTTGAAATTAACACCTAGAACGAAATAAATGTCAATTAATGAAGGATGCAAAAGTCACTTTCTAATAAGAACTCAAGGACATGGTAAACAATAGAGACAATAGACTTGATAAAATCCGAATTCTCGAATGAAAAAAAAAAAAAAACCTTAAGAAACAATATGTACGTGTTAATTTAAAAGTTGATCAATCTGTATAATAATAATATTAAACGCATCATTTCGTTATTTGCACTTTGCAAGACAAGCAAACTAACTATTTATATACGTATCACGCTCGTGAATTCACCACGGATTAAATATTTTTAATAATATTCTTTGGAATAGTGAAGTAGTAATTTTGTGAATCTTTATCTGATTATCCGAGATCTTATTCGGTAAAATTTGTATAGCCTGAGCATAGGTAATGAGGAGTGTATTGGTTTTACTGTGAAGTGATTTTTATTTTTATTTTTTTCTGTCTATAAACAATTTTTATACCAGAAACCAGAAATCTTGCTCTACTCAAAAAAATAAAAGACATCTTTTTTGTTATATTTTAGATATTATTTTTAAGTAAGGGAGTCGTTTTTGATTTTTAGTGTAATTTTCTTAATAGTTAAAACAAACCGCAGAAAAAACGGGAAAGTTTACCGCATTAACAGTTTCATTAATTTCGGTTTGGCTTTTTAATATTAATTCAGTTAATAATAAATATAAAATAATTATACTTGCAGGTAATAAACGTGTTATAATTTTAAAAAAATTCTGAAGATTTTTGAAATAATAATACAGATTTGATATTTTTGTTTTCATGACAAAGATAAAACTGTATAAGCATTAGTTTAGTGGATATGTTTGATAATTTACATAGGTTTATTATAAGTTATACTTGTAGGAATATTATAAGTTTAAATTAGCATGGGAATCTTAAGAATCACTGTATTTTAAAACACATGTAACCTAAATTCACTTAGAATCTATTTTTTTTAGCACTGATTTAATTTATCGTAACATAATTTAAAATAAAATAACTCAATGTACTATACTTTTCTAACATGTCAGAGGAATATTTATATTTGAATATTTTTTTTTTGGTTTTGGTTTTGGTAAAAAATTAAAAAAACAAAACATTTTTTTTTTTTTTTTTAAAAAAAATTTGAAGATGGTCATTTTATAAAGTTTAATAATACTTTTAAACATTTTGACGTTTCAATTTTTTATTTTAGTTTATATTTACCGTATAATTAGGTAAGTAGATACTAAATTAACCTCCTACATATTATTAAAGTGATTCAGATCGGTTTATTTATAAATAAGGAAAAGTGTATATTCAAAGTTTTTTGTTATACTACTATTATCTAAAGATAATACTAACATATTTTTCATTTTTCTAATGAAAAATAAAGAGATAATAAAAAAAAGGTCAAAAAGAGTCATATATTTCCCCTATATTCATTATTATATTATACTCCAAACCTTCTTCCCTTGTGTCCTTTAAATAATATTGTAATTACTTTTTCGTGTTAGTACTATAACAACAATTTATGAAATTATACTGCCGTAGTCATGAGTTTTCTTGTTGCCCGCGTTCATGTCGAAATAGTTGTTGAATTTGATTGAGTTATTAAATATTTATTTGAATAACTCGATGACACAATTACTTACGCATCGAGGACGACCATAGTAACAAAAAAAAACAAACCGATTAACATGTATTCTACGCATGTTTATAAATTTATATTGATATGCATAATAAAATAATTGATAAATTCAAGCGAATTATTATTTATTGCATTTATGATTTTTAGTTAAAATCGTTTACGCTTCGATTAACGAAACGTGAAGTTAAAACCTTTCAGTAAATCAATAGGTACAAAATATCAGTTCAACGAATCGAATAAATCTGGCTGATCCTATATTATAATAAAATAAATATAATTTTAAAATAATTAATCCCGAAATGATTATAAGGATTTTTATTAATAATTTTAAAAGATTTGTTGTGTTTTGTTTTTAACGATAAACGCAAACTCATAAAAAATATTAAGAGATTTGTTATACAAAACAATTATTTATATTGTTCAGCCGAGTCAACATAAGAAAAAAAAAAAAAAATGCTCAACTTATATAATAATATTATAATACGAAAAATCAACAGGATAAATATTTTAAAAACCTGATATAATTCGTTCTACTGTAGAAGGGAAGTTAAGAATGACAAAATACAGGGTTATAATTTAGTTTGTATTTGTACGCAACGATATTCACCAACGATAAAAGGTTCTGAGCGGATTACGGTTAAGGTTAGGTTAGGTTAGGTTAGGTTAGGTTAGGTTAGGTTTTTGTTTTTGGATAAACTTAAATAAAATTATAAATCGTATGAACTTATAAATACGAAATAAATGTATAATTTTACATTTTTATCATTTCAAGTTGCCGAACATATGTATGGAACCAAAAAAGTCTTATTTACATAAATCGAAATATCTTACGTGAAAAACTGTGACTTTTCTGTGTTTCATTAATATTTGATCTTATATCTCTTACAAAAATAAAACTATTACATTATACTAACTTTAAGATTATGAGCGTTACGATGAGGAATATATATTTATTTTGCTACAATATGTGCTTATTTTATTTTTGTGTCTGGAAAACAAATTTTCTACTAGAACTCAAGCTAGTCTATCAACTTCAGAAGTGGTTACTGGTAGAACATATTTTAGTTAGAGTATCGAGGAGCTCATTTTTAAATTTCACTTTCAGTTTTTATAATAGCTAATGAAAAAAAACCGAGAAAAAATGTCAGAAAATGGAAAAATGTACGCAACAACTCTTTTTATACGACGTCTTTATTCGAAAATATTTAGGGTCGGCCACCTTCGTCCTAAATGTCCTCGCATCATCCTCGCATACACTAACCGTTCTCATGTCATTCTTAATCACACCCTAACACCTATTGTTTGGCATTCCTCTCACACTCTTTTCTTCTACCTACATTTATTTATATTATCACTTTTACTACTTCAGATTCCTTTATACTCATGGCGTGCCTAAACTATCTCAGTCTATTTTCTCATATTTTTTTTTTTTACTATACAACCTTCTCCGCCTCTAGTTATGTCAATTCCTCTCACCTATTGTCCCAACCCACATTCAAGGTGAGCTAATTCTCCAATGTCTTGTTTAGAATTTTTTATTCTGTTTCACAGAAATTTACATAGGTTGTTGACTCGACACGACAACCCCATTAAAGTAAATTAACATACTGCCAAAATTAAATATAAGAATATTATCTGTTCAACTATGTTGATTTTTTTGATATTTTAATTTTTAAACAAGATACGATTGTGTGAATAATTCACAGTATAAAAATACTATAATGTCACTTAAAAATTTAAAAAAACCCGTCATTATATTATAAAATATAAAATTAAGTATAAAATAGTCTCTACCGAATGCAAACCCGTCACGCCTCGCACCGCACGTTCGTGAAACGGAGACTTCACACGTGGGTCAACGCTATGTTAAGCATTGTACGAGAAGCTCTACTTACGTTATGTACTTAAGTACATACTTTACAAGTAAGATGTGCCATTATTATATGTCTGGTATAGGACGTATATAAATCATTGCTAATGAAAAACGATTCTGAGGGAAGTTCGGTTAAACATATTTTGAGAAATTGTAACTTGTAAATGATTAATTTCTAACTTTATAAAATAAATTACAAATGTACGTGCTTTTTTCTTTAATTCAGTTGAAAAATATTTAAGCAATAATAATTTTGTTGGTCTCCATTGCATGGAGAAGCTTATACCAGATACCTACTGATACAGTATCGGACGATAACCTAGTAAACAAAATGCCTTTGTAATAATCACGAATGAGGTGGGAGGACATAGTAAAAAAAGCGGGGGAAGCTTTTAGGCGGTTTCTCAATGACGTTATGAATTCTTTATCGTGTTCTGATAAATCCAGTAGCCAGGGCCTACCGGAAAATTTTAAAAGTTAGAGCTTAAGAAATAACTTTTTTTTTCTCTTGTTTCAGTTACAATAGTGAGTTGTCTTTTGGTGTTATCAGCACATATGTATATCATTAAACAAGATACGACAAATGGCGTCATTGGAATAACGTCATTCAGAGGTGGAACAATTGTAAGATTCAGGTAACGGATAACCAGAGGATAGGTTGTAAATCTTAAATATTGAATAAACTCAAAAATAAAAATGAATCATACAATATATCGTACATAAATAGTACGTTTCGGTAACTTAGTTTTTAGATTCTGAAGGGAACTAGAAACTTATTTGTTTAAGTAGAGCACTTTTTCTGAAAAGAAATTTGACTAGGGCGCTACTTTAAAGAAGCCATTTTTTGATTTTCCAGGAGCTTTCATAATAAATGGGAATGACACCAGGAAAAACATAGGAAAAACATAGAAAATTCACAAAATGTATTATTTTAAAATCGTAAATATTAAGACCTTTCAAAACATGTATAACCAAGCTAAAAATTGCATCCACAGGGTAATTTCTGAACAAAAATAACGTAAAACTCGTAAAATTTAAATTAAAGAGATAATACTGGAGATTAGTGCTGCCAGAGTTGTAGGTGAGTAGTGGGGAATGTGGGATACATAAGGTTATTTCATTTATATCTGTAAGCATTGCTGACCCAAAGACGATTCCGAGCGCAGTTCGGTAATATATAATTTGAAGTGCCTTAATTTATTTTAATCTAACCTTACTACGTTTTTTCTTGATTATTATGAAAACTTATTCGAAAATTAAAAAAACAAACTGTATCAATAATTCAACAAAAAAGGACTCTTGTCGTATTTCAATTGGAGCCATATTTGTGCAAGAAACGTAGTAGGTACTTATTTAAAATGAAGAAATCGTGAAAAAATTGTATTTTTTTTCTCCGGTTAATCGTTTCGAAAATCAAAAAATGACCAATGTATTTACTAAGTAGATAAAACTGACTTTCAGAAAAGGTGCTACACTTGTACATTGGAGCAAGTTTTCTAGGATAAAAGTGGTTTACAGTATATATATATATATATATTAAAATAAATTACCATTAAAAAAAAATTAAAAAAGTCGTCCGATGATTTTGGAAATTTAACTACGTCTAAGTAAGTCCAATATAAGTATTATTACCAAGTTTCAAGTCTCTACGTGTATTTATAACCGAATTACAGCAAAAAATTTAAATTCCTTAAGAGCTCAAAAATTTTAGCAATGATATCTTAGGAAACCAAATCAAAAAGACCACAAAAAAGGTATCTTGTGATTTTTCGATTAAATTATTTTTTTCGGTAGGAAATGTCGTCCGGGTTTTTATGAAATAATGAAATCGTAAAATTTTATGTTTTCCTAAGTTTTTTCCACTACAGTATTTTTATTTAAAAAACGGCGTCTAAAATTAAAAAAATGACCAGTTTTAAGTACAATTTAAATAACATGAACTTTTAGACAAATTTTTACACGTAAAAAACTGAGCAAGTTTACTAGGATAAAACGTGTAAAATCAATAGCTTCTTCACTACGCATGGAATCTAAAATTAAAAATTAAAAAAATAGCTGAAAAATGTGCAAAATATTTTTAAAATGTTACCAAGTCTATAAAAGTCAAATATAAGCTTACTGTCTAAATGTTAAGTACTTATTTCTTCCAATACTTTTAACTGAATTACAAAAAAAAAAAACAAAATTAAAAATTAAAAAAGCATTATTTCATAAATTTTCTTGGTCTTTCTACGTTCTTTTCGGGTTTTCTCAGTTATTAAAAAAAAAAAAAATACACATAATATGAAAACATGACTTTCTTAAACGACAACACAATTAAAAATTCAAAAATAATAATATTTTTTTAGTTTTCTATTGCAGAAATATTTTCGGTAGATAACATATGCTCTAACAAATTAAAATAATCAAATCGTAACATCATACATTTATCAGTTTTCATTTATGGTTATTCTCAATTATTATGAAAATTACTCGGATAAATAAAGTAAATACTTCCTTCGAGAGTATTTAAATCCGAAATGCAACAAAATAAGTTTCTTGTTATTTTTTTATTGAAGTAAGATATTTAGTAGGAAACATAAGTTACAAAAATGTAAAATCATAATTAAAAAATTATCGTTACGTCTTAAATATTTGTCTGTTTATCCTTACATTTTCCCAAATTTTACTAAAATTGCTTGAAAAATTATAAAATGACCTTCTTAAAGTACTCACTAGATAAAGTTTCTTTTTAGATCTGTTCCATCTTACATTTGATTTACCGGAGAAAGATATCTAGTAGAAATTGTGTACACAGTATAAAAAATAAAATTAAAAAATATACATCATTGTAAAACCAATATATTCCTCATTTCGCTCAGAATCTAAAATTCAAATAAATAAAGCAGCACACATTATAGTAAAACCAATATATTCCTTGCTTCGCTCAGAATCCAATATTTTATTTGACGAGGTATTATTACACTATGAAAACGTAGAGAACGACGAACGTATACACAATAAAATAGTGATACGATTATATTACGACAATCATAAAACGTATGCGATATATTTAAATAAAGATTATTGATGGAGGATACATATTGTGTTGGCAAAAATATTAGTCTATACCAGAGATTCTCAATTTTTTTTTTCATATGTATTTATAAAAATATTATATCTACGTATTTATGGTAAAAATGACGATGCACGCGGTTTTACTTAATAACTCTCGTTGAAACCTATTTAAATTTCATGAACCCCCAATTTTTGTTTTCAATAATATGGACCCCTTGCAGACCAGAATAGACCCTTGGGTCTATATAAACACCTTAGGAAACCTCTGGTTTACATCTATCGTTCTATTGTATACCGATAACTTAGCAATTTATATCAAGAATTTTATGAATAAATATATTGATAATGTATATGCTATTATATCGTATTTTAATTACTCGTTAAATATAATCAAAAGACTATATAAAAACAATGTATAGAAACTAATGCTTAATTAAGTATTTAATTAAGTTGAGTATAATATATAGTATCATTTTTTTTAAGCCTTTTAATATTAAATTTTAACAAAAATCGTAAAAATCACGGCATTTCAACAGGCACAAATAGAGGAGACTAGGGAGCCTAAGCCCCATCTAGAATTGCTAAAGCGCCCCAAAAACTAATGATTTTACTACATTGGAAAGATATATTACTTTTCGTGCATCACAAATGATTCGATTGGTGCGTCGAGAACTACGCTAACAACGGGTAGTTGGTGGAAAATACGTAGCACTGATAATAATCGGTCGGCGGACTGATTGTTCAGAATATCTTATGCAGAGTCATGGTTTTAATTTATAACGTTTTTTGTTTAAATTATAAAGTTTGTCATTTTTTGTGATTGATTTGTATAATAAATTAAATACATATTATCCACATTAATCGATGTCTGTTGAGAATATACAATGAACGTGAAGTGTAAAGTTTAGCAATTTGGAGATTCCTAATATTGAAAAAGATATTGTTTTTGACGTAGAAGAGATTAGAAATACTTTTAGTAAAACTAAAAGGAGAATAAAGTTATTGCAATTAGGTTTACTAACTCCCATTATAAAAAAAAAACAAAAAAAAAAAACAATAACGTGTTAATATATTATATTATTATGTGAATTTGAATTTTGATGGTATATTATATGAGTGTACCTGTATTATATGTCTATGTTTATTTGTAATTTATGTCAGAGCGCAGTGAGGTTATTTTTTTTTAAGAGGTTTTGTAATTATTTAAAAAAATCATAAAAGTATCCAGTATCCTGACCTGAGCTACAGCCCCCCCCCCAATTTCAAACACTATTTCCGCCTATGCATTTCAAATATGTATAACTGAATTCTGTTCAGAATCGTTGTTAGTTAGCAATATAATGTTGTGATATTATCACTCTAATGTGTATGATTAAGTTATAGATTATTGTAATCATAAAAAAAAAAAAAAAATACGGTTAATTGATTCAAATGTTCAAAACTAAATAACTTACTCGACTAAACCGAAAACTGTAGTGTTTTTATTATACATATATTTTTAAATAATTTTAACCCAAATAACTGATTCGTTTTTGAAATTCAAAAAAAAAAAATTATTATAGACATAAAATAAAATACGATTTTACAATTCTTTTTTTTATACAAATAGCATGCAAAAATATGCAATTTCATGGAAATATTCAAAAATATGCAAAAAAAAAAAAAAAGGTTCCGTTCAGTTTAGAATAATGAACTGAATCGTCAATGTATAACTAAAATCTACAGTATAATGCAAGAGAAAATATTTTTTATAACACGTACTAGAAAGACCAAACCCAAGTTCACATTTTTTAGGATTTATTTAGGTCATTTTATTAAAATTTTGTTAAATGTAGACTTTTTTATTTTAAAACAACTAGGTCGTTCAAAATATTATCTCCAAAAATTTTGTTTTTCCATAAATATTTTTACCTTAATGATTTTGGGTATTCTTTGTCCATACCATAACTTCATCAATTACTTAGTATTATCTTTATGATTTGTATTTTGTTTTTTTCAAAATTATTATTGCAGCCAAAAGACGTTATAATAATGGGGAAATTTTGATTTTGATAATTATACAATCGTTTTTAAGAATTATGCATTGAAATCCTATAGATACTTAACATTAATCGCATAGCTAACGAAATTTCACGTTGTTTTAAACCACTATGTTGTCCATTTATAACAATATATTATATTATAACAGACGTGTACAATAATTTTTAATCAATTTTTATAATGTGTATGAAGACGCGTACGACCTAATGATAACTGATCGGCATTGATTCTATAGGTCAAGAAAGAAACCACGATAATCCGTGGTCACCATCCGAGTTAAAATAATAATTATTACTACACTAGTATAGATATTATATGAACATAATTTGTAGAAAGTTCTAATGAAAAACCACGGTATGTCAACTGGAAACCTCTTGAAAATATTTCAATCGATAACATACTATAATATAATACTGATAGATATACGAAACTAATTTCCTAAATAGGATTATATTATTATTATTAGCCACCACGCGGTTAATAATATCCTTCACTTTCTTATTTCTTCCGGCCCTACCCACAAGCATGGTCACGTCTTTATCAATATAAATACAGAGTGATTATTTTTTTTACCGTGAACCAGCAGTAAGTACCATTGTAACCACCATTGGTAAGTATATACATTTAATTTACAATAGTATCCAGAAAAAAAACGAAAAGTATAACAATATAGAGAAATAAAGAAAAATAAAAGTTGTAACAGTTATATCACTGAAGTAGTATAGAAAAATGTACACAATATCGCGATACATATAAATCACCCACTATATTCTCGTCCCTAACTCTTGTCAGTATTCCTACTTTTGTTCAACTAATTACGAACTAACTTATATTCCATGATATAATTCTATCTTCATAGACAAAGAATATTCTATTAAATTTAAATTTATAATCACGCACTGGTATCAAACGAACATTATAATATAAAATAACAGATAAGTCTTTTCTTTTATATTTATTCAATTCTACTTTTTTTTTATCACATAAAATGCGAGTTTTTCATAATTAATGAGACGATATTTATTGCAAAGAAGTGATACAGTCGAAACACTCCCACTATACACTTAAATCCAATCTCAGATGGCTTATAATGATGGTTTTGAAAAATCTATTATACAACAAAAAATCCAATTATTCTGATAAAATATCGAGTCAATAAAAAATATAAAATGTATACGATTTTATACGTATTAATTTATAATTATTTATGGATTTTAAAAAAGAAACTGATAGTACTGATGGATTTTTCATTGCTTTTAAAAGGAAATTGGCAGGGAGGATACAAAGTATAATTTAATATATATATATTCTATATTCGACCATAAATTAATGCTATATCATAATAACAAAAAACAATTCTGAGCATCAGTCGTATTTTTCTCCTTGCTGTCAAGGTAATAAAGAAATTAAAAAAAATTATACGACCAACCATCCCATTTATCAAAAAATCTATTAAGAATATCAAAAATGACTTCTAAAATTATAAAATTTGAAATAACTGTATGGTCGAAAAAATTAATTATACACATTATTTTAACGAATTGAATATTTTTTTTTCACTAGAATGATTTTGCTTTTTAATATAATATTACATAAAACTCTCTGGTCTATATCTACGTAAAAAAGGTACACAGTTTTAGTGGGGGGAATGTATTTTTACACTTAAGTGACGTCTGTGCCTATTTGCGAGTTGAATTTAATAATCATTTAATTGTGTTATATTATAGTTTGAGTAAAATACAAATAAAAAAAAGTATTAATAATAATTTAAAAAAAATACTTTAGTTCATTGAGCAAACTATATAGGTTAGGTTAGGTTAGTTTAATATGTATTATTGTTATTATTATATATATATATATATATATATATATATATATATATGCCAATCGCTCGTTTAGAAAATTGTACCTTCGTGGTGTTGTACAATCGTTATATAATAATTATTTCTGTGAACTCACCCAATACATAATTAAAATTCATTAAAATCGTTAACTAATTGTGTTAACCTACCTATACGATTTTTTACACGAGGTACATAAGTCACCCTTACAAGGTCCCTCGCTTTTTTAACTCGTGTTTGATCTACACTAAAATATTATGTTGGCATGAAATAACTATACTAGACATGAATAAAAATAATTATTACTAATATAATGCCTATATTTTGTACAGCAGTTGTTATAATTTAGTCCTAATAATAAAATATATAATTTGAAAAAAAATAGGTAGCCGGTATGCACCCGGAACTGGAGGTATAAGTGTTGACATAAGAACAAAAGAGTCGAAATAAAAAAAGCAGATTAGAGAACGTCGTATGGTGTAACATCATGCACAAGTTGGATGGGACTACAGAAATTAATTAATCACAATAGTTACGAAGAAATCATAATGATTTATTGTGAATGATGGTATTAAAACTTTTAATAAAATCAAATAAAATCGGAATACCTAATATTAAAACATATTTTTAGTGTTCATTAGCATTTAGAGTAACCGTTAAAAAGAAAACTTTCAAACGAGAAGAAAATATATTCTGTAGGGGGTTATAATATTGCCATATGTATTTTATAAGCTGTTTTTAAATTCACTTTATTACCTATACAGTAGATATTTACAGGGATTTTTTTTGTTTTGTTTTGAAAACACATAATAACATTTTTATTGAATCGTTTTGTCTTGATAGAAGTTGTTGTTTATCGAAAACAAATACGCATTGGTTTTTTAAAAGCTTCTATACGCGCATTATAAGATCAAGAGCTTATAATAACGTTATTTAATCTATTGCGCAGTGTACAGCAAACTGTTGGACTTGTATTATAAAACAGTAAAATATGATATTTTTAGAATCAAACTATTGAATGTCGCAGTATACAGAGTATTGTTTATATGTTATTATTTTATCTAGCGATTTTTTCGAAGGGTTTAAGTACATTTGATTTAAGTTTTTTTTTCTAATCACAATGAAACTGTTCATAAGCTTTCTATTCACACTTGTTTCAAATATTTATCATTACTTTTATTATACTTTATACATGAGCATAATAAATTTTAAAATTGAAACCCTCTCTCCTTTTCCAATACTGCAGATTCAAAAAAAAATATTATTTTTTCTAAAAAATGTTAATGGACAAAACAATTATTTTATACATACCATTTATGAGTGAGAATGGTTTAATATTTACACCAAAGGTAATTATATAACTGCATGTCCATTTTTATATGATAACTGGTCAGGCGTACATTTTAAACTATTTTAACTTATAAACAGTAAATTTAATATTAATTATATAGTGTTATTAAACATTTGTATACAACATTATCTTTTCTAAACAAATTCAAAAACGGGGTTGGAATTATTGATAAAAATCAAAAGTTGATGTGTGTTTAAATAAAGTAAAAGCAATATTTTGAAAATATTTTGAATAACAACATTAAACGATTCTATAAATGAAAAAAAAAAGATTAAAATAATTTTTTTCGAAATATTAGTTCATAATCGTCGAATTATGACGAAAGAATCACCCTTTAGTTTAAACAAATACTTGTTACAATATTTTTATTTGATCTGCATCGCATTGGTAACGTAACGTTGGATTTCCAGACACTTGTGATATTTTTATGAAAAAAAAATTTAGTACCTAAATAAAATGTATGGATCATACGAATATCATAATATGAGCTTATCGTGCAAACATTTAAAAAAATGTATAAAATATAATATTATGGCGTCCTCGAAAAGAAAAAACCAGACGATTTATACGTGATAGGCGGATGTACCCTCTTAAGGGTTTATCATCTTTGTTCCCTATCGAAAACCGTGACCGTATACAAAGTTAACATTATACTTGACGTCACTCATTCATTTATTATTATCGATGATGATGATGACGATATAAAAAAAAAAAGTCCTTCACATCCTAACATATTGAATTTGTGTCACAAACAAAAATACCAAAAAAAATGAAAAAAATAAAACAAAAAGTTAGTTTAACCGACTAATGCAGTACTACGTCATCAAAATTCTAAAAAAGATTCCAAACATCCAAACAAGTAATATTGGTAAATTTATTAATGTTATTTTAAAAACAATGACCTATCACCTCGTCATTGATGTTCCGTTCGTTATTTTTTTTCTATTTTTAAAATTGATTAATTTATTATCACTCATTACTATTGAATCACAAAACTTATGGTATGATTTTACTCAAAAATTTAAGTTTAAAATGCGGCATTTCTATTCTTAAATTCCTTACACTTTTAAATTTGTATGTTTTTTAATAATTAAAAAGAGAAATAATAACAATACATTTTGATAATATTAATATTTAATATATATTATGGTTGCAAAATTATGATTACGGCGCATAACCGTTTCGGAATAGGTACCGAAATTATACAAATATTTATAGTAAATAAATATATAAATACAAAATGTATAGATAAAAAAAAAAAATTAATTAATTAATTAATGCGTCGTTTGGAGTATTATGATAAGTGTATTATACGACTAGTTTCAGATTAGAAATTCACCATTAAGTATAACACAATCAAAATATAAAACGCGACTAACCATTTTAATAATTTTGTTTTTACTTTATTATTTTATTATACACAAATATTTTTTCTTAGAAATAGACTGTAAGATTGCATTAATATAGACGATATATTCTCTATCTCACAGTATTAGAATTAGAAAAATAAATGCAGAGATTTATTACAGATGACGATAATTCTTTACATTTCAAGCTATTAGTCAGAGAGTGGTATGTGTATTTCATACTTGAGACCCGGACAACAGAGGAGAATTACTAGTTGCAGTTTTTCTACGAATCTTATGTGTTAATGATACTTGATTAATCATAAAAGTAGTACCTACACGATTGCTTAAATCATTCAACTAGTTGTATCAAACAGAAAATTAAGAAAATTGTTACGAAAATAAATAAAACAGCATGCGAACTCATTTAGACTTAAGACCAATTAATTATAGTCTTGCAGTTATAAGTTTAAAGTGAAAGAATAAAATTACAACTGATTTAATATTTGAACCAAAATTTTAATTTCTATAATAATTAAATAGATTTGCTAAAACGTCAAATTATACAAAGAAAAAGTGATGGTAAGAAATAAAAAAAAAACACAAATAGCTTAAAATTTTACTTGATACACTATTGTCAGTATTTTCAATTTTATATTAATTAAAAATAACTTTTAACTCATTTAATTGAGTTTTTTTTAAAAAATTGTTTCGGAATAGAATCTAAGACTTAATTTTTTATAACTTAGTTATATGCTTGGTAATCTATAACTATAAAACAATTAATTCGATATGTTGTATAAAATCAAAAATTCACAATCAGTTAGTATAAAGTTGAAACTGTGAATTTGTTTAATATCAGTTATAATATTATACGATGGGTCATATGAGGTGGAAACACTAAATATTATACTGCTTAGAGTTAAGCAAGTACAAAATTATGTAAAAATAAATTCATTTGATGGATTATAAATCTATATATGTGTAGGATTAACTTATTCTTACCAGACTTAATGATAAAAAAAATTCCAATTTTCTGCAAACTAGCTTTTTTATATATAGATATATACAAATATAATGCAATTTATATTTATTAAATACACCTGTCACAAAAGTATTAATGTAGTTCAAAAATGAAGAAAAATGCTGAGAAAATATAGTGGGTGTACAAAAGTAACCAAAAAATAGTTTACATTAGAGATCATTTGGAACAGGGTACATTACTAGGTGTTTATTATTGTCCAAGAACAAAAATAAAATAAAAACGTTATTAATTAAATAATAGATCGTAAGAAAGATCTGTTATCTGAAAGCCTGAAAGCCACATTATATTATGTTGTGCGAGTAATGAGTAGGTACAGTTAATTCTATTTAAAATCAAAACGTCATCTGTTATTACAAAAGAATATTAGAGATAAAATAATATTCGGAAAATTTAAAAGAATATTCATACCTAGTCATTATACAGTTTTCACGTCAACTTTATACAATGATTCGTTAAAAATATTATTTCACTCTTTACAGAGTAAATAATATTACATTATGCAAAATTGACTACAATACTATACAGCATAAAAAAAAATCTTTATTCAATATTATTATACCATTTTTTAATCAAAAATGTAAAACTAAAATGTCAGTACCTATACTGTGATTGAAAGAAAATAATATTATGAGTTTTTTTGTGTTTAGATCAAAATTAAAATTTAGATGCTTGTTTCCGAAGATTTACAGTCATTATAATTATTTTTTTTTATTTTTAGTTTTTCGTGATTTGTACTCAACCTTTCTAAAAAAAAAAAAAAAATACACAACTAAGAAATTTACTTTCGTTTTAGAAAGTATTCCTGAAAAACGTTTATGAATACAACATTTTAACACGTTTTATATTAGTAAAAATTTTGTCACTTATCACCTCTAAAAGATAAAACTGGGTGGAAATTTAACATTATCTTTAAAAGATGTTAAATTTTCACACAGTTGTACTTTATTTGAAAAAATGTCTAGATTTCCATTCTTATTTTTATTAAATTTAAAAAACTAAAAACATAGGTTACACACATCGGTTCTTTTGAGTACATTGATAAAAATGCGACTACCGTAATACTAAGAAAAACTAATAATATACTTAAAATCGTTGCCTCTAGTGCCTGCATAAATTATATTACACTGTATATATCCTATAATTATAAAACTTCTCACCTACTACTGTGCCACCTTTTGTGGTCTACTTTTGGGCGATGTACGGAAGAATACTTTTTTTTAAAAATTTGAATATCAAAAAAAATTAAATTTTTATCCAAATAGATTTCGTACGTAAGTAAAATTATAAACAAATTATCGACACAAAAATATTTAGTAATAATAATCGATGGTTTAATGAATGAGCAGTGACCATCACGTTAAACAATTTATAGGTATATCTCATGATCTATCTTGTCAAAAATTTGAAATATACTTTCCCATGAGCATTACTACATTATAGTTCGTTTATATGGTCAGTAAGATTAATGTTTAAATGTTAATTTTTTCTAGTAATTTCGTTAAAATCACTTACATGCAACACATTTAATACTGCAGCAGAAGGTGCGAGGTCCCCTGGAATTCGTTAATTAGGTACGATACATATATAATTAAATGTTACTGACTTCTTTATATCGAATCGAGAATTGTTGTTGTTACAGACAAATGATGTTATTGAATACTCCATCGTAATATTGTAACAAAAAAAGAATAAAAGAAAGAAACCCCGGGACACAGTAACGAAGGATCGTGAGAATTGAATATTGCATTTACTTTCCGAAGATGAATGAAAAAAACCCTTGTATTTGGGTAAGAATTCTTATCGAAATAAACCGAAAGTGAACGAAAAAAGAACCACGCACTTGGCTTATTTTTCAGGGGAAAAGGTCACTATTGAAGTTTAAGCTAAGTGCAAAAACCGTAATATTATATGTGGTGATTTTTTTTTGTCTTACGCGGGCCTTCCTGTATATTACCATTGATTATAGATAGTATAGACAGCATTGACCTGACCTAATTTTTTGGTCGCGTAAAATAAAACTCCTGATAGATGGCAATACGACTATTGTTACAGTATAAAATTAAATAAATTTGTGTATAATTTTGTTATCATCACAAAGGTCAACGACGGTCGGGGAACTCCGGCTAACGGCTACCTGTTTATGATTGCAGCAGAATAGTTATTAGTTTTGATCATATTAATGATAAACGAAAGTGTAATGACTGTACGTAAATGTTTCTTATCCCCAATAGACTAGCTTTTATGAAATTGAGATTGGATAATATTTAGGTATTTATATAATTCTGTAATATTTTAGATGTATAAATATTAAACAACCTAGGTGCTTTATAAGCCTCTTTGCCATAATATAATTTTATAATAAAAAATAATAAATAATAAATAATAAATTTAAATATACTACAAAATTAAGTAAATTAGTACATTTATTATATATTTTATTGATGCTTAAATATTTTTGATTGCACTGCTGGAATAATATTCTTGTTTTTTTGCCATTTGCATTCTTTAAAAATGCGTATGGTCAATAAAAGTTTAATCCTATAAACAAAATGTTGCTGACAAGGTGAGTCAATGAAATTGGCGCACTTTTGTTTAATTTTGTTAAAATAAATTTTACCATGATACAATTTCTTTTTCACTTTTCATTTTATTAAAATGTTTTTCAAACATCTCTAAACTTCTATTACACATATTTATTTACCAACTAGATGGTTTTTTTTTAAAACCTTCGCTCAATATTTCAATGTATTCAAATGTTTTGTGTAAAATTAACATTTGACGTAGATCGTTTTCTTGTTCGTCCATTAACATTTTTCTAGTTTTCACAATTAAAATTGTTGACACATCGTTTAGCCAAGTAGTCAGCGAAGTATGGGATTGCACAATTTTCTAAGGTTATTTTCGGTATATCAATTATTTTTGTTTCGGATTCTGATGAGGATGAACTGGATGTTTGATATGTTTTATTAACAACTTCAATGAGTTCAAATTGGTCATTTATAAAACTTTTATTTTGTATCATATCTATATTATATAATACGTCTACTATTAAATATTCATCTTGATCCAACTCGCAGTTACATTTGTCAGCAGCTTTCATTAGAGAAAATGAAATAATATTGGAAAAGCAAGTAAGAAACATTCGGGCTTTTTAGTTTCTTGTGTATCCACCATTTTTTTTGCCTCACTATTGAAAACATATTTTCCAAAAGTTTTTGATTTAATCTATAAGCAAAAATATTGTTTATTATCGTCTTGTCGAAATACATGGTTTATGTCAAGTTTTTCTGATTAATATATATTTAGTAAAGCTGTTAACAACCATACCATACCCGTAAAACATGTTGGTATAGACACTTTTTTATCCTTATGACTAACTTTTTAAGCAGTTTAAAATGTCAATACTGTTTTTTTAATAAATTCTAATATGTGCTGATTATTTTCACTCATAGGTTGAAAGTATTGTTTATTTAAAGTAAAAATTCAACCGAGTCAATAGGCATTTTTGATTTTAACTGTACTGTTTCTATATAGGTTTTGATAACTGCAGATACACTGTTGCTAAATATTTGAATGGCAAACTAACAAGATATTTTTTGAATTGGGTTTGGAGTATTTTACACATTGTTCGAGCTGTGATGTTTTTTATATCGATTTTATATGTCTTAAGTATATCTTGAAAAGATATATTTTATTTATTATCTGTACATCCCCAGTTAAATGATTGTTTTTCAAAATTTTTATCAAATGTGGAATATCATATAAAAGGTATATTTTTTGACCATCTATTTCAGTCATAGGACTTAATTCAGTTACACCGAGTAATTAAAAAAGTTTCCGATTTTGTGTACTTTGGTCAGACACAATGACCATTGGTAATAATCAGACTTCAAAATATATTTGATGCTTTCTTTTCTAAGAATATTTAAGTTGTTGCCACTAACACCATTATTGAACACGTAAATGCACAAAAAGGACTTCCGATTATTGTAAAGACCTCTTACCATAAAGACCATGGCAGATTTGACAAACTTTGATGTATGACCTAATGTACTCAAGTTCTCAAAACCCTGAGTCATATCTAGTCTTTTATTGTATTCGATACCCTTCATTATTGATATTTCATTGGGTAAAATAAAACATTTTAGATCACTGTAAGTCATATCAGTTACTTTTAATTTTATTTGGTTTAAATATTCCTTAAAAAATCCAGGGAGATACTAATAGAATTTATCCAACGCCGCACTGTAATTTAACCTAGTAACACTATACCATTTTTTTTGCAGATATGTTAAAAGTGATTTGTAATAAATCGACAAAGCAAGTTTTTCTTTGTTCATTGGCCGAGGTTTACAATTTATATGTATCAATTGCAAAACTACCAGAAATTTTGAATTAACAGAAGGGAAATTGGTTTGACTGAAAAAATTTTGAATAAAATCTTTCTTATTTGTTTTTATATCAACTTTTTTTTAATGATGTGAAAATATCTCGTTTTTTTTTAATAACTACCTTGCATTATTTCATTTTTCTTGGAGTATATATTATTTTGCTATCAACTTTATCAACTCTTAGAATTATTTTTAAAATTATGTTTTTTCTGTGGACTCGGCATATTTATCAGTTCTGAAACCCAAGATGTAATTTTTGGTGAAATCGATATTGAAGGACTATTACCAAATAACGGTGTATAATTGAACTTTGAATGTTATTTTTATGTTTATATTTTGGAGTCAGTACTTTAATAATATTTGGCAAAGGTGAAACATTTATAATCCTAGGGAAACCAAAGAAATAAATAAATAATTAATAAATAATTCAAAACATTAAATGAATCAATTAACCACCAATAGATGTAAAAAAGAAAAGTATAGACATTTCTTAGCAAAATTAGTTATAAAACACAAAAATCCGCATAAAGATCAAATCAGTGGTTTCATTGGAGGTTTCGTAGAATTAGAATTCGTTAATTTTTCTACGATTATTTCTTACCAAATCAGGGGCATGCTCACAAGGGAATAGAGTATCATATCCCTCCTCAAACTTTTATTTTTGGTAACTCATTTATGAATTTCCTGTAATTATTGTCTTTTTTAATCGATATTTTTTTTTAATATTAATGAATTCAATGTGACTAAGAGAGGCATGAAGTGGCATAAAAAATTAGAATTGATTTAGTTTTTTAGCTTTGTTTGATTTTTTGTTAAGTTTTCCTAATAATTACGAAAAACCGAAAAAAAAAACGCAGGAAATACCACAAAGTGTACAACATTTTTTTTTTGTTGTTGTTGTTGTTCGGTTTAAAACGATTGTATAGACTTGCAGTTTCTAGTGCCCATGAATAATATTTTTAAATCAGGTACAACAACATAACTTAAATCGTTATTCTTCATTAAAATACATAACTCCTTCCAAATTTGAAATTAAAATGTTTAGGTATACTAAAAAAAACCGTGTTATCCTAGTATAGCTTTTTTACTTAAGAATTGCCCCCCTCTATCAGAAACGCCTATTAAGCGCACCACAAAATATTTTTTCTTTGTAGGTAATAATCTAATAAAATAAAAAATAACTAGCCGTTTATCTATCTATCAATATTCATGATTAGGTACATTTGTATACCTTGAAACAGCTCAACCATTTTGTGTTGTGCATTTTTGTAATTTTTTTGGAGTGATATTAATTATCAACATATATACGCACATCTAGAAACAACATAGATATTATATTTTTTAACTAACATAAAAAGTGAGATTTCGCTCATACTTAACCAAAAAAAAAAAAAATTGTAAATAGGTATTTGATAATTTACATTCAACAATAGAATCTTTTTTTTGATCTACTCTATGACTAAATATTAAAAGATTTAAGAACCACAACATCGCATTTATTATTTTTGTCTATATAGTTAAGAATAATTGAAAATAAGTTTTAGATACTTTTATTAGATTATGCATTTTTATATTCAAAACGACATAACGTTATTTTTAAATGTATTGGGTTATTTCCCTAAATAACTATTATGTACAACATTTGGTTTTAACCTTGATTTTGGAACAGTTGGGTATGAATAATCATTCCTTCGAAAATGAGCTGAGTAGATTACTTTTTTTCTCAACGTTTTTGGACTGAAAGCTTTTAATTCAATGGCACCTATTCAATTAATGTATTTGATGATATAAAATATTGTTACCGTTTATAAGTAATAACCAAAACGAAAATATTTATATAACTGTTAGTCAGGGTCTATTATCGTGTATTATAGCACACACTTTGTGTATTAGAAAAATGTAAGTGTACAGAAGCAAATTCTTGTGTGTCGTAATTTTTACATCAAGTCTATATATTATTATCTTTATTTATATAATTCTACTATACGTGTGTGTCACTGAACTCCTCCTAAACGGCTGGACTGATTTTAACGAAATTTTTTATGTGTGTTTGAATGGGTCCCTGGATGGTTTAGATTCATAATTGAACCCGATAGGTGGCATTGTAAGGGTAGCTGACACAGAGTAATTGGTATTTTTAATACAGCGATTTTTTTTTTTTGTTGATTTATGGGTTACCTTGGTGATACGGATGAAATTAAAAAACAAACAAATGAATAATTAGTAAGATAAGTTGTCCCAAAATTAAAATGTTCATTCAGATAGAAAATGAATAGATAAAGATTCATCAGAGGGCGCCAAGAGAGTGATACAATCTAGTTATTACTTTTTTAAATATATCGGCAAATACGCACATTTATATTATATAAGTATGTATAAATGAATTGATATTTTTTTGCCGACGCCATAACTTGAAAACGGACGAACCGATATGCCTGATTTTTTTGTCGTGTATTCGTAAGGTTATTATGAGACGATTTTTGGAAAATCTACCGGAAAAGTTTGCACTGACAAAATACCGATCCATTTTTATACATACAGATTAACAACTAAATTATTAACTTTATATTAATATAAATTGTCGACCAATGTTCACATGAAGGTATAAAACAAACGTCATGCCGTCTGCGAACGACAATTAGCTATAATACGGTACACGCGCTTTCCCGCTGTCGAGCGTCCCCACTCCCTAATAAGTTAGATTAGGCTTAACTTCCTTTAAAATCCATCAACCCCCCCCCATTTAAAAAAAAATCTAGGTTTCGTTATTTTTCGTATGAAAATCATGAAAAAAATGTCATAATAAAATACTTATTCCGCCGAAGGTGGACTACCACTTTCCATCTATTTTTTTTTTTTTGATTCATTACTCACATGGTCAAAAACTTAAAAGGAATAGGGGTAAAAAAACAATAGAAAATTGGGAACGCTGGGCGGGACAGCTATATTAGCTGCATGTTCCGAGGAGCAAATATTGGACGACGGACTCGGAATTCACAATTAATCCAGAACCGTCGGTCAAATAGATCGGCAGAAGATCAATTGACAAACAATGAAAATTTAAGAAACCAGGCTGCAATCACACGTACTAATGAAAGTCAAGAGCAACGCAATGAACGCCGTCGAGCTAATGCATTGACACAAAAGGCCCGTCAACGAGTCACCAAAACATTATAAAATAAAACTATTATAATTTTTATTATCACTATTATTTACACTATTTAAATATCACAATAGAACACAGGTGACCCAAATGAGAGCTGTTTTGTTCCATTTAAAATATTTAGACGTGAAAGGAAATCATTTTTCTACATCCAAAGTGGTTTACATAATTGGGAAAAACTAAAAAACGGAAAATACGATTTTTTTAAAATTAAGGCGCAACGATTTCATAATTAAAAATTTTAAGATTAATTTTTCTACTATTAATCTTTGTCTAAATTTCCAGAGTATCGTATTTTCTGAAACAAAATTTTGTTTAATTTATGAGTAAGTAAGTCGCTGTTTGATTTCTAGTATTTAATATCAATACCATTTATTTATACCGTATAGTTTTTCTAATAATTACGAAAAACTGGGGAACAAAATAGGAAATAGGTTCAACGAAGTGTTCCTACAGTGTTTGGTTTTCTGTTATTATTCGGTTAAAAATAATTGTAGAGACCTCTAGTTTTCACAAAATATTTATATTGACATTAAGTAGACGTGGTCAAATTAGGCTATTTATAGGTATTTAATATTTTCTTGTTTTTAAAGGTTTGAATTTGTTCGTTTGTTAGGTATCTGTGATTAAAATGATACGACTTGAAATACTTGAAAATTTAACACAAGGTTTGTTATAGATTGTCTTAAATGTTAAATGGTTTAGTTTTTTTGTACAAGCATTTAAAGATCAAATTTTGGGGGAAATCGTAAAAATTGCGGTATTCAAAACATGTCATAACGTACATCTTGCCAATACTGTCCGGTTATACCCAATTGAATTTTTACTATGTTATAGTCATAGACATATTCAGAAATTTGGTGTCCAAGTACTAATGTTTTTCCACCCCCCTCCCTACACCAAAAAAATTAAAAAAATTATTCGACTTTTTTCACCTGGCACGTCAGAGCTTTTTCCGGTGACCACTCCTTATCGTTGTCCTTTTTAGAACAAAAGTTATTAAAAAAAAAAGCATATTTTTAACTAATAATAGTTATAACTAGTATTATACAAAATTAGTAGTAAAATTAGTACTGATGTATCATTTGATGTAAAAAAATTAGTTATTTTAGAATTTTTAGATACTAAATTAGCAGTTTTAATTAGTTTTTTCTGCAGCTTTTCCATATACACCGTCACTTAGATTTATTATTTTACCAGCCATAGCTGCATGCGTTTGTTTATCACTTAAATAGGTAATACTAGCAAATGTATAAAATTTAAGCAAATACCAATTTAATCTATAATAAATAATCGACATAAAAATGAATACACAAATATTAATAAACTAATATATAAAATTACGTATTTAATCTTATCTTTGTGACTGAATGTTTTTTTATTATAAGTATTATTAGGTTATTACTTATTCTTCAATAGATATATTTTAATTTTTGATGAATATATAATAGTATTAAATAATAAAGAAAACCGTAAAATATAAAACACAATAAGACATGGATATGTAGAAATGTGAATGTGGTACAGTCACATAGAAAATCCAAAATGTATTGTTTTCTATACTTTGATAAGTGATAACTGTATAAACAATGTCGCCATAATACCGTGAATACAACTGATTTCTAAATTATTTTCCTATAAAGTATGCTTCTTTTTATGGTAACTGGTAAGAGTACGGTTCTAGAGTTCGGACAAATCTAAAGATAATATATTTATCTGTAAATCTTGTCTATACTCTACAGCTGTGATGCCAGGTTTTATATTATTTTTCATTTTCATTAACAGAAGATGGATTATGCAAAAATCTAATGCCGCCCATATAAAAATGCCGCGCATGGTGATGGCTCCCTCTAGCCCTCCTCTTTAATACGTCACTGGTTGTAGCTAAAATTATAAAAATAGCCTATATTATTATTTAAATACTTACCAGAGTTTATAATCCATTTCTTTAATTCAACTTCATTAGTAGAAAATGGGTAGCATATTTTTGAAGAGCTACTTTACGTATTTTTACATCCTATATACATATATTTATTTCCACCCACGTTATAATTTATTTGGTTTAAATGTTAATGAAACAATAACACAGAAGCCAGAAATAGTGTGTAGTGTTTTTCAAGAAGTTATAAAGCAAACAATCTGGTCTGTGGATTATCAATGTTTTATAATAATAGATATTTTAATTTTAAACATGAGCTGCAGTTAAAATTAAATCGAACAATAGGTATACGCAACGTATTTCTCATATCCCGTATCAGTAAACTCGCAAATACGCAGCGGAATGATATATTGATGTCCTCCTGAAATCACTGTGTAACCGCTGAGCCGACCAGACGTGAGTACTAGCGATTACAACGTTACCCGACAACACTAACCTTGCGATTGCAGCGTCTTATAGGGTTACCCGATTATTACCGAGCCGTCTAGAAATTGCCCAGTGAGTTATACATCTATCTATCTTTAATATCTATAATCAATGGTATTACACAGCATCGAAGAAGCCGCTGAACCAAAACGGAAACAATCAATTTCAATTAAATTATTCATAGCGATATTACGACATAATATCAATATGATACGATATATTATATTCTGCAGGCCGATAGGGTTATGAAGAAAACAAAAAAATATGTCAAGTTAGATTAGGTCGGATTGCTCTCGGATTAAACCGGGCGAAAATACATAAAAACACATAATATACGTGTACGAAACTCGGAATTTTTATTTTTGTTTACATGCTAATTAAACACAATCGTATATATGTATATAATATTTCTGCTTCGTTTAAAAATATTGTCGTTTTTATCATTGTTATTATTTTCCGAGAGTATAGTTAATATATAATATGTATAATATTACGTTCTCTATAAGCACATGTTAAGACATTTAGAAGTCCTAGTATAAAAACTATTCAATGAGACCTTAAAAAATAATAACGCTAATAATTGTTAAAAATTATTACTTCATATGATTAAACAAAATGAAAACAATGCACAATATAGAGTATTAGTAGTACTGTAGTATTTTCTACTAAAATTCATTAATGAAAAGTTATTACTAAAAACAATAAAATATTAAAAAGCACAAAGTCAATGGTTCAGTGCATAGATAAAGAACATAAACTGAGGCAACCTGGGCTTATTAAAACGTGGTTTCCATGTCCTCCTGGACTTCCCTTAATCCGGACTTTGTTATCTGAAGTTACATGGAACGAAATCCCGATGAATCCTGCGACATGTGTTTACCGCGATAGTAGGTACTAATCTACAGATAAGTTAGCAACTGTTCCCACTGTTAGTGTAAGAGGACCGTATACAAAAAATTGTATATTGGTCAGGCGAGCTATTTCTAACTATATAGAGTTATCTCACTCATAATGGGAATTTATTAATATTTTAATTCGAAAAGACTGCATATCATACAAAAATAAATAGTGTTCGGTTAGGTTAGGGTTTCATACCTCTAAGTACGATGATATCCAATTTTTAACATTAGCCGTAATATAACAATATATATATATCGTTGTCGAATATATTTCGAATAATTCTATGATATTTACTGGCCGCGCGGACCGTAAAATTGTTCAAAACAATTTTTAAAGCCACCATGCTCGTGGCGATTTTTTCCACACGCTTAACAGAATATGTCGCGCTTTACTTAATAGCATTATAGAGAAAAACTAATACGAACCATTAACTGTTTCACTACACTAGAACACTTATTGCTTAGTTCGTTTTACGCGATTTTCCGAAAATGAATTTTTACACTCGGCATGCTGCGATAATATATCAACGAGAATGAAGTTTTTTTCCTCAACAGCCGGTTTCTCTATAAATACTTTGGCCATAAGAAAAAATTAGGTTTTTTTTTTGCAATTTACAAATCCTTGCGAAAATTCCCAAAACGTAATAATTGTCGTCGTTCCCTCCCGTATATTAATAAATATAATGTACAGTAACAGTATACCCGTGTTCTACTTACACGCAGTTCGAACTTTAAAAACAAATATACGAATACGATATCTTTAAACTTTTCCGTCTCCGGCTCAACACCGCGCATAATAACACTTGACCCAGATGATATTATTCTTTTATTTACATCAGTAATTTTACTGCAAGGAATTCGTAAACGCTGGTACATTATATAAACATTATTATGCATCTGTACAGTGATGGGTGATGAAAAGGTTTTTGAGAGGCCCGTGGATTCAGAATATTTTTGGACGGGTGAGTGAATATAATGTGAGTACGAATATGTGGTACACTGGTAGACGACGGATTATAATAATTATAAAATCTGTTAAATTTCAAATATAACTCGACTAGTAAAGCATATTGAGCGCTAGGTAACTGTGAGAAATCTCAAATACGGAATTTGATTATAGTAGAAAATATATAGCAAAATAATAAATAATTTATTGAGTATAATAAGAACAAGATTTCTGCTTAAGTTTTTCTAAACGGTTTTACAGTTTTTATTTTTTTTAATACAGGGCATCTCGCGAAGATGTATTTCACTTAAAACAATGCTCGCGAACTACATTATTTTTTTTAAAATAAGATTTAATGGCATTTTTACACCTTTACACAAGTGTAGACTGGTAAAAAAGGGCATAGGTATGCTACATAAATTTAGCGTAAACCGTAATAATGTAATGTTATGCTCAAACAACATATCTATGTACAATTAATTATTTATATTATTAAAACAGTGTGACAAATTTGGCCGAGTACTTGGTATTTTCTATTTAAAAAAAAAAAAAAAAAAAGGAAATAATTTAATAAACCTAACGGAACATTCACTGTTCGAAAGAGATACATATTATATTCTTCACAAAGAAAAATAATTTAAAATATATCAAATGTAGTAAAAATCAACGACATCTGATTCAGCCCTTAGAGGGCACTGCCACCACAGTCGTACTCGGAGTATTTTGACAATATCCATATAAAACCTCAACATATATAATTTGATTATTAGTTATCTTATATCGACCCCGACGTGAAGGTCAACGGGGTCGTTTTATTAAGCCCACAAGTACTAACGGTTTTTCCGTTGTTCGATCCATATCTCATGTATTACTTTCAATTGAAACATTTCAACGAGTCAAATAAAAATAATAGATTTACAACATTAGCCAGTCCTTTAATGACACCGCCGTGTCGTCATCATATTCCCACACTATAGATACCCTTATATAATTTTGTCTAAACACAATTCAAATCAATATATCACTATTTTTTTTATGGATGACCTTTTAGATTCTGAGTGGAGTTCGAAGAGGCTTATGGTTTTACAATGATGTTTATTTTATTTTATTTTTTTCTGTGGACAACTTTTCTACCAGCAATTGTGCTCCGATTTTCAATGATAGCACTTTTTCTGAATTGAAATCGGACTAGGGAAGTACTTTAAGAAGGTTTTTTTTTTGTTTTCTCATAAGTTTTCCCAATAAATGGGAAAAACCAGGAAAAAACATGGTAACCCGGAAGAACGGGCAAATAGGTACAATATTAAACAAATATTATAAAAGAAAATGTTTAATACACATACAATTGTTTTACCATAATATGAAAAATATATTGTTGACAAAACAACACTATCAACCGAATTCCACATCATTTTTTCGTTAATCGTTGCTTATAGATATACATTAAGTTCCCACCTATATCCTACCTTTTCAACTTCCCTTCTACAACGGTTGCTGCACCCGTCCCCATTATCCTAGGATAGATCATTTTTTCCTCTTAAAACAAATAAAATGTAACGGTTTTTAATTAAAAATCGGGCGTCTTAATCGCTCGAGAAATCCCAAGACGATCACTTTGTCGAGAACCCCGTATACAACAAGTACGTACTACCAATTCATTTCGAAAATCTAGCTCTGACATGTATTACTCGTGTTTTGTTTCATTATTAACTTCTTTTAATAATTCAACCTTTTGTTTTCCGAATTTAAATAGTAATACTCGTTATCTGAGTGCACGCAGTTTCGAAGTGTGAAATACTTAACTTACGATATTTTAATTAAATTGTGACTGCTGTCGAACGACTCCAGAATCACGCGAGGATATTTACAGGTATATATCCTAGCGTTCCAACACAGTGGGTAGGTAAGCGATATTATATTTCTAATTTATTGATCTCGTCACCATTCTCGGATTCACGACTCCGAATTCATTCAAACAAGTGGCGCTGAACGTGGGGTTCGAGTCTGGCCTATATCAAAAATTGTACTATATAAATATATAGGAATGTAATTAGTATTATTCTATTTTGGGAGTTTTTAGAAAAATTGGTCTTATACAAAATTTGGTGATTGAACAATGGTAGGCAGAGGTACCCTAATTCACGCGTTACGGAGCTATGGCGATTTGCGATCCTTTACCGAACGTCTACGTCTGACCGTACGCATTTGTAGGGATTTATACAAACCGCCGGTTTTTTCCCCACACGACCCGCCTATAATCCACATTAACCACAGCAGAGGCGTCTACCTGTACCTATTATTAATATCGCGCGAGCGAATGTAATAGTATTATCATAATACACGCGTAAAATCCGCTGTAAAATTAAAACAATATTACAATATTCCGGGCGACAAACAAAATATCATATCGCGGCCGCCGCGACACCTACGGTAGGTAACACTGACGTAAACACCGCGCGGCCAGGCGTCCATTTTGTTTCGCAGGATGTCGTTGCAATAGTATCCGATGTACTCACCGATCGCCGTTGGTCTTGCAAGTTCGGATTTTCACACGTCACGCAGGAATGAGAGAAAAAAAACCGAACGATTATAGTCAACAGCAAAACGAACTCTGACGGCGATTACGGAAAACGGTTAAATAATAAGGCGCGCGCGACTGACCGGTTCACGACGAACTTACTGTGCGCCGCGAGGCGAGCGAACGCCGTCCGCCGACGCGCGACGAGAAAATTATGGCGTGAAGCCGTGTGAAGGGGGTGAGGAGGGCACGAATTTTCTACCGAAAAGGCTTCGGTGTTGACAGTGCGACCAACATAGTTTTATACGAGATCTACGAGGTAGGCGCGTACATGTTAATATCGATACGACAGACTGTCGAGGAGCGTTCGGGGAATTCGCGTATCCGCGCGCCAGCGAATCGACAGCGGCCCGTGCACCCGTTCCACGGGATTGGTCTCGGGCGCGTGCCGTTCCGGGTTTTTCCCCGGTACGTAGGTATATCACCTAAAACGACGAAACGGCCGACCGACGTAGGTACCGATAGGGATTCTTCGACAGTCTTAAATATCGTGTGACGTACCTACGGGTTCGACTGAGAGTCAACGTCCGCGCGGACGACCGCTGTAATGCGTTTATCGTAAAGGCGACGACGACGTTTGATTGCTAGCCGTTGTAATCTCGCGCGGGTAACGTTTCGGTAATGCCGAGACCTACCGTTTTCAGAATCGAGCCAATTCCAAGAATTCCCCGTCGTTCGGATCACGGTAAATCGGTTAATTTAATTTAGAATTATCAGCGTTTATTGACGACGACGACGTAGCTGGAACTAACCGTCATGACTCGACTTCTCCTCGCCCCAGTTTCGTAATGTCATTTTCTGGTGTGTGTGTGTGTGTGTGTGTGTATGGTGGTAGGACGTGTGTAGACGGTTTCGTTTTCTATTTTCGTGAAGGACGCGGTATCGAAAACATAACATTTTTAAAAATAGATATCGGTATTATTAGCATCACTTACTATATTGATAATGATAACGATAATGTATTTACACATTTCTATTGGAGCGAGGAATGTATTGGTTTTACAATGGTGTTTGTGTTTTTTTGTATCCGTCAACAACACTTTCCTACCAGAAATCTTGCTACACTCATCAGCGTAGCACTTTGTCTAGAATAAAATCTGACTGGTGTGGTACTTATAAGAGAGGTTAGTTTTTGATTTTCTCAGGAGTTTTCCCGATGAATGTAAAAAAAAACCCGGAAAAAACGTAAAAAAACCGGTAAAATTGGTTGAATGTTAAACAAATATTATGAAAGAAAATATACATAATGCGCATTAGTATGAAATTATTTTACCGTAACATTACATTTATATATTGTTGACAAAGCAATACTATCAACCGAACTCTGTTCAGAATCGTTTTTCCGTTAGCAATGGTTAATCGTTGCATACATTAGATTTCCCCTCTACTACCTTCCCAACATCTTACCTATTATTAATTATTACGCTTCCTCGCACGCTACCATTGTGTACGATGGCCAAAATAAAAATCCCCACTAATTAAAATTTTAATTATATCGCCGTCTATCGAGAATTGTATTATACATCGCAAAAAAAAAAACCGGCCAATGAGCCATCTATACTGTTTATAATCAATGACTATAATAGTGAATTAAAATGAAACGATACGTTAACATTCTACAGAAAAACTTTTTTTTAATATGTACCTACCTACGTATCAAACATGTATTAAGCTTGTTTTCCTTAGCGGCTATGTTAGTAAATCCACACAATATTACTGGTCGCATTAAAGTTAGGTTACGTTTTTTTCATTTCTCTCGAAAGCGATTGTAACCAATAACATTTATAAAATATAAGAAGAAAAAAAGCATTTTTCTTAAATACATTCTCGCGAATAGATTCAGCGAAAAAACATTAAACGCAATATTACGTTTTATTGTAAAATCGCATGTGCAGAAGTGTTTACTAGTGAACTAAGTAACAATTTATAATGATAACAATATGAAAACCATTATGCACAAAAATAAACAGAATAATCAATAATGATTGCACGAAGAGAAAGGGAGAAGATTGAAACGAAATCTTAAGCACGTTCGAAAGTGGGTATCATTTCGAAAGTTTTGCTATTATAGTCGCCTGACGCAATTTTCTCATGTTGATATTAACTCGTACATAGAAATGTATTCATAATACCTAATCACAGATGTAAAAACAAATGCATAGCCGACTCTGTGAATACCTCTAAAGTTGTCAGTCAAATACAAAGGTCCAAGAGGACAACACATTCTAATGGCTTATGAAATATATATATATATTTTTTCGTTTTGTATCTTAAATTGTGTGATAAATATTTTATAATATATAGTGACTAGTTAATAAGAATAATAAGAATAATAATTGAAATTAGTTACAAATTATTTTTATGTCAATATTATCACATTCATTATTATGGAATAGGTAAATGTATAATGGTATACAATTTGGTCCCATAGTAGGTATATTGCTGTCAAATTATTTATAAATCGTATTATGACTCTAATCACGCATTCGGGGCTATCTATAGTTGTTTTATAACATTATATCCTTAAATAATATACGATGGATAGAGTTGGTCGACAAATCTGCAGTGTTGAATCCAGACAATTATTCTGGATTGTTTTTTTTATTGGTCTTTCTCATATGAAATGTAATCAGTATTGCACATTAAATAAATATATTTGTATGACGTATTTGTCAGGGGGCTTCCAGTTTAGCTAACATCGAGTCCCCACATGTCTGCCGGCAGAATACTGTATTACGAATTGCGGGCAAAATAATCGAGCATTGTCAAACCATGTTTATGAGATCGCAGCGCCAAGAATCAAGCCTCGTCACCTATTCCATGTGAAGGTAGAATCAATAAAATATTATAGATGCCTCCAGCTAGACCATTGGAAGGAAAAATGGAAAATAAACATCCCAATTAACGGTTTTTTACTTGATAATACATACACAGTAAATTATTTGGATCGGATCTCCCTCGAAAGCTGTGGACCAGACAGAAACGTATACGTACCGGCCAAAGTCAGTGTGATTATTTATTGCATACATAGCGAATGAAAGCAGATCCTAAATTCGATTGTAGTGCGACAAACAAACTATAGAACACATAGTAAGCTAGTGTGAAAATTCCATGGAACCTTAACTGAGATAAACGCAGCAATGCACAAGGTAATTGAATGGCTGGACTCATTAGACGTCGAAATCGAATACCAATCAGTACCAAGGAAAAACGTAATGCATCCGCTATCTTTTGTATTTATTCATTTATTTACATACTTATTTATTTATTTATATTCAATAAATTCTAAATTTTTTCTATATAGTTAGTTATTGGCTTATTCTAATTCACCTGTTAGTTATTAATAGTATAGTTTAAGGTGTTATACCCGCATCTATTGTTTCAGTCCAACTGTCGGGTAATATGCAAAAACAATGCTTACGCAGGATAATAGATTAATTAACTACTATCTAAATTTTAATTTTAGAGTAAAAGTATCTATTTATAGAGAACATCTAGAGGGAATATCTTAGGATTTTTTGTATTATTCAAAACATACAGCTCGATATAAAAGACACAAAAACATTGTTTTTTTGCATGTTGCCGGTAATCGGACTGGGACAGTAGATGCGGGTACAACGTCTTGTCAAATGTATTGCATTCAATAAAGGTCATACGAAAATAAAATAATAATGATATTTTCTCCATCATTGTGTAATATTAATGATCTATGATAAAAAATATATCGAACGTGTTGGTAGACGGTACACTTACCGCGGGAGTTGAAGGCGGTAGCATGGACACCATGTGCAGATAGGTGCGTCGTCCATGTCGGTCGCGGTCCGGCGACGGGCTCTGCTGCTGGTGCAGGTGCTGCTGCTGCTGCTGCTGCTGCTGTAGCCGACGCGGGGACAGTACGACCCTGTCGTGTTGTGCGGCCGCAGCCATCATCGGGATCCACATTGGCTGCCACCGCCGTGTACGCGCCTCATCCGCCGCTCAACCGGTGTCCGCCATGACCCCGTTGGATATTTAGTCGTGGTCGTTGTGATTACGCAGCGGACGCCGCCGGTACACCTGTTTGACGGGGTAACGAAAACGATTATAATTAGAAACAGCCCGTTGATGGTTTTTGCGGTTTTTTTCCCTTTTATACAAAAGTAGCGCAACGCTATACTTTTGCTGAATGTTCATGGATTGAGAATAATATGTGCATTTTATTTTGCATTTTTAATAGTTTTTGGCTAGAAAAATGCATTTTTAGATTATGAGATACTTTTCTACCAGAAGACTTGCTTGAATTTCTACGTGTATCACCTTTTCTGAGAGAAAATCGGCGTGGGGAGGCACTTTAAAAAGGTCATTTTTCGATTTTCCCAAGAGCTTTCCCAGCAAATGTGAAAAACCTGGATAAAATATGGGGAAACTGAGAAAATCGAATCAACAATTAAACAAATATTATTAAAGAAAATATACAAAGCCTATTTAATTATTTTATTATAAAATTGCATGTTATATATATTGTTGACAAAGCATCATTATCAACTAAACTCCGCTCAGAATCGTTTTTTCGGAAGCAATGGTTTATTGTAGCTTACAAGTATACATTAAATTATCTATAACAGTGACTGCACCCGTCCGCATTATCCTAGGACGTCTTTTAAGATAATGAATGGAGCGAGGAATGTATTGGTTTTACAACGATATTGTTTGTTATTTTTTATTTTTTCTGTGAACGACTTTTCCACCAGAAATTTTAATCCAATTTTCAAGTGTAACACCTTTTCTGAAAGAAAATTGGACCTTGGTTGTAATGAAAGTTTTTTAAATTAGCGAATCTTACCTAACCTAACTTAACCTTAGTAACCGAACTCCGCTCAAAATCGTTTTTTGTTAGCAATGATTAATCATTACGTACAGGTGACATACATTAAATTTCACTCCGTCTTCTTAAATTGTCACCTAAAACAATAGCCAATCATATGATGAATGTCAGTTTTTTTTTTTAGTATATTATAAGTAATTTTCTATAAAAATTTAAAAATTTGTCCGATTTTTAACAGAAGTTTAAATTTACCCGTGCATCTATTTACATATAATTTTATAGACAATTGCCTATATAAAGGCTTATCATACGTTATTAATTATTTTATATTTTTTAGGTCATTAAAACATATTTTTGTAAAATTATTTGGTAAAAGACAATCATTTCTATAGTTATAATAATTAGTTTATTTCCAAATGTAAGTTTTTAGCGAAAAAACAGGGACGAGAATAGAAAGTGACAGGCGAGCGCGTTAATTCTGTGCTCTCTCCCACTCATCATTTCTTTATTTTAATAACAAGTTAAAGTTTTTCGTCCGTAAAAAATTATAATGTATGCTGGTCACGTAATACATGTGAATAATGTGTAATTCATGCGTGTAATAAAAACTGAATCGACAAGGCTCACCCATGATTCAGAGTACAACTGGTTTTTAAAATTTTTTTTTTATTTTTTTTGAGCCAAATTTTCTGGTATTTCTAGGGCTACTAATGTAACACTGAGCAATCAAGTTAACTAGATTTTTACTGAAACTGCATCTGATAGGTAGTTTATCGGTAGTAGATAAATGCGTTGTAAATTTGCTGTACATTCTTATACATTTAAGCAAATGTATAGGATTTAATAATATTTACTGTGTGTTGAATTCGGTCCACGTAACATTGTATACGATGTATACACAACATTACGGTATTTTTTCATCAATGATACCAAAATTATTGCGGACGATGATCGATTGTCGTCGAAAACAACATTTCAGATTCCGAGCAGAGCTATATATTAGTTTTACGACGACGGCGATATCATTATTATTATTATTATTATTGTTATTATTATTATTGTTATTATTATTATTATTATTATTATCATCATCATCGTGTGATTTTATTTTGTATATATTTTTTTTCTGTCTTGGACCACTCATTTTGTGTGGCGATAAAAATTCTCGCAAAAAATATCGTCAGACGACTTTTCAGATAGTATAATATAAAAAATTGTATTAATAACAATAATAATCACAAAACTGCTAGATATTTTTCAGAAATTCTTTGGTCCGATGCACCCGAGGCTCTCACATGACTATAAACCGAAAAAGTATCGTGAAAATTTGAAACACGCGTGCGCGCATGTACGTATATAAAAGTTCTATAATTCGAAGCTCTCGTCTGTCATCGGAAGTATTTTTCCAAATGTAAAATTATGATTTATCGTTTGCTTTCGGAGTTTTCAAAATGATATAGGTATCGTATTATATGGATTATTATACGATAGTATGATTGTCGTATATATTTAATAAAGACACACATACATACAATCACATAAAAAAAAAAAATACATATACAAACTTATAGTTCAAAAATTTTAATCTTAAATACAAAAACATCCGTGAGCAGCAGAGCTCCGTCGATAGATTCGAATTTTCTTCTACCTATTTGTTGTATTTTATAAACGTATTATTTTTAAAACAATAAATAACCGAACCAGTGACATATTTACGGTTTCCTTCTGGGGAAGGAAGAGTTGGTAATCAAATGAAAAAATGGGGCATCAGCGGATCTCTTTCACTATTAGTTTTATACATTTACGTTTAATCATCCAAATATTGTCTACTGAGTTAATGTATTTTCACAATACTGCGATAAATGGTACGATAACAATAAAATATAAAATATGCTCATGGTTTATATGGCTCAATTTGATCGTTTTAAGGTATCATTTATTGCATCAGTGGGTACACTCTTTATTAGCAATGCCATTTTGGTACACATTTTTCAAAAGGTATATCCATCAACCCATAATCCTTTTGATATACTTTTATCCTGGAATGAAAATATATAACTTCTAGGAGAATGAAAAATACGTTTAAAAACGTGCGTGTATGAAAGAAAAAATTTTAAATCTAAAAAAAGGAGTAGGAGGGTCATTTATCACCCATATCACCCCCTACAAATACGCAACAGAACCGACTTCTATAATAATAATGCTATACTATATGTCCGTGAAGATACCTCTCCCACTTTATCCTAAGGACTTCACACTCATACTGATATTTTTAAATTAATTTGTTAGATAGTTTTTAGAATTTGCATACTTTTGGTTTTTCAGAAAAATTTGATTTTTTAGTGGTGGTGCTAACTTCATGCAGTAGTAGTGGAAGAGTAGTAAAGCATAAATGTTCTGGTGGCGTGCAGGCAAATGGCGTTTGAATAGTGGTCCACTAATCTTCATTATACCAGTAAAATACAAAATTATCTTCGAGTTATTATGCAATGTACAATTTATATTTGATGTTTGATTAGAATTTTAGATAGAAAGTTTAGTTTTTAAAATATTAAAACGACTAAAAAAGATATTTTCGTTAAACACGTGACTATTACTTTTATATTAATAAGGAAAAACTTAAAAAGACAAAAAATACAATTAGTTTTATATATATTATTTGTTTAGTAGGTATGTCTGATTAAAATTATATTAATAAACAGAAATGCTTGGAAATTTAACAGATGGCATATTATAAATTACGGAACAATGATTTAATTATTTAAATTTTTAATATTTTATTTTTCTACCAGAAATTTTTATCCAAATTTTAAAAATAGTATATTTTCTGTAAAGAAGATTTTTTCTAATTTATGAGTATAGTTTTCCTAATAATTACGAAAAATCAGGAAAAAGAGTAGGAAATACGGTAAAGTGTACGGCATATGGTTTTTTTGTTTTTATTCGGTTCAAAATTATTTTAGAGACCTGTAGTTTTCACTGAATATTCAAAATGTTCTAACTATTTTAGGTTATTTATAAGTATTTAATAATTTCGTGTTTTTATATGTATTTTTATTTGGTAGGTATTTGCTATTAAAATTATTTGATTTAAGAGAAATGATTGAAAATTTAACACAAGGTACATTATAAGTTGTACTTAGTTATCCAAAAAAATAATTTGATTTTTAAACATTGGTTATTTTTTCATAAACATTTAAGATCAAAATTGTTATATTTATAACAAAATAATTGTTGCGAAATGAACCTTCGGTCATAAATTCTATTTCATATTCCAATAAAAATGCATTAATAGAGTAAAATCTATTAGTTTTCCAATAATTATAAGAGCATTAAATGAAGATTCCAAGTCATTATAAAATATTCTATTTCTGTACAACAAAAAAAAACATATCACTGTTCAAAAAAATGTACAATGGGAAAATTGATAGATTCCACAAAATTTTTGTGATGGACGCATTTGAGGATGATCGCACAAAATTATTTCTAGTTTGAAGTCTTCAGGATAAAGTGGGGAGGGAGCATTTTCACAAACATCAATACTATACTACAATTATCTAACTTTCAAAAAAAAAAAAACCATTTATTTTGATTGTATAAATGGTAATGATGGGGTTTAAAAGCTTAAACTTATAAAAGGCAAATTCTTGATACTAACTGCGTGATGTATATACAGAATTTCAGTTATCTGGGTAATCTATCTATAGGAGTGTACAAAGTTCAAAAACCACCCTTCGCTTACAACAACATCAATCCATATTGAATTTTAACCAAACTTGTATCACATCAACCTACCTACGAAAAATTCTAATTCCCGAGTTTAATCTCATTTAGGCCATAGTAAGCCACTAGAAATAACTAAAAGTAATGGGGAAAAAAAATTAGATTCTCAGTGTAGGACGTAGGTATTGCTTTTTTTTCTCACAAAAAACATTTTTGGTTATACTCATATATTAAAAACACACCAATTTACTCTAAAATATTTGTTTTCTTTTAAAATATGCGAATTTTTAACTGAAAATTGTCTGTTAATTTTCATCTCTCTTATACGAGTATCTAATTGCCATCAAACAAGCAGCTTCAAGTTTCTACACTCTTTATTCGTTTATTTATTTATTTTATTATATAGCGAAAACTGTTACATGAAATACATTTGGTCAATCCCCGTCTCTAAATAAATTAAAAATTACAGTATATGATAATTATTACAATATTTAACTACAGCGATTGAATTTTTTATTTATTCAGTTTTGTTTAAATAAGGTAAATATTAATATTCGGATATTCATTGTAAATCAGAAATTTGTATTCATTTTCCACGGTGAATACTTCATAGAGTAGATCACTATAGATGAAACGAACTGATAATATCATATTGCTCATATTATTTATATTGTTATTGTGATACAATAGAATTGCGTTTATTTTTGCAGAATTCCCCTAAATGCAAAAAATAAAAATTTCGTTTGGTACCTAATTTTTATTTTGGAAAAAGTCATTGTTTTCGAATAATTTTTTCCCGATTGTTATGAAAACTCCTTAGAATATCAAAAAAACGACCTCCCCTTAGTAACCACCAACTAGATCCAAAATGCTAAAAATCAAAGCTTTTTTGTCGTTGTTTTATTTGAGGAAGATTTCTGGTAAGTATAAAGAAGTTATTAACAGACAGAAAAAAAAAAATCAAAAACACACATAATACAATTATATATTATAATATAAATATATATTTTTCGCTACATCGAAAATCTAAAAATTGATTCAACTAAAATATGAACTTAATGAAAATTAGTAAATATGAACAAATTAATTTAGTCTCGTTAGTTTTGAAGTCTGATCTGTACTTAAGGGTTTTCCAAAATGAGCGATTCAACTAATGTTTTTTATTAGGTTAGGTTACGTTTGGTTCTTTATTATTATTTCCATACCGTACAGCATAAAAGCAACTACTATACAACTCAATTATAGGCGCGGTTTTCATCGACTTTGTGCCCTATCCGCCCTCCTCAAAACAATACTATTCAATGTCCCGTTAACTGCAGTAATGCGTGGTAATAATAGTATATAATATTATACAGGCGTATACCTACATGATAATTAAACCGTAGGTATAAACGAAATGAAAATCAATTATACGCGAAGTTTACCGCATTAATTATACACCTGTCGGTACCGCCACGTGTTGTGTGTCGCTCTAATAAACTGTACGTCACGTCAATAACACATACTATACGTTTTGCACAACGACAATCCGTTCAAAAATTATAATATAGATGTGTAATATGTACGATGTGAATGTATAGTGAGTTTCTACGGTGGTTATCGAACGCGAAAACTTCGAAGGCCGTATCTGGAAAATCGCTCGACAGTGCCCTCGACTCGCCGGTCATATACTCGTATACTCGTTCTGTTATCTGTTTTAGCGCCCAGGAATCATTAGGAACCTAACCTAACCATTCTCTGTTTGTGACCAGTCCATTCCAACTATGCGTGCGCTGAAATATTGTATTGTTTTTGTAATTGAACCGCCGAGTAAAAAAAAAGGATAATATTCCAAAAATACGAAAAATAAACTGAAAAGCCGTTTTATAGCTAAAATGTAGACTCGTATAATGAGCCTATAAAAGATTATATTCCAATTCAAAAGTTAAGTATTATATAATGTATACCTAATATGTTGTCCAGACAAGTTTTTATTGAAATGAAACTTAAAAAAATAAACAATTCTTTGTAATTTTTCGAATAATGGGTGTTAAGAAATATTATCATTTTTCTACTCAGATGTTCAATTGGGATATCGAATGATTTTTGAAGCGTTTTGATTGTGTCTCAGTGTACTAACTCGTCGCGCATGTACAAATCAAGGGTTATTTTTAATTTAGTTTCGTATAGGTTTTAATAGCCGTCGCAATACATGATTAAGCAAATATCGTATACAATATACTATACATATATATTATACAGTATACACGATTCCGTATAATTTTAAGTACAACGTTACCATTAAATTTGTTTGTTCTCATCATTATTGGGCAAAAGTGGCCACTGCCATAGATAACCTAGACCATCACTATACTAGACTTCTACAAATTTTCACTCTCACAATATTGTGGACTTAGGCGATTTGTTTACACTATTTTACAACAGCGTGATAACTATAGAAAAAGTGAATAACACATTAATTATTTTATTATGATTCATGCGTTATTTCAAAACAAATCGCCTAAATAGTAAAAGATAGATGACAGTCACGTTTCGAACCACACAGTCTGAAAGTATGGCCTATCCATTCTTTATTAATTATGAGTAAAGTTGTTGTAGTATAGTGTGTATAAGTTAAATATAGTTACTGTTTACGTTCACAATAAAATATGGTCTCAAATCTAACACTCCCCATATAGCAGTATTATAACTATTGACTCAAATATATTTGGTACAACGATAATTTTACCGCAAAGCAGTAGAATATTATGCATACATATTGTTGTATATGTTTTAGTATTAATACAACGTGTAACTTGGACATTTATCTTATACACTTTATGAACGAAATTCAATTTATGGACTTTGATACTGCTGTTGGACGTTTTGTGAAATTTCCTATGAAATCAGTTAGGATTCCGAAATATATCGTTTAAGACTCGGACCTGGTTATGTTGTACAATTTACCCCACTGCGTTCAAAGAACTCAAACAAAACAGATTGTATTTTATAATAATGATATGTTACAATGAATATGTTCGTTTATACATAGCCACGTTGAGTTTAAAATCATGTGGAATCGCGTGTGTGTGTATATAATATACATAGATACAATACGTATAACTGTATAAGCAGTTTACTCAATGTTGTATGTATTTTGAAGACTATTAAAATCTACATGATTGCGAAAATGTTGCGACCAGATAGAGACAACGATAAAATATTAACTCGATGACTACAAACGCAGTAACGTAATGCAGCCGGCGTATTTTTACCAACCATATATAATAAACTGTCGCCGTCGTGGGGTGGAAAAAAATAATGTGATTTGTATAGAACGAGTACAAGAAGAAAAAGTAAAAAAGAAAAAAAAACTTTCCCTCGTGACACCACGGTCCCTTGCGCGGCTGCAAATATATTAAGCGAAGAAATAATTAACCTAGGTATACCTATACCTCGTTAGGTTGTTCTGGAAATTGACTAATGTCCCGGCGGTCGTGTACCTACCTACCTATAATATGCTAACCACTCGAAAGTATATTACGAAAACCACCCTTACACCTCGGTGGACGAAAGTCCGCAGGAAATCCAAGGGTAACGTCGAGTGTTGCGGCTGCGACTGACAGCTCGTTTATTGAGCCTCTAAAACCCCGTCGCGCACGCGACTTAGGTAATAATAAACACTACTATAGGCATTATATCTCGGGTTGCAAACAGTATAATGTGTCATAGACACAGTATAGTGTATGTGCCTTTGTATAAAACGAAACTGTAGAAACTCAAATATGTACGTATACATTTATATACAAAGGATGTTCGAGAAAATGTTTGTCGAGAAATGTAAAAAGTAGAAATACACATCTTGGAAATGATTTAATAGTAGAACGTATAATAATCTGGAAAATAATCATCAGTTTTTAAAATATTTTTGTTACTTCGTAAAGTAATCGATTTTACATCGCGTTTTTCCCTCCCATAACCTATCTGACTTGGCTTTGCATGTCAAATTGTCGATTGAAAGTTCAACATAAACTCACACTAACAGCTCAGCTCCACTTTAAATACACATTAAAGGATATCAAATTTCGACGGAAATCGTATATATTATGGCTTTTCAAAACATGTATAACCGAATTTCGCTCCGAATAGTTTTTCGATTTCAATGATTTATCGTCTGCTTATAGATTTAAATTAAATAACTTTATGTATTTCTCCTACCTTTTCAACTTCCCACCCACAACAGTGTCACACCCGTTTATAGTAAAAGGTTTTGTTTATTATTGTAATTGTTATTATACCTATAGTAAATTCACAATTTTTTTTTGTTTTTTATTCTAGACTAACTGTCCCGCTCGGCGTTACCCGTGTTAAATAAATGTGTAATAAAAACGATTTTCTTCTAGATTTCTTGTTCTAATCTCTGTCATTACTACTGTAGTTAATAGTTGTTATCCTTAAATGTTTAAAAATATATTTTCTTTATTTTTGTTTTCAAATTTGTATAAATTATTTATATGGTTGCTAAGCTGTGAAAGATATCTAATACATTTTTTTTATCTAACCCAAACTACAATAGGTTTGTTTGTCTACTACTTCTACTGGTTAGACCGATGTTTTCAATAGCTTAAAACTTTCTCCACGATGTACCATTTAAAAAAAAAAACACATAACGATTGGATGAGTAGTTTCGAAGATTATCCCGGACATGAAAATGGCACATTGTTTTTTATCTCATAAATAAAAAAAAAAATATAAAAAATTGGCTCTAGCAACGCCAGGCAGGACAGCATAAGCTGTATACATATATACATATATAAATATGTATAATATACATATGGCAAATGTCATTTTTTAATCCATTTTTTTTATCTATTATAATCTTTTTTTAATCTAACTTTCTGTTGCTTGTATAATGCTTTTTTTTTTGTGCATTAGATGTAGATCGACCAATCGATTTCCGTTTGTGGGACATAATTATCGACGATGCAGTATTTGAAAAATCAAAGAAGATATAATTTATGTCTTATGTATGTCTTATAATATCGTATGTTTTACGTATGTCTTATATCACCCATGAAGTGAAGTGTACACAATATTGATTTCTTCGTCGGCAATTAAAATTAAACATTTCCTCTTCAATCACGACAAAAAAATACGTAGTTACCTATAATATACACACTAATAGACTACATACCATATATATATAATACGAATTTGTCCATGCCAACTAAATTAACCAATAATATTTGTTTTTGCATCCGTATATTACCAAGGTAACCCATAAATAAAAAAAGATGAAAAATTTTTATTTTCGTACCAAAAGTACTTAAACCCGGTTTTTATGAGCGATAGTGATAGTGATAGTGGAGGTATCGAAGAATTTCATATATGTACTATTCCATAAACCTTACGGACATCAGTCCAACCATTCCCCATTTTTATTGCAATCGAATAAACGGTTTAGGAAGGCATAAGGGACATATACAAACATTAATTTGTATATATAAAGATTTTTGATTAGATTTAGTATTGTTTTAGTATAATTCATATTGGTATACATTATTTAGCAGTGGTGGCTATACATTTTTTGTTAGAGATCTACTAAGAATAAATTTTTCTTTTGCGGATCAACTTCCTAACAAAAATGTATAGTTAAATTATGTTTTTTATCATACTATTAAGACTAATATAATATTATTGTAAACACAATTGCCAGGATGAACTGTATTGATTTGTATTACCTGTTTAATAAATTTACAACAAAATAAAGATAATATATTAAGCTAAAAAATTATCAGTAAATTAATACTTATCTACTAATTACATAAAAATGGAGATTGACATTTAAATCATCTGCGATCTACCGATAGATCGCGATCGACCATTCGGCCACCCCTGCTATAAAGCATATTATTATTTAGTTATTTATTGTTTCACAAGGATTATTTCCATAATACAAAAGAGTTAGTGGGGGGAGAGGAAATTTCACTGTGGTGATGGAACTCTACTGATCTTTAATGTTTTCATTTTCATTTTAATTTGAAAAAAACTCATAGTTGATCGGTCAAATCCGGTTGTATAATATAGTAACTTCTATAATAATATTATAACGATCGAAATCCTTATTCCGTACAAATTTCTGTATGAAATCGTTTCACCGTTTCACAAATAAAATATATTCAACTCACGAACTACAGTGTCCATATAATTTATATAAAAATGATCTTTGAATACATAATATAAAGTACAATAATAACAATAATTATTGTCGTTATCCGTTTCATATAAAATGGAAAATCAATTCTTCCTGCGCTCAAATAGAAACGAGTAGCAACTTTTATAAGTATACTTTAAAATTGTATTCTACTATAAGGTACTTGGATAAATCGAATATAAGTGGCATATTATGATATAAAGTTCGGCGATACGGGTATAATTACGGTCCATACATATTTTTAAAATACGAACAATACGAGTACTTATTATTATTTGAAAACTGACATTATTATACTTTTTCAGAATTGTATTTAATCTTAGGTACCTATGAACTTTAAATCCTTTGTATGTACGTAGGTACATCATACGGACAATCTGTTATAACCTCAAAGTCGTAGATCTAATATCAATCACTGGCCCACAACCTAAATATAAAAAGTGGACCACTGTTTTCTGTGACATCTATTATGAGGTTGGTACGTCAATGCGTCACTACTTATACCGTATAGGTGCATTTTAATTGGGTTTCAGTTTTCCCCAGAGATATTTAAAATATTTTCCTCTTTTAAAATTTCAGTATATAGGTATCTATACAATTTGCAGTCAGGTTCAATTGAGCCGGTCATTAGAAGTTGTCAATCACTCAATCAAACATCGCCCGTTTTCTTTTTGAACAGAGTTAAAAAATAATACATCATAATCACATGACGGTAGGACTTTTAAAACTTATGAACGAACAACAATTTCCTAACAAAGTTATGCCATTTTTTCTTTCTTATTATTAGGTATTATATTATTTTGAAATAATATTGGCTTGTCAATAATATATATGGATGCAATGTTAGGACTCGCAGTATTTTTTGGACAAAAAAAAAAAATGTAATTTTGACTTCTTTTGTTCTCTTTTTCCGGCAAAATATAAGAAAACAAGTTCAGAAAGTCCTAAATTCCTGGTTTTCAATTAATGAACTATAATATAAATCAATATAAAAAGAATTTGGTAACTTTTATATGATTAAGTGTTAGAAACCTAATTAAATCAAACGCTATAACTGTTACGGATTGAATCAGATAATATCAGATCAGATTGATTTTTATTATCACTACGAATAAACAACATATTTTGTATAATAAACTAATAATATCATAATTATAGACTAATAACTAAAACTAACCGATGATTTGATGGACACACCAATAGACAGAAAATATTGTAAACTATTGTAAACTACTTATATTGTAACTGTATGTAATGGGTTATTACGTACGGACAGACACAGCGGGGATATGTAAAGCCAAAAACCGTTATAATACTGAGTTAGAAATAGTCAGGTACCGATTTAATAAAATCAAAAATAATAAAATATAAATACAACAGGAAGGTGAAACATTATATTTTCCTCGTTTCTGGGAGATATCGCTCCTCGTGGCTATTATAATTAATGTTTGGACGATTTTATAGTATTTGTTTTACTATTTTTGTTTTTTTGTTTTTTTTTTACAGTAACTATTTCAAAAGTCAATAAATATAACCTGCGTAAAAACGATAAATTGAATTTTTATTACGATACAAATTGGTAAGCACAGGCCGTTATTTTTCTCGGTTTTTTAGGTCATCGAGTTTTACAGTCCAATACTTAAAACATAGAGGAAGGTGTGTGTATTTGTGTTATACTTGTAATATGATCATAAAATCACTCGTATTAAATATTTATTTATTTTTAATTTTGGTTCGGTACAATAAAATATACCTTTATGAATTTATAAAATGAAAGCCATACATAATTCCTGACATGGTTAGTCCTATACTATTATAAGTGTAAAGTTTAGAATCTATTGGATAAATAAGGTGATTTAGTTTATGTACTAAACACAATAATAAACCATTGAAAACGAAAAACGACTGCAAGTAAAACTTGATAAACTGGTATGGTTATAATATAGTTATGACAAAGACTCGGACTTATGTGTTGAAAATCCACAAAAATGCACTTAAAATATTTAAAAAACCGAAAAAAGGTTGAAAGGTTTTAATATCTGTCCTCTAATAACTGTAACTTATATTGTAATAATATTTTCTAATACTTTACAAAAATTATTAACTAGAAAAACTTGTTTAACAATACGGGCAATTTTAATTAAAAAAAAACAGATAGACATACTTCGCACTATAAGTAGGCCACTGTAGACAAGAAGTTAGGAAGGTAGGATATAGAATGGGATTTAATCTATATCTGTACATAACAATTAAACATTGCTTATGAAAAATGATTCTGAGCGGAGTTCAGCTAGGTTTCATATGTATTAAAAGGCCGTAATATTTACGATTTTCGTTAAATTTTATATTAAAATTCTTATAAAAAAAATCTTCTTTACACTCTATAATGAATTGCAATAAAAAAAAAAAAAATAAAATAAAAATGATACAATTTGTAAATTTTCTCGTTTTTTCTACCTTTTTCCGGTTTTTCTTATTTATTATGAAAACCCCTTGTAAAATCAAAAATTGACCATTCAGACAAAATTTTCTTTCACAAAAAGTGCTGCTTTTGAAAATCGGAACAGGATTTCTGTTAGAAAAGTTTGTTCAACCAATGGATTCTTCGTTCCGCTCAGAATATAAAATGATTTAGAGTTGAAATTTGTGTAATATAAGACAATTATATTTAATAAATATGTGTCGATAGAAGATGGGATTTTTAAATCCTTCTTCCATTTTTAATTCATTAGATATTTTATTAATGCCTTTTACAGAGTTTTATTTTTTTTTATTTTTATGATTTTAATCCCTTTTTTGTGAATTTTAAGTGCAATAAGTTCCCAGCCCTAGTCTTGATTAAATAAACAGACACGTCAGCAAAATTGTTCAGCATTCATGGCGTGTACTCTAGTCTTAAAATCAACTATAAAACCAACCATGAAAAAAGAAAAGATTTGATTAATAAAATTAGTACTTTTTTATCACTGTTTTATTGTACTTAGAATAAATGCTTTTTGGACTGTTTCTTCCGTGTCTGAGGCAAATGCACCGTAACACGAAAAACACTCGTTTTTGTCTATATACTCGTTTATTAGTCATGATGGTTATAGTAATATTTGTGTTTTTTTTATCAATTGTAGCCTAGCTAACCCAGAAATCAACAATACTAATGTATCAAAATTTGCTGTTGGTTTTTTTTATCATATTTTTAGTAAATATTTAAATACACTTTTAGTAATAGTATTATAAAGTATTGGGAATTTCGAATCTGTTCAAATAAAGTACCTACCGCTAAAATGTAATATACGTATATTTTGAGACATGTACTCGTATAGATGTAGAATGAAGTAGTTTCACTAACCGAAACAGATGTTTTTGAAGACAAAAGAAAATAGGCTAAGTGCGTGTCGTATACACATCGACAACTACGCGTCTGCAATTAACTACCTAAGTATAATAACTACAGAGTTTTTCTTTTCTTTTTTTTTTACAATTTGATTTTTTTGTTTTATTATTTTTTATTACATATACGAAAGGTTACAATAGAAACATAGATCCGTCGGTTATACAAAAAAATAATCTATAATATGTTTTAATGAAATGTCGTCAAATAATATTTAGAGACGAAATTTCGATTTTCGTCCGTTGATTTATTAGGTAGCTGTTATTAAAGCGGTGTTCGGTGGTACGCAAACAAAAGAAATTCGAACAGTGTGTCTACCTACACAGTAATAATATTTGTACAAAAGCCGTCAACCCGCGGAACACGTTTGAAATATTTGAATTAGCGCGATTTTTCGCGTAAATGTTAATATAGAAAGTTTTCCTGATAAAATATATATGTAAATAAATAGGTAGGTAGAAGAACCATCACCACGTGCTCGCGTGCAACAAAATAAGCGCGTGTTTATACTTTTTTACGAAAAAAAGGAAGGTTAGGTGCCTATATGAATTATGCATGACGCGCCGCACGTATAGCTCGTATTAATATACACTGCATGGTTATTTATCTCGTCCGGCAATAATTTATTTTGAAATAATAATAATCGTAATCGGTATCCGCGTAGATACATATTATAAAAATGAAAAATTCGGATTACGTGTCCGATGTCTTATTCGTATACGGTGTGGATTTTTTATGACCATACTTAAGGATTATATTTACACAATAAAATAGGTAATATATTTGTCGAGAATATTTTCAAAATGTTGCCATTATGATTGTGTAGTGTGCTGTATACGCGTATTGACCGACTAGTTTTTGATTTTAAAATTGCAAATTGTTGCGTTTTAAAAACGGATATGCAATGTTTTACCCTTACCTATTATATTAAACTCCATCCCATTTAAATTTCAAACTGTTATAAATCTTATAAATACCGTATCAAAATATTCCATGTTTCGAATCCGTGTTGAAAAGGGGGCAAATTTTATTACTCAAAATCGAATACTAATACTCAATACACCCATTTAAGGTTCAAATGGTAGGATTTTTTTTTCGGATAGCTGCGAAAGAAAACAAAATTTGATAATAATAAAAAAAAAAACACCGTCCGATAACGTGGATGGGTGTTATGGGTTTATGGTAGGCAGTTTAAAAGATAGGACACAGAGTTATTTGATTGATATATGCACGCAATGATACTCGTTGCAATTGTGAATGAATTTCGGTTAAACATGTTTTTAGATGCCACAATTTTTAAGACTTGAACTTAAATCGCGTATAAAAAAAATACTACAATGATTGACTTTTTTTTGGTTGCTATAAGTACAACTTTTAATGAACTTCATGTTAAATGTTCAACCATTTCTGTTTTGTTAAACAATTTTATCCACTTAGGAACTACCAAAAAAAAAACAACTTGAAAATGTAAAATGTCTATCAATATTCTTAAAATTGAAAAATGTTTTGAAAATTAAACCATATCTTAAAAAGGGAAATATATTATTGTTCTATGAAAATATTAGGTTTTTTATATTTTAAACTGATTAAAAACATAAAAAAAAAACATATTCTATGAAAATGTTGTGTCTTTACGATTATTTTAAATCAAATTAGAACAAAAAAAACCGTTATCGAGACTAATGATTCCATTATTTCATAAACTTTCACGTTTTTCATAAGTTTTTCCCAGGTGTTCTCATTTATTAAGAAATCTATAACGGCAAATCAAAAAACGACTATCCTATCCATCGACAAGACAACATTTTCTTTCAGAAAAAAGCCTAACCTTTATCATAGTAAAATCAATACAACCCTTGCTGCACTAAAAATCTAAACAAGTTCTTATTTGGTAATTATAAATAAAAATGTGTGTTATATTTTGCACCACGGCTGTGCTGAAATCAATGGTTCTGAATGGTATTAAATATACATTGTAATACGAGTTTATTGAATATTCTATTACAACATATTGTATTGATGAGAATAGTATACAATTTCTAGAAGATAATTTTGTTTTAGTATAAAGGATAGCGACACTGCCAATGCCGTTTCCAAATCGAAAAACATATTCAATTCGTATTAGCAATCTAAAAAAGCATTTTGAAATCAATTTTTACGTTTTTGTGTCTCAGATATCTTCTGATAAAGTTATTCTTTAAATTGCAATTGAATCAAATTATATTAGTTTTGATAATTATATTGTATACTTAAAGTATTAACGTGTAAAAAAGTATTAAATGTATTAAAACATTTATTAAAGTATTAAGTTTTATTCATGATTTCAAACATCAACAATTGAAAAATGTTTTCTTTTTTTTTTAAATAGTAAGCACTCCTAATTATACATCCTTTAATTGAGTTATACAAAATTTGGGAGTTAGTTTGAGTAAAAGTGACTCGAAAAACCTTATTTTTAACTTTTCAATTTTTTTTTAACAAAGCCCAGCTTTGAATTTTAAATTACCTACCTATACGTTATTCAGATTCTGGGAGAAATTAGAAACATATTGGTTTATCAGTCATCGGTGTGCATATAAAAAGATTAAGTTGTGATAAACATACAACAAATGTATAATGTGCGATTAATAAAATATGATAATAATGAATTATAAGTGATTATTTAGTTAAAAAAAATTTGTTTTAACTGCAGTTATTTTTTTCACGCAATTTCTTTTCTCAAAACAGTGCAGTCAAATTATTAGGAATAATTGTTATGTGAAAATATGAAATTGAAAATTTCAGCATCGTACGATTTTTTGTAGCCATATACGATTTTCGAATATAAAACGAAATAAAAACTAATAAAAGATAATAATAAAAGAACTAATAAAAGAACTAGGTAATTTTAAACTCTAAAATGTTTTTAAAATTATTCTACATCTAGAAAAAGCTGATTCGTATATGCTTAAGTATCTGCGGAAAAATTCAGGTTTCCACAATTGTTATTCACTCAATTATAACTAAAATTAAACTATATGCAAATAATATTCCCGTTCACCATTGTTTTCGCCAGTTTTCCTCCATTATTTAGAGGGAAAACAAGTAAAACTAAAAAATATCAACCCCCTGCAATGCAATAACAAGACAAAATTTTCTACCAGAAACTACCCTTGATCTTTATGATTGGATTCAGATATTTAGTAGAAAAGTTATTTTTAGACAGAAAAAAATAACAAAGTATTTTATATGCTTAAAACAAATACATTTCTCGTTTTACTCAGAAAAAAATCCACTTCTTACACATAGGCTTAAAAAAAATTAATTTATGAACCGTTATTTCGTTGAAAAAAAACCTATAGATATATCATAGAATTTTTTTTTTATGACTTTCATGCAAACCTAATAACCGCTAATTTATTCATTTATTTTGTCAAACTGAGCAACGGGATTAATTTTGTAAGTATATAGTAGTAGTTATATTATGATTTCGGACAGTTTTTGTTTTGTGGCCTGACCAACATCGTTATATAATACTACGGTAAATCAATATATTTTGTACCTATGTATTAACTTCATATTTGATTCATTTAATATTTTTATAAAAGCCAAAAGCGTATTAAAAAAAAAAAACTTATTCACACTGTTGTGTATTTTTTTTTTTAATACTGCAAGGATATAATATTATAGATGTTGAATTTGTCACTCGAATGAAGACTTATTTAAAAAAAACTAGTAATAATAATATACTAAAATATAATACTGCCTGACAAAATGCGTATTTTTGAGCAATGAGAAGTTTTATTGTTATTAATTTTTGTTTAACGTAGGTAGTAAAAAAATAAATAAAAAGTAATATAATCCATAAAAAACCCTTTACCTATACAAGTTCCCGGCACAAAATATACATAAAATGTTGTATTATGAATTTTACGAATTATATTTTTTTTTCGTGCAGAAATGGAAATAATCATTTATTTATTGAAATATTACATCTTATTATATTAAATATAATATAATTGATTGGCTCAGTTTAATTAATCAAAATCTTGAAAACTCCCAAAAATATCAATAAAAGAAAAACGGATAAGAGTTAAAAGTTTTAAGTTGTTTAATGCATGTTTTATAGTGTAACGATTAGGCGATATATAATTTTGAGGAAAAAATGTAATGTTAAGTGACATGAGCGCCACAACTATAAATTCTGAGTTATATTTTTTGAGGTCCCAAATTCGTGTTTCTGACTTGAAATTTGTACTACAGTTTTACCATAAAAGTTAAGATACGTTTGTGCATTAAAACTTTCGTGGAATAGTTTGCAATCTGATAAGTACCTATAATATAATTAATGAAGGTATTATATTTATCCACTATAATTATGCCACTAATTAACACTAATCACACTTAGAATACATTTTATTTTAAATATTAAAAACACCTACGAAAAATCTAATATAATCGGGGCACGGAAGTTAAATAAATATTTTAAAAAGACAATTTTAAATTTTAACTTTCAGTTTTTGACGCTCTTTGGGGCCAGTGATCTATACGGGTTGTATATCTTACGCACCCAATTGTAACACTAAGCAATGTATACAATTTCAGTGAATTGTATTACAAAATATTAAATCTATTTTTACGAACCTATTTTGTGAAGTTATTTAACTACATAATACTTATACACTTATATTCAAACACTTTATAATAATCGTTATTACTTTTAATTATTGTTTTCTTACTGTGATATTATTATCTGATTTAAATGGTAAAAAATATGTACTCTTACGGTTTATTATTTATTTTTTTGTCATAGTTTATCTATATGACGTAAACTTATGTGCCTAAGTCATGTATACCAAAATACTTCTGAAAAACAATTTAACTAGGAATGATTTACAACTAGGTGTAGTCATTATTCATATTTACGTCGTTGTTGTCGCAGAATAAGGAAATGGGACACTTTGCGGAGTTATCCCACGACTTGTTATAAGTGAATTCATCTAACGAGTTTTTGACAAAAACAATAAAAAAACAAACGAAAATACAATACAATTTATGTATAAGTACATATAATGTATAATAATAAAAAATAGTTTTATACTCTGTCGAATAAAATAAAATACTGTAACGCTGCGGGATATCTTGCACGGGAAATAATACAATATTATAATATATATGTTGCAGGCAATGTGGAATACCGGTCAATGTGTACATTGCCCTGGCAATGTGAACCAAGAATTTTTTTTTTTAAACTATACTATTTTTGAAACATGTATAAACTTATTTTTGATATCGTACAATTGTTATCGGACAATATTATGAAAATATTACGAACATTTTGATGAAACAACAAAAAAAATTTACCAATATTATTATTTTATTTTTATTGTAAATTATAATTTTATTATTACCTATTTATTTGCACAAGACTTAGAAGCATGACACTTGGAATTACATAGTTTATCTGCTTCTCTACACTTGCATTTATTTGTTTTGCCACCCTGTGTACAAATACACCAATCATATCTCCTGTTCTCTTAAATTAGAAAAGTAGTGGGCTGCTTCTTCGCAATAAAATTGAATTACTCGGTATGTCTTTGATCTGTACACAATTTTCTTTATAAATCGTAAATTGGTTTCCGCTGTATAGTTGTTGCCGTATTCCTTCATTAGTATCGATTTCGTAAAAGTTATATTTCATTGAAATATAGATAGTTTAAAATTTTAATAGACAGATTATTATTATTATTAATATATAATTTAATATTATTATTACCTGATATAATCACGCCAAGAACACATCTGAGGTTACTCCGTGCTCTATCTACATCATGAATTTTAATTCTGACTTCCCAATATTTCCTTGGAAAAATCGTTTTTTGGACATTTCCGTGGCTTTTTTGTGGCTTTAATTTTCAGATTGCTTAATGGCTCTTTCCTGTTTTGATTAATTGACGTTTGTCTTGTTTTTGTTTCTTTTTCAAATATTTGATCTTCATCATCTTCTTTTTCTACTTCACGAATTACTTCATTATTTTTGTTGTTGTTAGAAAGGACCTGTATTGACTCTAAGGCAATCTGTAATTTTTTTTTAGGTTTTTAATTTTGTTTTAATTTTAATTTAATCATGTTTGCAAAAAGTAATGAAGATGGTAAAAGATGTTTAGAGAGTGTACCAAACATCGTTTCAAATGGTTAATGTTTTGTACCATGGTGATAAGCACAATTTTTCATTAACTGTACGAATCTTAAGCCATTGCTCCATTTTTTTGTTTCATTTTATTGTAGCCATGTTGCAAGCATATTTTGGACATATTGGTTTGCTTTTTCAATAATATCTTGGCTTTGAGAGTGTCTTGGCTTACCGTGAACTATTTTCAAATCCTTCTACTTAGTATAAAGTTCAGATACTATTTTATTTACGAATTCACGTCCGTTGTCACTTTGTAATATAGCGAATGCTCCAAAAAGGTTAAATATATTCACTAAATCTTTAGCAACTGCTTTGTCACTTTTATGTCTTTGAGGCCTAAGTATGACAAATTTTGTCAAATGATCTTAGTTAACACATTTTAATTTGTAATCTCCATCTGGTTGCGCTTGCATATCAATAAGGTCGATTTTACACCTCGAATTCATTTCCAAAGAAATAATTGGTTCAACCACTAATCCTTTTTTCACTGTACTTTCTTTTCTCACACATGTAAATGTAAATTACATTATTGTTTTCCTAGTCATATTTTATATTTTTATTTATTTCGTATTCCATGCAATTTCTACCACCATGCTCAATAGTTAAATGTCTTTCACATAAAATGTTAAATAACTCTTCATTATAAGCAAATAATTGTACACAATTACCTTTTTTTATTGGCGTAATTCATGTTTCGTCTCCCAGTACTGTCATAACGTCATATTTCTTCATTAATTTTGAATTATTTTCTTCTCTAGCTTTAGTTGTTTTAAACTATTAATTATTTCATAATATTTAGATTTACTAATAAAGTACTATTAGGTTTTTGTTTCGATAACTTTGTTAAAATGTTCGTAGAATTTAGATTCCATTTTTAAAACACGTACAAAGTAACGAAGTATAGTGTCTTGTACAGTACAAAAACTCGACTAGCTTAGGTCAGGTAGGATAGTCGAAAATATCAATTATTGTTCATATATTGTTAACTGATTTTATTAAGACAGCTATTACTTTTATCATTTTGATATGGTCATATCTATATGGAAAAATTGTAATTCTTAAATAGGCAGTATGACAATAAAAATGAGTTTATACAACGGGTTTCAAAAATTGTATAATTTATTATACACTGTCATTATTATAATAATTGTTTTAAAAAATTCATAATATGATAAAATTTAATAAAACTTTGTTCACATTGCCCAGGCAATGTACACATTGGCCGGTATTCTCTATTGTTCGTAATATTTATACCTATAACACGGTTGTGTAGAAATGTCTGCACCGGTGTTATAGTAATATGCAGATTGGATTTCCAGACTGTCGGAATAATATGTAAATTTATACGATGTCGTGTTAAAGGGTACGTAGTTATACAATCTTAAGTATAAGCTGCTGCAGAAGAACAGAACACATCACTGACCGTGATTAAACGGTTCCTTACGTACCTACGTTCAAACGAAGCTTTATGTACTCTTTTAATAATTCGGCTTACACACGAGTCAAAAAAGTGCAGTTTAAACATAGTACACGAATCCTTTGCCTCAGTAGTTTTATCACTTTAATTATAGCGTGTCGTTTTAATGGTTATACTTATTCAATGTTGCACCGTTCCAATTTAATTCCTCATTTTTTTTCGCCCATTTAATAACAGAATTTTTAAAAACCGATATCAGTATTTAAAAGAAATTTAACTAAATGTAATTTAACTAAACTACCTGTCTTTTCACGTCTTCCATTTTATTTTACCAGTGTAAAACCACGGATATAATACGTGTTTTAATTTATATTATCATTCAAGTCAACAAAAATATTTTAATTTTCGTTATAAAAATATCAATAGCTTTGTGTCAGCCAACCTTTGTTCCGGCTTCTATGTGCACATGGACCCTCTTTCATCCACTTCTGTATGTATATTACAGAACTAATCTACGTACGATTTATTTAACTGTGGATCACGTACCGACAAACATTTAGTTTTATTATTATAAATTTCATTAATTCACGAAAATTTAAGTATAAAACTACGAACCACAGTTACAAATTGAACACTCGTGGCAAAAACTAAAGAAAATTATCTGAACGGTCGTGTCGAAGAAAGCAGAAAATGGAAAAGACTACTTTAGCAGATTACCTCCCAAATTCAATATTGTTACGCAATATGTTAGGTTAGGTTAGACCCATAGATGTTTTTTTGGATACACGTTTTAATATTATAAGATCTAATTTATTTATTCAATATAATTTCAAATAAATAAAGCAGACTATCTCGTTCACTAGTTTCGTTAGTAATTGCGTACCTACCAAATAATAATTGTTATTTAAGAACACGTGTTTTGAAGAGTTTACTGTTTTTCAAAGAAGAAGGAAAAAGAAGTCATGGTTATGGTTTTTATATTTTCGTCATCCTATTGACAAATGTAAATTTCAAAATATATTTGTTATCTCAGAAACTGTTGAAAAGTTATAAACTGATGAAATTTTAATCGAATTTACGTACAGATACCTACTCTCGCATCCGACAAGTTTTAATGGCAATTATTATTCTTAGTCTACAATATTTTATTTGTGTAAAAGAAAAAAAAACACATAAATCAACGGACCGATAGTATCTTCAACGATGTGAGTTCTGGACGCGTCTTATTTAAATAGATCGACGGAACCGAACACAAAGGGCTTCGCTCTGTGCAGTACATCAAAGAAAATAATTTATCAGGTTTCGATTTTGGGAGTAAATTTATTTTCTCATTTTTCATTTTTATTAGCTGTATATCATGAGAATAATATAACTGATGAAAATAATAATAATTATTATTTTATGTGCTGACAAATAATAATAGTTATTACTATAGAAAAATTTACGTAATAATCTGCAGAGGGGGGAGGTCACCAAATCATTGTCGTTGTCAGATGAACAGCAAAATAACCGATTTTACGGTTTGTGGTTTCCGTGGTAACGACGAATGGTTGTTAATATATAGGTAGGTACGCGTATACATAGGGTAGTCGTTAATCTTATTATTTGTCTGTTATGATAAAAATTTTGTCGAAAATATAAAATCCTACGTCGAAGTTAAACCCAAGAGTTTTATTGTTATACGAGCTTTAAAGTGTACCAACATTCGTATTTCCTAAAGGTAAAGGTGAACGTGCGTGTGCTCCGAGAAAATCGAGGAGAAAACCTTTTAACGTGGGCGTCTCGATGACTGTCTAACCGTGAACCGTAGTAAAAACCCAAACAAAACACAAAACTAAAAGTAAAAATAATAGTAACCATTTAAGTCCATAATATTCAGGAAATAATCGTTCATCCAATTATGATTGGAAAATTATTTATACATTTGTGTACGTGATGAAAATCAATTATTTTAATATCTAGTATTAAACTAAATAGTTATTGTGTATTACTGTGGTATTAGTCGACAGGAAATAAAACCGTCAATTGTAAATGTATAAATCCTGTCGATATTAAAAATTATTTAAAATACCATAGATACCCGTATTAAATAAAGATAGCCAAATTTCAATTTTCCGATTTTTCAATCCCACCAAAATCCCACTCATCAAAAATAAAATTTGACAACGAATCTGCGTCGATATTCAATATTGCCAAATTATTGAACTTTTTAGCACCCATAGTACCTACCCATGGTATTTTCTTGTCATTATTCTACTATAAATTACATTACTAAATATATTATTCCAAAGTAGGACCAATCAAACCCGCATACTGAACGCGTCTTTTTTGTTATGTGCGTACTGACCGTACAATACCTGTATGTGTATATTAAATAGCTGTTCAATTTTAAGCGAATGGACAAGATCGTTTAATTTGCAATTCTATTAACAATTTAATTTGTAAATAAATAATTTTTCTACTTAAAAAAGACAGTACAATTTCATTTGATCAAATTAAAAATAGATTTGTGATTTTATAAAAGAAAAAGATAAAATATACCACTCTAAAATTTCGCCGCTCTTGACCTGGGCCTATACCTAAATACACCCCTGAAGATAGCTAATTGAAAGAATGCAGAGAAATAGAGTCCCGTTTGTTTTATGGAATTTTAATTGAAGGGCTCTTATAATAGTGTTATAGTAGAAGACTTTATGTTGAAATATTAAAATCGGTAAAATCTCAGCTGAATCCACTGTATAAATGTAATTACGAAATTAAATTATCAAATAGTGATTCTATCTCGACTCGTAAGAGCCTCTCAAATCAAAATAGAATTTCCACTCCTTGTGTAACCTAGCAGACTTTCCGTTCAGCTATTTTCAAAGGCTTTTCGTTAGTTGTTTGTCACTGCTATTAAGGTACCTATATTTTTGTTGACGATGGGTTCTGTAAAGATGTATAAAGAAAAAATAACAAAGTACACTTTATAAGTGAAAAAATAAAATAATAACAAAAAAATAAATACTAAAAACGTTTCAAAACATTTTTCAGAACTCTTGTTTTAATACATACATCTCGCGAATCAAGATCAAATCATATACTTAAAAAAATAGGTACATTATTCATAGCTTCTTTTTATTGCTGTCTATAATTTATATATATTTGTATTAAAGTTTTATACCATTCACCTACGTGTATTAAAGGTTTCGGTAATTTGTTTTAAATATTTTTACGTGTCGGTGGCGGTTTTTGTGTATTTGGATAAATGATTACTGTTTATTTAAATAAATATTGTATTTTTGTAGGAAAACGTATTGAATTAAATTCATGCGAAATTAGTGAGCCATTCAAATTATTCTGATTACGGCCCGGAATTATTTCTGATGTATTTTCATTTTTAATTGAGCGAAGGGAGAAATATATTATATTTATACTATGATATATGATTTTGTGTTGCTACTAACCACTTTTCGACCAGATTTTCGATTCCCTTAGTTGTATTATGAAAGGTGGTTTCTTGTACCTACATATTTTGACTGTTTGATCTATTGAAGAGGTCATCTATTAATTTTCTTTGCATTTTTTTATTATTTTTTTTTTTTATAAATCGGTTCAAAATATCCATAGCCACCTAAAATTTTCACCGAATACATTGAATAGCTCCTTCACGAAGTGGTACAATTTTAGATATAATTTGATGATTTTTGAGTGATTACAAACCAATTTAAAATTATTGAGGTCATTAATAGGTTTTATTTGAATTTATAGCCGGTAAAATTAGAATGAACTCTAAAAAATGCTTGAAAACTTGTTAGAAGATGTTTCTTATGTAAACATAAAAATATCGAAAATCTATAGTCATTTCTTTTTGTAAAGCGTGTACACTTCCCTGAGTAACTACAAAACAGACTTCCGAAAACTTTCGCCAATCAACTATGACTAATCAAATGGCCAATGTGGTCAAAATTACTTAAAACTAAAAGACTAAATTTATCGAGCATAGTTCAGTTTATGAGAGTTTTAACTCTTGTGCGTTGTGGTGTTCTAACACAAACGATTTATATTTAAAATTCTACTGTTTTAAACAAAAAGACTATGGGTTGCGGATCAATCAAGTATATAATTGAATAATGTGTCAATCTTTCGGATAATACAAAAGTATACTAGGTAACCTCCTATAAATCGTATAAAATATAAAACACGCAAATATTAATAAAACACAAACAACGAGTCTTTTACAGAATACCACACAATAATTAGTTTATTAGATTCGCACCGAAATCATTCTCAAAACTTCTCAAACATCTTCCAAGGTCTTCCAAACTTGAAACCCCAGAGACGAATAATAGTTTTCGAATACAATTTGTATTCATCGTTAGTTAATAATGTAAGAAAATTTAGACCTGATATTGGCGCTCTGTTATAGTTGCGTCCAACGATCATATTTTATGATTTGGTAATTTTAACTCAATACAATAACTACTTATAATATCTCCCGGCTATATTGTATGCGTATTAAGTTCAAATTTTCACGAGAATCGTAAAAATCACGACACTTTGAGTATTGTTTTCCAAATTAAGTGATTAATAACACTTTTTTGGATCAATAAAAATGTTCAAATGTCTAAGACCAAAACACACGGACAATTGTAATTATTTTGTGTAGTTACAAATTAATACAATTTACAATTTAATTTTATTAAAACACATTAAACCAAACTTGACTCGGAATCGTTTTTAGTTGACGATGATTTATTATTGCGTACAGATATAAATTGAATTACCCTATAGCCTACCTTTCCAACTTACCACAGACTACAATGACCAGGTTGCGAAGTATAATAAGTCCGTCATTTGTTTATCCATTCTTACACACCTACTATACACTGGTCACACGTTTACTCACCAGAACGGATATCCGGTACGACACTACAGGTCGTGTGCGACTAATATTTCACATTGTCACACTACGCGATGTAAGACGAAAACAAATGATATCTTACCGGCTAATGGATTATGCGTCTAATTGGCTTTGGCCGTATAAACGTCTCGCACATTGCGTCGTCACATTTTTAAAATGAACATTTTCAGTTTTATCCGACATAATATAGTTATAAGTTCACGTAGTCGTTTGTTTTATATAATTCATTTTTTTATGTTATTTTTTTTTGTAAAAAATTAATAAGACAAATCTCAACATCCATAGTCCCATGTTAGTTTTATTTATTAATATTTCTGTTTAAAATTTAAGTTGTATACAAATTTTAATAGATGGAGTCTCGTGTATTTTAATTTAATAAAAACTGCTTAATGTCTATAAGGGAAGTAAAAATACATTTTGAGGACACTAGCAATAATATTTGATATACGTATACAAGTATTAACTTAATTTGATGCTGGTTGGTTTTTAAATTGTACAGGAAAACTGTTGGGATCTAAAAAATTTTTTTTCAAATAAAGTATTAACGAGCTAAAACTACGCTTCATTAAAGATAAGATGCGAATAATATTTGGTGCCTTTTCTTAATAACCGTAATAGTGTTTCTCGATAAAACCCCCCAAAAAGGACCTAGAAGGTGAATTGTTGAAAATTTCGATAAATTTATTGATCAAAGTAAAATCAGTTGAACAATCCTCATTTTTGAAAGTCTGAAGTAGAGAAAATCGAAGTATTTATTAATTTAAAAAATGTTTTCCGAGCAAAAATAATACAAACATCATACTAAAACTAATAGTTTCTTCGTTACACTCATAATATACAACTAAATATATGCCCAAAACAAATAGTACCTATGTATCAATTTATGTACTCAAAACATTGTTGTCTCTATATTAAAAATATACGATATAGCAAATTTGAGTTCAGCAAAAACAATTGCGTACTGTTGGTTTTAATATTAGAAATTAATTGACCGATTATCAAACGTAAAGGGAAGAACTTTATCTACAGTTTTGCACATTAATTTTTTTCATCATATTAATTTTTAAACAACTTATGAGCGTGTGAAAGATTACAACTTAAAACAGACTATAACTTGAAACATTACAATTTAAAGATTCTTATAATTCGCTTTAAAATCTGATATTTTTATTTAATAAATAAGGCATATTATAGGTGTGACCAACTCAAATTTGTTATGCCATGCGTTTCGTAAGACGACACAATGCATAACGTAAAGCGTTCTTCTAAACAGATATCTATAAGTTCATAAATTGTTATCAAAATAAATTCGATGTTCTCGAAATTAATCCGCTATTTTATTAACTAAAACTATGTGGTTCGTAGGTTTTTTTAGAGTTTGTTGGCAATCGCGTACATTATTTTTATTTTTAATTATAATTAAGTAAACTGCAGCTAAGAAAATAATGGTTGGTTTATATAATATGTACATCACATACATAATGAGACGCTCTTGGAGTTATGTAGAATTAAATACAAACACATGATTTAACTTCCCACAAACTACTCCTTATAATGAGATTTGCTTACGTTTCGGAATTTAACGAACCTATTTTAAGTTAAAATTTGCGTTGTTAAATAACTAAAAAGATTAAGAGAATATTGTCGACACGCGTATATTAAATGCATATATAAAATAACAAGTTTAAATAATTTCGGCTAGCAATTTACTTGTTAAAACTTTTGGCGAAGATTATCATAACTTACTGGGCTATAAAATATTCATCGTGTTCTTTCCATACATAATAATATAGTCAAAAAATTATTACTAGGTACTAAACCATATGTTAAACTTTATTGTATGCCTGTATGTTATTAGTTATGTACCCATACAAAAAAAAAAAACCTAATATTAATATTGTAATATATTTTCCAATTAAGATGCATAGAATATTATATAGAATCAAAAAAAAAAAACAAATAGTAAAGTTCCTAGTGGCCGAATTGAATATATTTCACTCAAATGGTAACATGAAATATTTTTGCTCAGTGATTTCAGATTGAAATGGGGTTTTTAAGAAAAGATAGGAAATACTGAAATACACATTTTGCATGGATTTTCAAGTTTCTTAACCTTTCAGAGTACGTACGAACAATAAAACTTGCATTTTTTTTTTAAATTGAAACACCTATTTCTAACACTTGATTTGGATAAATCATTTTTTTTTTTAAGCAGGTTGTATGAATAAACTTTTCTCTTATCTCGAAAATTGGCCGAAATACAGCTTATTTAAGGATGAAAAAAAAATATTTTATTATTATTATATTATTTTTATTTCAAACAATTTATTTCAAAAAATACTCACTATTCATTACTATCTTATAAATTGTTCAAAGTTTTGTCCATTATGTTGTAAACATGTTTCTAAACACCGTATGACTTAATTTTGAGTAGCTACCATAATTTGTTTGTTAGTTGTGAGCATACTTCATTGATATTTTTTTTAAATGCTGGAGACTAATCGGTGGATCAGCATAAACTACAGTTTTTATATGTCCTCAAAGAAAAAAAATCCAGAGGCATCAAATCAGGTGAACGCACCTACACAAGTTATAATTAAGTGTGGATTTCGAATTAGTTTAGAAATTAGATGCCTCTTGCGGACGAACGGACTCGAAAATGTAAGACTACGTTAAACCCCGCGTTACGGAATCCTAAATACAAAAAATGCGTATCCATTTATTAGAATGCCAAAAATCTAAATATTACTTTAAAATATAAAATGCCAATCACAAGCACTATTCAAAAACCACGCTCCTTATACCAAAAACTTAAAAGTAAATATCTCGTGAACGGGTTGACGGAAATCAAAAATTTTAACATCAAAATGTATTTAAACCAATACTCTATACATGGAACTTTTTAATATAGCCAACTATTTGAAAATTTAAAGTTGATTGTTGTTTCACCCCGAAAAATAAGAGTGTCAAAATATAACGGCGATGTAACATGTTTATCTTCTTGTTTCTTAATTTGTCAATTTTTTTTTTTTGAAACCTCTATACTTTGATAAATAATGATTTTTTAACAATACAAGAATCACTCTATATATAATAGGTATATGCAGTTCGTATAAACATTGATAGAAAAAAATCGAATTTGGATAGTTCGATAAAGTGATATTTTACTAGGTTTAGGTATCCTGCTGTAATATTATGAATTTCTTTTGTTTTGTATTTTCGACAGTACCTATTATAATTTCTATCGTATTGTAAAAAAAAAAAAAACGAAATTTACGTTTCTTGACCTTTTTAACACGGCAAAATGGCGAGTTGGCCAAAACTTCCCTTGATATGCATTTAATAATAGCTATATTTATAGTGGTAATGAAGTTTTCAGATTAGGCAAGAAGTCCTGTCGTAATGGTTAGTAAATAAGTTATACAATTATAGTTGGTTGGTGTTGTAAGTTATACGTACTTACGATTAATTATTTACTGTTTGTCAAGTTTGCAAAAACAATGCTGAACGTGTCAACAATAATACTATATACCCACTCAGTTCTTTAATCAATTTCGCTATATCCTGGACCTAAAGGTATTGTAATTTCGGGTATGTGTATTAGTGTGTCTAACACATTAATTTTTTTATAATTAAAATTTAATTATATTAGGTAGTTATTTCAACAAATGCTACGGTAGAGTAAAATAATTTAAGAATTAATGAAATAAGTAAATTCAGAAAATTATTAAGAACAATCAAAGCAATTGGAATTTAATTGGATACACTTTGAAACAGGGTGATGAGCCACAGCAAAAAATAAATCGAAGAAAAGAGATGTAGAAGAGCGAGGGTGTGCCCGAACAACGGTCATCAAAAGGTTTTTGATGCCGGACTCATGAGCTAAGTAAACTTGAAGAGCTAACTAGTGTTAACTCAAGTTAACTCCAGTGTCGTTCAAGATAACAAAATATTAATCTGCTGTACAGTAACACAGTCGTTGACTCCTGGTTAATTCTAACGACCCAAAAGATCACAACTATTTTTGTGTTACTTATTCTTCATTCACAAATAACACGAATGGCGTAACATTTATTGCCAAGGTTAACTTTATTTTAAACAGTGTTTTTAACTTGAATAGTTATTGATAATTTGAATACTCTACTGTATTCTGAATTTTTGAAAGTAGTCCTTAAGGTCGAATACCAAAAAAGAAGAAGAAGATACCTACCTATTTGGAAATCGTATAATTTGTTTCGTATTTAGTTATAGGTAATAATATTATTTTCGAATAAAATGCTTATGTTTAATTCATATCGGTGTTTTTTTTTTTTTTTTATCGATACAGTATATTGATTTGAGACTTTTTTTTGGAAATGATACATATTCCGAAATATCTTCTAGAGTGATTGCTTCGTGGATATTTTTTTTTTCATCCTGAACGGTGCAATTTTCTTAAGCATTTCGTGTGTAATAATCTATACACATATGTGTATCGGCAGTATGCGAAGGCGGTTTATTAGACTCGAAGGGATTGGAAAAAAGCGCAGAATAGAATCGTAGGAAAATTCGTAGGTGGGCGTATGTATGTACAGCGACCGCGACGGTGGTGGTGACGGCGTTTGTCCGCAGTCCGTAAAATGTTTAACGACTACTTCACTCTTTTTATTTTCTTCGTTTTGTTCCTCCCCTTTAATACAGTGTTCGGGAATGGGTTTCCGTTGGCTCGGTCCATTATTCATTCTTTCTCCTCGGTGGTGGCTGTGGTGGCCTTAGGGTCCATCGCGTGTTGAGGGGAGGAGGGTCACGGGAATCGCTTATACTGCGGTGGCAGCCGCGAGAGGCTTTGACCGCAACAAAAACGAATTCGGCCGGAGAGATCAACTACACGGTATTATTATAGGTAAAGTACCTATTTGATTCCCACGCGAGATCCCGATTTCTTTTGACGACGTCGAAGTCGAATTTTTATAACGCGTTCGAAGCGTCACGGCGTTCTGAAAGTTTATTTTCAATGCGTTTGTTTGAGTAAACGTCTCAATTTAAAACATTCAGATGATGTTTTAACGTTTCGCCAATGATACTATATTATAAATATTCGCGTCTTGTTTGTACACATTGATCATTATATTAGCGTTCATAAATAATAACGATTTAAAACTGTTCTTCCGAAATAAATAAACCATTCGTTTAAGTACTGCGCGCATTAATATTTATGATGACAAACTTCATAAGTATCCTACCGCCCACCTGTACGAAATGTGATATTAACCGGAAAAGATGCTTAATTATTCAACGTTGAGAGCAAATTGAGTTGACGCTATTCCTGTGTAGGTATTTTGCAATATGTGCCGCGTGTAATTTTTCGTTTCGCCTCGCGAGGGAATCGTTAATTTTTCGGAGCGTGATAAAGTCTTATCTAGAAAATTAATAAATACCAGCTTATAAATTGTGTATTGGTAGTTAAATATTAAATGCGTCGGTTTTATATTCCTTACGGGTGTGCAAATAAGACTACAAACAGATTTCGAAGAGCCGGTTAAATAAATTACTTAAGTCGTTTAATATTTACCATTGTCTATTCGATATTCGTAAAACACTGTGGTTTCAGCCTTGACGAATTGGTGGAGATTTTTGTTCGACCAGATTATATTGAGTCCGATTTCTACACGGTATTTATTTTAATTCGACGGATTCGACTATTATTGGTAACAAATAGACGTTGTTCTTGTGTTAGTCGTAAACTATTATATATCAGTATGATAAGTACGAATAATCAATAATATAAATCAAAAGTATAGAGTTTAAAGCATGCGGGATTTGGTGCTTATTATTATTATATTTTTTTTTTTTAATTGAAATATTGTAAAAACAATCAGCTACAAAGAAAGTGTTTTTGTTTGTACGGTGTGATTAAATAACCAACACAATTCGTTGGACACTGATGTTGAAAATTGGACTTGACTCTATAGGATTCTATAGGACAACTAGGTTGTAGAAACAGACGAAATTTTTTTTGTGTTCATAACTGAAAATACCGTGTTAATAAAGTATGTTTAAAACTCGTTTATAGTATTTACAAAAAACAACACAGTTTATTAAAAATTTATCTAAACGGCGAAAAAATCAAAACAAAAAACGAAAACGAGTAATATTTAAAAGTTTCAAAACCGAGCATATTGTTACCTATATAAATAATTTGAGCATTACACCGAACAATTTGTGAATAGCATAATTTCTTAGAAAAAGCTAGAAATAAAAAAAACTGATACTGGGGATGAATGCAGTCATTGTTATAGGTGGGATGTTGTGAAAGTAGTTATTTAGTTTAAATCTGTGCGCAAAGATAAACCATTGCTAACAAAAAACGATTCGGAACGAAGTTCGGTAAAAATTATTGTAAAATGCCGAAAGTAAAATTCGTATTTACGGTTTTCATCAAAATTTGATGCCTTTCTTAAAACCCTTAAGAAAAAAAAACTTAATTTATATACATTAAATTTAAATTTGTTTTTTAGACCATTAAGTACAACTTATGACGTACCAAGTGTTAAATTTTCAAATATTTTTCTTTAGTCATATAATTTTAACAGCAGATACCTACCAAATAGAAATACATATGAAAACACGAAAATATCAAATACCTATTAATAGCCGAAAAGTAGCTAGAATATTTTAAAAATGTTACCACGTCTACAAAAGGACAATATAAGAATTTTGTGAAAACTACAGGTCACTGCAATGATTTTAACCAAGTAGCAACAAAAAAACCTAAATGCCATACACTTTGCCGTATTTCCTACGTTTTTTTTTTTGGTTTTTTTTAAATTAATAAAAAAACTATATGGAAAACCAAACAACGAATTTCTTACTCACAAACTAGATGACAATTTCTTTCAGGAAATATGCTATTCCTGAAATTCGGATGAAGATTTTTGGTAGAAAAATATAATTTTAAAAATTGTAAAGAATTAAATCGTTACACCAAGTTCTTTTTTGGTTTTTCCAAATTATATTGAAAACTTCTATAGAAAATAAAAAAAATGACTTCTTTAACGTACCAACTAGAGAAAATTTCCTTTCAGAAAGAGTACTACACTTAATACTTCGGAGCAAGATTTCTGGTGGAAAAGTTGATCGCAGACTGAAAAAAAAAACACACACACACACGTTATAGTAAAACCAATAGATCTTTAGCTACGCTTCGAATCTATAAAATATACATTTGCTACAAATTCGCAGTACTCCTAAAATAATCGTCCGCAGATAGTATAATGAATTATAGTGTTCGAAATGTATCGAACTAAAAAAAAAAAGTTATAATTTATCGTTCAAAAGTAAATACACTATCGCAATTATTGGAATTCAATTTCTATATACCACGTTTATATAGTACCAATATAGTATAATATATTTTTCACCGATTAAACTAAATAGAGAATTACTGTTGTTATCGCCGATTCGTGGCTCGTTTTTATTGTTATATGCGAGTATTTTTCCCGTAGTGATAACTTTCGTTGTCGTCGTAACTATATAGCGATATTAACACCGCACATAGAAAACCGATGTGGGATACAAAAAAAAAAAAACAATAGCCTATAATAAATAAAACAGGTCAGTGACGGAATCGTATTACCGGCGGCGGTAAGGCCATCCATGCGGGTCTGACGATAACGACGAGGAAACCTGTCAGTGGCGTACCTATAACCAGTGTAACGGAAACAACGGGTTTTCCGTGCGTTGTGTGTATTATACGCCACAAATGTGAAACAGAAAAAAAGAAAACATTTTACGAAAACGGTAGCCTGCGGAAACTTCGACATAGACGCTGCGGCGAACTTGAATTTTTCGTTATTCCGAAAGCCTCGACCGAAACGAATTCGACGACGACGGTTTTTTGCTTTGTCGGTATTGTGCGACGTATCTCTCATATTATAATATTACATTAAGTTTACCAAAGATTTTGATTTAAAACTATATTACTGGCACGCTGATCCATCACAACACTCAAATTTTGTAATATTATTTATTATTAGATCGTATTGATTCCTCCGTCGTCTAACATCGGCTGCATGCTGGATCGACAAGGACTGTAAATTATATTATTACAAATTTAGAACGCGATATAATTTATACTGAGAGCCCACTATTTATTGTACACTAGATTGGAATCTAAAATTGATTGTACGCAGCCTCTGCGTGTTCAAGTTTTGGAAAATGTTTTACAAGGAAATTCTAAACGTGTCCTTTCTGTGAAATTCCATTATCTCAATGAGAGAACCGTCATGTATACCAACCGAAAAACGAGGTTTTTTTTTTAAATTGTATTTTATTAAACTATGTAGGTAGAGTAAAATATATATATATATATACAACAGACTACTATAATAATATACAAGTAAAGTTTCTCGGAAAGAGTTATTATATATTTTCCGAAAAATCCTATCTACTTAAATAACCAAATTCGTAAATTTAATTTTCAACGTTGATTACGTGCTTTGTCCTTTTTTTTTTTACTTCACATTAATTTAATCAAAAAAAAAAAAAAACGTTTTTTTTTTCGTTCATTTTAATTTTTTTCACAAAATTTAACAATCAATCCCAAAGATATTTTATATTAATCAATACTATAATAATTGTTTTTATCCGTCCATATATTATTATAGGTATTTATTTGTGGTTAAATGACCGTTAAGTTAAAAATAAAAAAAAAACCCGCCCGAGACTACAACAATACCAGTATAGCAGTATATATACAATATTAAATATTATATACCCTCTGGACCTAATAATATATATTTTTTCAAAGCAAACACAAACTGAAATTGTTCTCGGTTTTATTTATTAGTTTTTTTTTTTTTTTTTTGTATATATTTATATATATATATTTGTCTATATATTTATAACGACGGGCAGGTCTTATATACGACTGAATGAAACGGTTTTTTATAAGTTCTCATTTCGGTCAAATTCGCATCTAGACGTGTTGAAAATGGCGCATTCGGGAAAAGGGGGGCGAGAATGTCAATAACAGCCCTATAGTATATTAAACTTATTTTATATATATATATAGAAGTGAGAGAGTGTATTATCAAGAATAGCAAATATTTGATTGGAACGTTATTTTTGCTTAAATCTAAGGAATACAAAAAATGAATTTATACACACATATATAGATACAGCCAATAATACTCAGAGACGTTTATTTGAAAATATTTTTATTATTATTATTTATTTTTTTTTTTTTAAATGCCACAACAGTCATATTTCACAACGCGATGTACGAAGCCAATCTAAAAACCGTATATGATACCGAATGTATGCTATAAAATATATGTATATACAGAGCGTTTCAGTATGATTTGATATATAATGCAATTATATTGCAGTTCTTTTTAATATTTTTTTTAATAAATTTAAAATAATAATTTAGGCAGAAATTTTCTCCCGAATACCTACTAGAGTCTATTTCAGTATATTTGCAGGAGTCCGTTTTAATGAGGGATAAAAGTTTGATTGAATACTTCAAAATTAATTTCATCATTTTGTTACACGGGAGGTTGTTTTTAGCTTTAAATCCTTCTAGACAAACCCTAAAAATGAAGCCAGGATAATACAGAACATTTTATGCTAAAATTTCACTTTCATTTATTTTTTTAAGTACTATAGTTATAGAGTAGTAAATAAGTATTGTATTATTTCATATAGGATAATCAAAATTACACCAGTCACTCGCTATATCGAATGGTGTTTTTTTCGAACAATTAAGAAACAAGTATTTATAAAATGTTATAAATTATCGTTATTTTGTGACATTCTTATTTTTAGAAGTGAAATTAAGAGTGATTATACGTACTTTTGGTTAGTTTTAAAATGACAATCTATATTAAAAATGGCATAAGAAATTTCGGTTTAAACAAATTTTAATGTTAATATTTTTCATATCCGTCAAATGTCATTGTTATAGTATTCGCGGGATCAGAATAATTATTTAAAAATAATACAATTTCCAAATAATAGATTTTGCATTTTTTGTTAAATCAAACAACTTATTTATTATTATATTTAGGTTTTTTTTTTTCGGAACACGGTGGAATAACAATAAAATCTGACGTATATACGAAATTTAATGATGATGGTTTCTAATATTATGAATATCTTTTTTCAGCAAAAATAAAATTAATTGCAATTACCGAATACAATTGCTGTAATATATGCCTAAATATAATAGGACTTAAATAATTAATCGTAATTCAACGTTTAATTAAATATTCGGATTATAATTTTCGCTGTATTTACAATGGTATTTTAATTAAAATACACACATTAATTAACCGAAATACATTATTCAAAGTTGCAAGAACCGCAGTTTTAAGATAAAAATAGAATATTTTTTTGTTTTATTTGAGTTTAGTAGTATAGTGTAGTAAGTTTAACTATATAAAAATGGACAAACTTTGGATTATGTGTAGGGCACTGTTGTAAGCAGGAAGTTGGGACGGTGTAGGATATAATATATTAGGGTTTATACACGTAAATCAACGGTAAATCATTGCTATTAAAAAATGACTCTGTGCGAAACTCGGTAAACTGGTAAGGTATTACCGTGTTTTCCCCCTTATATCCAAACAGGTAATATAAAAAATGATAAAAAATAAAATCAATGTGTAATCATTTTTACTGTTGGTTTTTTTTTAAAATACACTTTCTAAAATGGCAAGATAGAGAAATTCGCCACTTTTAAATTAAAATGCAAGTAATAATTATTGAAGTATTTTTACCAAACGAAAAAGTGTTTGCTGAAGAAAAAAAAAACGACAGCCATTTCGGTAAAAGTTAGCATTTATTTTTCTTCACGACACTCGGAATGTAAAAGCTCATAATGTGTTTAGTGGTTTTTATTTAACACTATGATATTCTAATATCGCTATGAAATACAGACGTGTGTTTTTTAATCAACCATCCTAGACATTTTTGCATGAACAAAAAAAAAATAGTAGTACATCATTACAATTTAACGAGTTGTAAATTAATGGGTTTAAACAGAGTCAATGGCCCATTGTAATAATATTCTAAAAATAAAAAATGTTTCCAAAAAAAAAAAAACGATAGCCATTTTTTAAATGTTTTGAAATACGCTGAAAAACATGGCGCCTAATCGTTTCGAAGTGTTTACTATTTAATTGAATATTATTAAGATAAATGGCGTTTTTATTAGTATACTTTTTAATCGTAAAATAATATTTTCTCTAATAATAATACCGTATTAGATGATTAAAATTAAATAAGTATTTATTTTTAAGGGCGCATCCTAAGGAGAAAAATGCGGCTGAAATAACTTTTGTTCTAATAAATTGTTCAATGTGTTTAAGTTTCTTTTTCTTTTTTTTTAATTTCTAGATTCTTGGGCTATAATTTCGCTATTTTATCTTTGTTTTTAACTAAAAATTAAATTTTAAAATTGTTGAAATTGTTTTATTTAGTTTGTTAAATAAGAAGAAAAGGGAAGTTTTTTGTTTTTTTAGACGTATATTGTAAACAAATAATTGGGATTATCAAAATAGGTATAATACATATAAGAATAAATTTGATAGAGAAGGTATGCTAGTATCATAGCCAAAAAAAATAATTCGGATGGGAAGCATTAATAATTTGTATTTTAATCTACTAATGTTTAGATTGATAAAACACACTAAAATAATCTAAATAAATAATAAAAAAAGATTTCGGGGAGGGAGGGGCGTGTGCCTTCTAAAATTAAATGTCCCGATTATAAAATAAATGACAGTACTATGTGGTATTGCACATTTTTGATAACGATGAATCGTTAAGTTACTACACATTTTTGAAGTAAGTATGTACGTTAAATATTATCTATATAGGTGGTAATCTGTAGAGTGATTATTGCTTATTAGGTTTCTAAAAATTGCAAGAAATGTCTATTTCTGAACTATTTCAGAAACTCTACCTAATATTAATTATTATGATGACAAACATCTACTTAAGACACTGAACGGAATTGCTTATAGATTTTTAAAAATTGTTAACGATGTATTGAAATCATTCAAGTACACAATATAGTCGTTTGTCAAATAATTCAATCAATTTTAGTCTTTGACATTACTTATATAAAATGACTTTATTACTGTGCAAGTCCAATATGAATAGATAATATTTAAAATTTAAAAATAATCCAATATGCAACAATATTAATCAGTATAAATATTTTATAAAATATTATACAAAACCCAATTAATGAACAAGTATTTAGAAATAAAAATGTATTTTTCAATATTTCGAGCACTGAAAAATTTCACACCCATAAATCTATATCTGTTATAATATACCAATATAATATAATATTGTGCGTGTAGTGAAATAATGTTGGGTATTTGTTGAAAAGTATTATCTTACAATAAGATTCACGCTTTAAAGGTACGTCAAGTCCTCGGTGACTTTTGTCGCCCGTGTAGTACGTTATTAGGTACGATATTATTATGATGACACCTACGCGGTGAATAGTCATTGTTCATTTACTTTAGACAGGTACATTTGATTAAAATTCAATTTTATGCGGGTATTACAGTTACAGTCTCTATCTATCTAACGGGCAATGTAGCAAACATTCGTATCTTCTAATAGTAATCAGGGTCTTAATAAACTGAAATTTCACTAAATTAAAAACGAAATTTATTATTTATTATCCCTTTCATATGGGGATTTTTCGATATAATTTCTTTTTCCCATCTACGAATTTCTTACTTACAAAAAAAAAAAAATAAAAAAACAATTATTATGTATTATGTTGTTATTTTAGTAGAAGATTGTACAACAAATAGATATCAAAAAATCCCATTGTAAAAGTATAGTAATTACTATTGACATCTTTAATACTGTGAACAAATGTTTGTTTTAGGTCTATTAGATCCTGAGTAGGATATCAAGAGTATTTAAACGTATTTTTTTTATTTTGGCATTTATATAGTCGGAAACGAACAATTTTACTGGAACAAATATTGTGGTTAATCAAAAATAAAACCTCAAAAATATTTAATACAACGATAATCCTATACGTATCGACGGTACATCAATTTTAGTAATTTATAGTGACTTTCAGTTTCCAAAAAAAACAATTTACTTTATATTAGAACTTGAATACTTGAAACGCAACGTGATTATGTTTTTTTCCGAACGTTCAGGTAGGTGTTAACACGAGATGCAATTAAACTAAATATCCAACCGGTGGCGGTGATTTACAAAATATATTTTAAAATTTAAACTGTACGAACGCTTTATAAATATTTTATTTTCATTAGTACTCCTATTTATTTTCTCGGGTCTCTAAGTTTGAATAATACCCACCTATTATTATAAAAATCAATAAACCACCGCGGTAACCCTGAAATTACAAAGGCGTATCGTAACTCCTCTTTATGAAGGGTTTAGAGATTTTGCTAAATCAACATTATAAAAATGTTTTAATAATAATTACTGGGTTGCTTAAAAATATGCTTAACACCCAATACTAATATACTTAGTTACAACCTACTAACTGCAGCAGTTTCAACAAATCGTATTACAGTAAAACCTAACTATACCGAGCAGTCACGAGACCATCAAAACTGCCTGTTATATACAGGTTTTTGTCGCAAAATTTGTTACTGTTTTTATAACCAAATATTTATTAGGATACTTTCGTTTTACCGATACCAAATAATTTACACTTTTTGCTTTAAATTGAACAGTTTCCGCAAGAGATGTCGTTGTAAAGAAAAAGATAAACGACTCTGAATAAACAGAGCGGAATGGCGGTTTCGTGTTAAACATAAAATAATAGGACATTGTATATCTATATATTCACCACACAATAAACTTTTTCAGTGATATAAAAGTAATCAGATGGACGTAAAATTCGTTTGTTTTCGTGGTTTTTGCTATAAAATTTGTGTTCGTTATCAGGCCGACGGAGAGAAACATTACTTTCCGCGTTCGTAATAGACAGGTTAAAAAAGATTCAAATGTATTTTAGTTGGGTCCTTCTTGTTTTGTCCGATAAGACAGATTTTACTGTATATAAAAAGTAAAAGGGGATGACATGAAACCGTAAATATAAATTCGTAATATAAAACCCAATGATGTGTGCAACCCGAAATTAAAAATTTTGCAGTGACTTAAGATTAATATACCTGTTTTCTATGATTTTGGTTATCAATTTGTCAACGGGTGTCCACTTGTTCCAAAAAAAATGGAAAAAAATTGAACCACGTGGATGGGGTTATAACGGCGAACGCATGTATACGACGAACAAATGTATAATCAAAAATTATCGGACGGTTAAAAAAAAGTTTTTAAATAAAATCGGAAATAATAGTAACTGACGGGTACAAAGACACGACGTGACGTTGTATACGTTTTGTAAATAGTAATATACATTATATTACCGTAATCGATAAACGGTATTATCATCCTTTCTTGATTTTAAATCGAAGTTTACCGTACAAACATTATTTCAGAATATATATACGGAGAAGTTTAATATCTTCGTATCGATCGATTATTATAATAATGTACAGGGTGATTTGACAGTATACGATTTGGCAAAAAATGAATAAACTTCTGTTCTATTCAATCTTCTTTACTAAGTTTTTATTTATTTTTTTTTTTAAATAATATTATTTGATTATAATGTTGCGCACCGAAATTCAAATATTATTAAGAAGATTCGAAACGGAACGACAATTTCATTATTTTTTTTATGTGTGTCATATACGCAGCATAGAAATTTAAGTTAATTTGTTGTTCATCAGTTAATGTAGTAAAGCAATACTAATTCTAAAAACAGATTTGAATTTACCGTGAAGTGTACGTGAGATCGATTTGACCACATTTTCGAATTTCCATCCTTAATTTCAAAAAAATTGAATTGAAATTTGGAAATTGATCTAAATTTGTATGCTACAGAGTATTTTTTAGGCAAAAGAAGATAAGGGAATCCCCTTAAGACCGATATACGAAACAAAAAAAAAACCATAGAATATATTTTACGGAATAAAAGTTATATCATTTTGTGTTACTCTGTATATAAGAGCTTAATATTGCATATCATTGCTGTTATATAGTTTTGTACGTGTTTATATAAGGAAACAAATAATTAGTATTCTGTTCAAAAAACACTTGTCGCTAGAAAAAAAAACACGAACTCTAAAATAGTAAAATTACCTTAATGAAAAAAAGAGCCGACGACTGACAGTAAAATTAGTTACCTACCCATCGAAAACCATAGCGAGAAGACAAAATATTATAATGTTATCCTAGAAACATTTATATTGTATATTTTGGCTGTTGCGTAGGTATGATAATGATATAGACGAGTGAGCAAAATATTTTTTTATTCAAATATAAATAGGTATACAGGAAGATAAAATATTATAATATAAACGCAAATTGAGAATATACTACTTTTTTGTGAGGATATGCCTACTATTATATCTTTCCAATTTTCCTGTCAGATTTTTTATGATTTATCCCATACCCATACTCGGATAGTTATTAATTTTCAAATATTTCTAAATGAAAATCTACTATTATATTATACGTTAGGACTGTGAATAGAAATTGAAAGTAAGTTAATGTAGATAACATAGAAACTTATATTTTTGATTTGAAATCATTGAATACCATATTTTGAGGGAAAAAATGTTATTGAAAAGGATTACATTATTGTTTATTATTATTAGAATATTATTAATAATTTTCTAATATTTTTTGGATTCTGAGCAATAAGTTGTATTGTGATGTGAGTTTTTTTTTCTAACAGTTAACATCATTTCGCCCAGAAATCTTATTTCATTTATATTTTTCTAGTAAAAATTGTTGTCTAGCTAGTACTTTGAGAACCTCATTTTTTTGATTATTCTTATAGTGTTTTTTTTAACTATGAAAGAAAAAACTTCGAAAGAACGCATGGGTTCTATTAGATTCGATTTTGTTTTTTTGTTGTAATCCAGTGAAAATTAATTATAGACATGAATTTTTTGTTTTTATTAAGTACTCGTATTAGTACCATGTAGGCAGACTACAATTTTAAAAATATTCTGGCGATTTTTTAAGCTATTTATAGGCATTTTAAATTGTCAATTTTTTTATTTGAATATAATTATCATCGCCCGTGTCAAAATACTTAAAATATATAATTATGTATAAATATAATACTTTCAAAGTAAAAAATACTACAATTTAACATAAGGTCCATCATATAATATAGTGTACTGGAGGGTACAAATGAAAATTAAAAATGTTCAGCGTAATTTAGTGGTATTTTTATAAGCTATATGCTAAAATTTTGATGAAGATCTTAAAACCCATGATATTTGGAAATATGTTTAACCGAACTTCTCATAAAATCTTCTTTTATAAGCAATAATTTATGTTTTATAGTGGCGTACAAGTTTATAAAAATTATTTTTTATTTTAGCCATCTTAACTTTTTTTCATCGACAATAACGCTGATATACTCGTTAGAAGTTTTGTTTTTACAAAAAAAAATAAATAACGTAATAATAACAATATTGTAAATTTAACAAATAATACAAACTATAATCAAACCAGTTTATAATCCTTTATTTATTATTATTATTATTATTTTTTTAAATTAATAAAAAATCAACAGTTTTATTTGTTAATATTTTAATGTTCGTTGGGGAAATTGAATAATGGTTAACCAGATACGAGACGGCAGTATAACTACTATTAGCTGTTTTTTGGTATTTATTAACGCGCCACATTTTGCATACAATCAATTTTGTTTTTTTTTATTTTTGTGTTTTTAATTTCTACTTTGAATTTAATCCTCACCGAGGATTTACGTACATATATTATGTTTTATGTAAAATATATATTACCTACGCGATTGTTATCGTTATGTTACCACAAATACTTAGTTTATTAATCATTTTTTTTTCGTAGTAGCAGTAGTAGTTATAGGTCGTATAAAAGATAAAACCGGTAATTTATGATACTTTTATGTTTACCGTTTTATATAAAAAAAGTTTACAACCTATATTATAGTTTACAACTGCTGTACACCTAAACCTATCTACCTAAAAACTATATTATAATTTCATATTGGTACGATTAAATTTAAAAATAACGTACAGAAAACAGACGATTTATCAATTCAGGGAAAACATCTTGTCATAGATTTTTTTGCTTTAATCAATAAATTATTCATCTGTTTCAGAAAAAGACTAAAAATAAAATAAAATGTGATGCTATGATACATAAAGTTATTTAATTTATATACTCGTATGTGTAACGATAAATTATAACTAATAAAATACGATTCTGAGTAAAGTCTGGTTAATATGTTTTGAAATACCGCGGTTTTTACGATTTTCGTCAACATTTGGACTTAAAAAAGCTTAGGGAAGAAACTCATGTTTGATTTTCAAACATTTCTACTAGGAAAAACAATTTTATCGACAATAACTAAATAAAAACTAAAAAAAAAACAAGAAATTATCGAATTTCTATAAATAACTCAAAAATCTCCAAAATATTTTGAAAATTTTACTATGTTATCTAGAAAAGACCAATGTAAGATTTCTAAAATTATTTTTAACCAAATAACAACAAAAAATTAATCAAAAAAATGAAACTGTTATATTCGTAGTTTCACGTTTTTCCAATATTTTTCCCGGTTATTAATTATTATTACAAAGAAAATTTACCATCTAATAAATTAAATAAAGAAAATTGTGTTTAAGAAAATATACCGGTAGAATAGATTTCTAGTAGAAAATTAAATTGAATCAATCAAAAATATTAAAACTATTAGTGCTGTAATTTTTTTCTTTTTCACGAACTATTAAAATAAATTAAATGAAAAATCAAAAAAGTAACTTCCTCAATGCACTAATTTGATCATATTTTTGTAAAAAGGATTTATGATGGAAAATTTGATTAAAGACAGAAAAAAAAAATTAGAAAGAGGCACACATCAATCATTGTGCATTCCTCATTGGATGCAATCAAAATATTAACTACTTCAAAATGAACAACGATACCTTAAAGTCAAATATTTCTTTGTACAGAACTTTGTAAATATATTAATAAGTCGTATTTACTTTGACGGGTGGAAATTTCTCGGATTATTTCGAAGTCAAAAGTTCAAAACCTCTCATTTGGCAATCATGTGGTTTTCAAACGAAAATAGAAAGGATCGCGGACCAGGTGACAGATACCCACGTTTCTATACAACACAAAGTTTATTCATTTTAACTCTCCTTAATTATATCTTTCAAATTATTATATTTTCTTCTTCAATGTGGTAGTTTATCGATCGGTTTTATATCCTGCGATTCCCTACTAAGCCCTGTTTTATATTTTCTTGTAAGGAAAACGACGAGTAATAATAATATAAAAGCAATATTGCCTAGGCGACATTTAAAATTTAATATTGTTACTCTCGAATAATGTCTGCAACCTTGCAGTGTATATTACATAGGGTGATTTTTTTTTTCTGTGATCCAGCGTTTATCTATGAAGATTTTGCGTTACATTGATTTTGGTTTTTTCAGTCACTGCAGTACAAAATATATTTATGTATAATATTTTAAAATGTCACCCTTGTTCCATATACCGTATTCATCACATATTATCAACTTTTAATTTTTAAATAGCTTCAATGTTGTACCCATTTTTAGATTACAGCAATATAGTCATTCTTTCTTCTCCTCCAGTTTAAATGTTAAACTGTTATAATTCACAGACAACGCATGTCTATAAGAAAACTGGAAAAAAAATTAAATATAAGGATGTTGGGGATGGTGTATATTATTTTAGTCAATTTAGACATAAAATTCAGACGAAACTGTAGTCGTTTTCGACGGATTTCGATTTTAAAAACGGAACCTTCGATCTCTCTGTACAGTGGTTTACCCAGGAGTGTTCAATGAAGAAAAGAGGATATGTTTGAAAAACTTGAATAAAAACAAAAATGTTGCAAAATGTATAACTATATATTGTAACAATGGTTTGTTAATTATTTTGTTGTGGTGGAATAAGTAGTGCAAACTAGTTGAATTATCTGGTATTTTCCTGGATCACTTTTATCTCTATCACAATAGTTGTTGTTCAGTATTTTATATTTTTTAAAAAGAGTTCTTTATTATCCCTGACAATCAAATCAAATAATAATAACTGGTTTTTTTTATATATATATATATATATATATATATACGTGTCACTAAAGGTAACTCATAAATCAACAAAAAAAATTCAATTTTCTTTCCGAAAATTCCGAAAACTCTAGGTCAACAAGGTTTTAGATAAGAAGTAAACAGTTAATAAATCCTCAGTAACCTTCTTCTTTTCTTGAATTTTAAGCGTGAAAAGAATAATCCAGATTAGAATAAAATTGTAGATTTGTATAAAAAGCTAACATAAATAGATATAATTTTTCAGTACTGAATAATTTATAAATTTTTTTTTTGTATTTAACACGACGAATAGAGAAGGAGAACTGAAGCTTTTTAGCTATTCCCCTGAGTACACCATTATCTCCGTATATACTTATTCGAATAAAACGGAAAATTTCGCTACAGGTAAATTCGATTTTTATTACCTACATTGTTATTATTTAATTCAAAAAAAAAAGTTGATACCCATCGTGTACATTATATGATGCCTTTTTTTTCTTTTTTTTTTGTTAATTTATTTACATTTAAGTTTACGGGTCCCTGGGCCTACAATGCATTAATAATATTACGTCGTATAAACGCCTCATCGTAAATGTTTAATAATATCAGTCATTGCCGTCATAAAACCGCAGTATTCAAGAATGTTAACCACGCGTTTAATGATGAATCCCGAATTTCTTCACGCTATATTATAATAATATTTTAAAAAAACAAACCAAAATTGTTCCTACGATGGATAGACCACTATAGTAGGTACAAATTTGAGAAGGTCTAATGTATATTTGTACGCAAGGATTAACCATTGCTAACGAACAACGATTCTGAGCAGAGTTGGGTTACATATGTTTTGAAAAGTTTTTAATATAAAGGGTTTGAAACAAATTCATTCGGTACATTTTTCCATTTTTAATAAGTTCTTTATCAGTGTTCACCATTCATTATGAAAATTCCTAGGAAAATCAAAAAAAGACCTCCTTAAAAAGTATAATCCCACGAAAATTAACTTTCATAAAAGGTGTTACACTTCAAATTCTGGTAGAAAAATTGTTCACAGAAAAATTTACTATTGTAAAATTAATAAATTCTTCTCTCCGATCAGAATCTAAAAATTGTAATAATATTAGAATATATTTAATTTTTCGTTTTGGATTTTTTCGAATAGCAACGAAATAAGATATCGACAACTAACGACCATGGCATTGTGGTCAATAAAGGTTTTCATCCTTAAGGGATCTCGTCAATTGTCAATAAATTTTGTTTTCTCCATCCGTCTCGCGCATAACACAACGACAAAAGGATTCTAAATTTACATGATTGCGACTCTTTGATCGAGATCAGAGCAAATAAGAGACCTATTAAAATATAGATTTGCCACAATATATGTAAATATGATTCTTATTTAAAATTTTAATTTATTTTTAAGTTATTAGCGGTTAAATTTAAACTCAATTTATACAAGTACATCTTAATAGAAAATAAAAACCATAGCAGGATCCAAATAACTATTTTTTTATTAAATATATTTGCCCTAATCGCTACCGGAGAGAATCGTGGAAGTGTACAATACTTTTGTGTTGCTATATATTACGAGCGAAACAGAGAAAACAAATGGTAGTGACGAGGACTCTTTAATATTGACGTAAACTCATTCATCTCCTATTAGTAGTAGTTAAATGTTTGTGCCATGGGAGATGAAGGCTAATTTTTTAGCATTGTCTACACTATGATTATTATCATTTGAACTATATTTTTAACCTTTTTAAATTTTTTATATATATATATGGGCAATATCATTCATATTAATATTATAAGTGTTAAACATATTTAAGTGTAGAACATCATTGGGGGGATGCATCCCCCTAATACCTTCGTTCGATCGCCATCTGTATATCATTGTTATGTCATAGGTCTATACTCGCACGAACCTTTTTCGACTTGCAAACTTACGGTATAACAAATTTGCGTTCAGCAGGGACAACTTCGTGCTGTTAATTTTCCTATAGGAATAAATTATTTTTAAATCAAACTTAAGGATAGGTTAAAACATTATCTGTACAACTTTGCGCATATGAGCATTATTAAATAATTATAATATTTCACACACCCGTGTCTTGAAAATTAAAATACTCAAGAAAAAAAAAACAACTAAACCGTACCAACAAGGATAATTTTCTTTCCGTTAAGTCTGATAGGTCAATTCATTCTAATATCAGAACGAAATCAGTTGTGACGACCGTGAATTTAGTATGTCGTGCGTTTGTAAATGGGGTTTCACACAACATCATGTAGTGTCGTGTCGGGTTTTTAATGATCGTATGCCTTCGTTTCCTATATGCTTGTACTAAAATGCAATACTATTGATACCAAAGTCCTTATAAATTATATGAATATTTTTTAGTTATCATTTTTCTGTAGATAAGTTGAATATATTCAACTATGTGGTATCGTGTGACCAAATAACGATATACCATAATAATATGGTATGCCTGAATGCAACCACGTCAATGGTTCAGCAATCGGAGAAAATTATTTTACACGACACGGTGTAGTGTGGTGAATCCCCTTAGACTTTAATACGAACATTGTACGTTGATAGCGTCCTTTGATTAAACGGGAAAAATATTCGCTGAACGTGGTGGCGGTTATCGAAATTAATGCATCGCGCGGTACGGCTTGCCCACATCGCGTAACACGCCAACGCAGCTAACGCGCGTTTCCTTTGCGGATTCACCGTGACCGCGGTTGGCCATTTACGAGACGGGCTCCCACTGCCAATACAAGATGGCGGCGTTCGGTGCGGTCCGCCGACCTACAACTACATCGCCGAGAAACCCTCGAAAAAATCGCGGACGACAATAATAATAATAGGTAATAATAATCGCCTAGGGTCGCATTATTAAGAGAAACAACTGTAATTTTTTCCGGGACTGTAGGTATGACGTTCAGAGTACTCACCGACGACAATGTCTCCTATATTGCTTTGTTGTTTTCGACAATTGACGGCACTAGTAATGTGCTATCTGTTTTACGGTTCGATATATTTATATACACACACACGTATATTTATCGCAGACGTGTTCGCACCGTCCGAATGAAATAATCGAAACGAACTCGCGACAGGAGAAACAAAAATAAACCACACTTAAACAGCGCTATCGTTGAGAAAAATAATATTCACGATCCGGTTCGCGGCGAACCGGCGAAAGTTGAACGGCCGCGGAGGTAGTGGTGTCCGACCACCGGATTTTCACGAACGTTGCGATAAACGCCAAGGAGGTTCGCCGTACGGGAAACGGACGCGGTCGGGGTGAACCGATTGCGCTGACGCGAGGGATTATCGACAGTGTGACCGAATGCGCCGCGTCAGCGAAACTCCCGTGCGAAAACGACGGCTACCGCGGTAACGCATCCGTCGCGCAAACCAGTCAACAATTTCGTTGACTACGGCCGCCGACCGGTGAGTACCCGACGCGCGACGTCGTAATAATATTAACGTTGTTATATCTATTAAAGTCAGGCGATTTTTGGGTTTTTGAAATCATGTCGAGTTCTAAGAGTCAATTACTTGAGTTACAAGTACCGAACGAAAAGCAGCTACTAAAGTCAACTACTAAATTTAAGTAGTTTCTAGATTTCTACTAAAATATTGGATCAATATCAGTTTTGAAAAAAAAAAATCCTGGATAACAATAAAACTGATATCGAGTATCGGTTCACATCTAATTATAACCTTTGGAACACGTCTCCTAACCTGCAGGTACACACGTCTGACAACTTTTTTTATTGAACAATACAAAAAGTCGTAATAGGTATGAAATAGGTTTGTCGCTTAGTAACTTTTTTTTAAATATTTTTGTAGACTTTTCTTATTAGACCTTATTAATATCATATTAGGAAATAAAAGATGTACATATTTTGTTACTGGTAGGTCGAATTTGTATTTAAGTCTGTTCGTACAGCACTACATCAGGAATCAACAAACGTGTTTACAGTTTATATTTATATTATTATAAATGCATCATTTTCATTCCCTACGCGTTATCATACCTACTGTTTAAAACTCACGTACACGTTTTAGAAAAAACGACGTGTCCGAAATCCGTTTGGTTTTGGTATTGTTCAATTATTATTATTATTATTATTATTCAAAACTTAATTTACTGTCACTAAAATAATCTCCCAAATGATAAAAATGTATATTACTATATAATATGAGCAAAAAACAAATCAATATAATCACAACGTGTTAAAATATTTTACAGGTCACATATTGCAGTATTTTACTAGTTTCGAATTAATTGTAAACATATATTTATACATTTTCAACTTGAATGTCGTGTAATTTTACTTGAATATTAGTTTTTTAGTTTTTGACGGAGAAATGGTAAATGGTAATCAGTAGTGTAATTTGAGGTAGGACTTAAGGGTGAGGGTGGACAAATTAAAAATTACATAGAAAGAAAGTACGATTTAAATGAAACGAGTCCTCTAACAGGATCTATTGGTGCATTTTTTTCATAGTGAGTGGCGTAGCCAGATTTTATCAATGATTTTTGGAATTTTAAAGCCGATATTTTCGACCACATACTGAGATTTTTCATAATATTAAGTAATCTCATAAGGAGTCTCCTGTGATGATATCAACTTTGGTTTTTCAAATGAGAACCTACATTAAAAAAAAAAAAAAACATAAATAGATGGAGTATCTATTACTTTAAATACATTTTGATTTATGTAGGGGTAGAGTAGTGGAGCACTAATAAAACGCTGCGTATCATAACACCACACAAATGATTCTTCACTGCTCTTCCCCTCCCTAAAATTATAAGTGGAATATTTCGTTAACGAGTTAACGGAAATTAAAAATATCGACATCAAAATGTATTTAAAGTTCTCATTTGTTATCACCACAGGATACCCCATAAATATTGTTAAAAATCTAAGTTTTTGGCTTTGACTACACTTATAAATTCCAAAAATCAGAATTTGAATACATGCAGAATTTAATAAAAATATTGGATGAGTACGTTTAATGAATCACTCTACATACATATTTTATATTGTTTAAAATTGTATACTTTTAAGTTCAAAAAAGTGATAATTTATCAATTACGGTCCGTGGCTAAATGTGTCACTGTAAGTACCTATATTATAGTGGTGTTCAGTAGTTGCCAAATTCCCTAAAAACTAGTATTTTATTTCATTATTTTTTTCTGTTTTTTTTTTTTTTTTTAATTAAACGACCCTTTTAATTTATATATAAAAATACGCTCTTCTTCGTTGCTGCAGTACAAAATCCTATACACGGTAGAGATAATATATATATTTTACAAAAAGCTTTATACGGGAGGAATACGAGTATAAAAGGTTTCGGTAGACTGCTGTTGGTGGTGTGTATATAGTTGTATCATAAATCTCCGATTTTGAACTTGAAGAATGATATGGTAGGCCATAAACTAAACAAAAGTGTTTCCTACTTTTATTCTTGATTCGCGGTGGTGTTGATGGCGCGCATCGTCCAAACATTCTTGGCGAAAATTATAAAAGAGAATAATGAACTCGTAAAATTTCTTTTGATTTCGTTTTACATTTGTGTACGTAATACGTGTTTACGTATTATCTCTTTGTTTCTTATCGTTCGATATTTTACTGTATTTTAGCGATACGTATATTATATGTTACGGGCAAAGTAGGATACCCGGGTAATTTAAAACAACACCCGAATATTTTGGGTAATGTAAGGGTAATTTTTTAATATTCCCAATTCGTTCTACATTGTATATTTGTACGATAGTACCCAAACAGAGTTTACCCTGCTCCCCGAATCAAGTGGGCGCATTTACAATAAATGGCACTTTTACCTTAAACTAAACATTTTATTCGTTTTAGACTTACGAAATACCTGTTTAATTTATGAAAAATATATGAGCATTGGATAAATTGGGTAAATACACCGGTGTAAATTCCGTGTACTGATAATACGTTATCTAATTTGTATTAGTATTGATTTTATTCGATATTTTCGATTGATTACTGTCACGACCTAGCATAGTCTGTCTTTAGTGTATGAATTCACGATATTATGGAAAGAGGCGTTTATCCTGGCTAACGAAGTACTAGAGGTATTACATTTCTCTAAGAGAAGCGCAAGAATATATTCTAATTAGAGTGGCCAAAGGTACGATATGTAAAGGTACCTACACTACATTATGTAAGACCAGCCGGTGTAAATGAAAACAATATGATCGACTTTGATACTCAAAATGCCATAATACGAGCGGTGTGTGTAATAATAAAAATAATATAATAAACTACGTAGCAAACATTACATTTTTTTAACACTTAAATATAATAAAACTATTAAAATAGTTATAATTTCAAACCACCTTTAGATAATAATATTAATTCTTCGATAGTAAGAGTGGTACCTGACAATGATTCAATGAATAATAAAAAACTATTAATAGGTACCTAACTAATATTTGAAACATCTAATGCGAGTTTTTTTATTTTTATTAAAGTACCTTGTAAATTGTTTTACTTAATTTTTTTACTAATTTTTTAATTGTTTTAATATTTAATCTACAATGCCCAAATCTAATTGGGCACTGTGCACAATACCCGACTTTTTAATATACCCGTAACATACGAACTCGACAAAAATATATACATTTCCGTAAATCAAATTTTTCAAGAGAAACAAATATATTACAAAGAACGGAGAGACTTTATGAACACTTTCGAATAATTTTTCGATTAATAGATTTTACTTAACGATGTTCAACAAAAATATTCTAAAAATTACCGCCCTAGTGCACTGAATTAGATTTTAAACTTTATAATAATCCGTTCCATCTGAAAACCTTTTAACAGATAGAAAAAAACATTTATTATAGTTAAAGCAATACTTTCTTCACTCGTCCGCTCAGAAATAATAATCGCCGTTAAATAATAATAATATTTACAAAAACCAACACTTTTTTTTCATTTTAAATATTTTAATGATTGTTTATTTTTTATTATTTATTTATCGTAAACTACGAAAGTATTTATTTATCGAAAAGAAATAAATGAAATAACCGTAAATATAAATTAGTCGTTAATGAAAATAAAAGTGATTTATATTAAATTTTAAAGGCAATACTCGATAATCCGGAAAGTCTCACAAAAACCCCACTAAATAATTAAAAACCTATGTAACAAAATAACATTTAAAATCCGTATTTTTAATTAATATAATTACAAAAAAAAGCTTACTGTTTTAGGTGGGAAGTCTAGAAGAAATTAAACGGTTTATTACACTGAACGTGACAAAAATCATTGCAATCATAAAGCCGGTTAAGCCGTTAAGGTTATTACTTATCATATTATTGACCGTGTTTTTTCTTCTTGTTTCGTTTTTTAAGACAGTCCAGAAATTAACAAAAATTAATCTTTCCACTGTTAAAATGCGGACGTAAATTCCTAATTATTTGAGTTGTTGTATGAATGCGGAGCATTTTTACTATCCCAAAACATGGTTTTCTAGAAGAAAAAAGTACATGTATTAATAAAAATAGTAAAGATTCTTCGCTACGCTTAGAATCTAACACAAACAAAACCATATTGTTTGTTACCTTTAAGCTATTTATAACTATTTAACATTTTCGAGTTTTTTTAGTTTTTATTTTATTTTATATGGATAAAATCGTTTTGGCTGACTAGAAATGCTTGCAAATTTAACACGAGGTTTAACACAAATTGTACTTCGTGGTAAAAAATTTAAAAAAGTTGAACATATTGTAGTTGTTTTTTTTTCAATAAGTGTTTTAAGTTCACTAGTTTTTAAATTATGTATAACTGTGTAAAGCCGTAATTTACTCAGAATCAGTTTTTCGTTGAAAAATGATTTATACCGTTGCGTAAAGCATATAAACTAAACTACCCATCCTACCATTCCTAAAAATGTTTCTCTTTTTATAGTTAAACGTACGTTTTTAGACTCTGAACAAGCAGAGTGAGAAATGTATTACAGGTTTTATACAATGATGGTTTTTTTTCTTTTCTATAAATAACATTTTTATAAGAAATTTTGATCATATTTTTATGTGTAGCACTTTTTCCGAAAGGAAGTCTGACTGAGGTAGTACTTTAAGGAGGCCATTTTTTGATTTTCTCAGGGATTTTCATAATAAATGGGAAAAACGGGGAAAAAACGTAGGCAATGATTAATCGTTTCCCGTCTAGTTTACCGACCTCCCACCTACAATAGTGGCCCATCTATCGTGTGAAGTGTGTCCGTTTCTTTTATTTTTTAGTATTTATAAACGACACGTCACTAATACAAGTCATTATTTTATTATTATAAAATAATAAAATAAAGGTCATTAGGAACGCAAATTGTAAATACCTACTGCATTTTTGAGTATCCTTATTACTTCCTCACCTCTTCTCTCGATTCGAGCACTGAATATTACGATAAGCGACAATTTGTATTCAGTCGTCTCGTATTTATTTAAACACTTCCTCTACGCTACGAAAATAATAAATACATACTGATTCTTTAAAATAATCATTATAATAATAGGTATAGGTAGTATTTTTTTTTTCGGAGTGTCGGCTTAGTTATTATTTTTCTCTCGTATTAGGTATGTCGTACGACGACGACGTTCGTGAGACTTCAAGGCTTAAAGACTCGGAAATAAATCGAATTGTATACCCTGCGAAGGTGCACTCTAAAATAATTATTCGCAAATCGACCAGTTCATTGTGTATAAACATCTCTCAAAGGAAACATTTCATTTCTTTTTTTTTCTAAGTCAATATTCCACGAGTAGAAAACAGGAATGATTTTGTTGAATATAACTGTATTGTAATATTTAGCTTTTCAAAATAGTTTTCTCGGGATCGGTTTTTTTTCTTGTACAAGACATAAAATAATAAGGCCACAACTGTTTATTCCGCAGGCAATACAACAACAATACTAATATTTACATCCACGACACAAATCACAGACAAAACGTTAAAAATATTTCAATATTTTAAAACAATATTTATTTTACGAATTATTCGACGATATTTAAAATAATAATAATAATAATATTAGTACACATATTTAATTTCAACACAATATTATTTAATGAAATTTGGAAAACGCAAGGTTAAAAAATATAATTTAAAAAAAGATATTCTAGGATAATGGAGACGGGTGTAGCCACTGTTATAGGTAATTTATTATTTTTGACGATATAGCAACGATATATACCAATACTATAATACGAAAAAACGATACTGAATGGAGTTCAGTTGATAGTGATGTTTTTTCAACAATATATATGCCATATAGTAAAATAATTAAATAGGCTCTATACATTTTCTTTAATAATAATACTTTTTTAGTCCTCTTCCCTCGGAAATGTTTTTTTCAGTTTGTAAAAATTCTCTCATAATTACTTGATAATAATTTGAATTATTTTAAAAAATTCAGATTTTCGTCCGGTGGTATATTTAATTTATTTTAAAAAATGTTTCAAGATTCTCAACAATCTTTACAAAAAAAAAATTTGACAACAAAATATCGTTACATTGATTCTATTTTTGTTAATTTTCGGTTTTTTAGGTTACCTTAGCTACAAGGCGAACAAATATTATTAATACTATTATAATATTATAAAACATTTGAAATGATTAATGGTTGCTTTCAATATATAAATTAAATTTCTCTGTATCCTGTACCTTTCAAACTTCCCACCTACAACAATGACCTATCAAAGGTGTGAAGTTGTAGGATATTAGATGGTATAGTTTGTATCGAGGGTTTAAATACTGAAAGCGACGATAGATGATTGCAATCATAAACGGATCCTAATCGAATCTCGGTAAACCTTGTGGGTTTTCCCTCGAATATACGGTGTAACTTGAAGATCGATAAAAATTAAACCTACGGTTTTTGTACGTCAATTATTATTGTTGGTGTTTTTCAAAACATTTTTCGAAAAAATATCAAATAAACAATCACCGGGTGGAATTGTGTGTAAAATTATAATAGCTTATTCGCTACATTCGGAATAAAAAAGAGAAATAAAACCACCACATTGTTTGTACTTGTTTATATTATTATTGTACAATATGTACCTATATTATTAGAGGCGATGCGTGAAACCGTGGAAACGATAAAGCACTCCGCGTTTTCTGCCCACAACAAAGGAAATTTCAACCCGGTAAAAAAAAAAATCTCGCACAGTGACGCTATACGCATTACGAGCACTCTGTATTATCATTCGTTCGCGGTTTTCGCCTCGGAACATCATAATAATATAACAATATTTCACCGATGCGATTGATTTCCACGAGAGCCATACTATAACACTACCTGAAAATGCCGACCCGCACGCTTATTTTTCACTCTCCGTCCGAAAATGACAATAATATATAACCATATTAATTTAACATTTTTTTTATTTTTTATTACGCATGCAGGTGTTGTTCCCGTGGCACAAATTATAATACCCGTATTCACGATGACCATTTAATATTTTTTTATTGGCCGGTTGATTTTCGTAAATTCCGTATTTACACCGGACAGGCCGATAAAAAAAAAAAAAGTGATAGTAATAAAAACAACAAGTTTTCCGAGTGCTACGGGCGCATACAGCATAATAATATTATTTTGTCCGACAAAATTATAAAATACGTTTCGTCAATTGAAAGTGATGGTATCATTGCGAACCTCGACTGAATATACGACACACGTTTAACAATTTATTATTAAACGAAATAAAAATTCAATACTCTCAAAATCTCAAACCAGACGTGTTATATTGTGGCATGTTGCGTAGGCCACTGATGTGGGTGAAAAGCTGAAAATTATTTAATTGAGGGGGGGTGTCACAAAATCAATTTTTCAGAAATTTCAACGTATTTTTACTTTATTTCATTTTAAGTGGAACGCATATTTAATTAATTAATTGCAATTAAAATTTGAATTATAAACGATTTTAAAACAAAATTGCTACATTACATTCGATATATGTTTTTGTTTACTACTAATAATTGCAACTCATAATAAGCATTTGTTACGTTTTTTTAACATTTTCGTTTGGTAAAAATAAATTATATTTATACGAATTAAGTTTTGTTGTAATGGAGGTATGGGAAGCGAAGCTCACCCACGGGTTAGTTTAAATTCGATAACTGAAAGGGACGCTAATTTTATTAAAATCATAACAAATTAAAGTCTTTCTTCTTTTATTTCACCAATTCCAGCATTGAAAAAACTACAACTTAAGACCGGAGTGATCATTATCCACAGTTATTTAAAAGGTTGAATGATAATTTATTATTATGTGCTTACATGAAAGAAAAATGTGTAACTAAATATAATTAATATAAAAAAAAACCTCTGAGCAACAGAATTCTTTAGTAAAATTTTCCTCGTTCTGTTTTGTGAACTTCATTGGGAGGGGAAGGTCTTTAGGGTGTTGAAATTCTAAAATGTATCCCCTTGTCACTTCAATCCACATACAATGCAACTGTAATTCTTGAGTTTTTTAGAACATTTGGTTTAGAGGGAACCGCTAAAAGTATTCCAATAGAGTGGGAAATGATACAGATAAAGACATAACAGACATGATGCGACTATCTCTATTTTTGGGGACAATCCAAAAGGAAAAAAAAACCTAGTCGAATGTAAAAAACATATATAAGGTCGAAAATAATCGAAATGGTAAAGCTTATAAGTGAGAAAAACTCTGTGAAATATTAATAAAATGTAAATTTTTTTTAGAGAGTTACGTTGACGTTGACGTTTTTATATCGTCGAAAGCGCCGAAAAGATTATTACGCACAGTTTATGCGCTAAAATTATATGCATTATTTTTATTGTTATTATTATTATTATTTTTTTTTTTTATGCTGATATTGTCTTTATAATAATACCGTTTAATACTTCGAATCGGCACGGTAATTAATTCGAGAATCGATTTTCCACGAGTATATAACTAATAATATTACGTAATATAATGATGACACATTTGCGAGCCGGGGGATTTTATCTCCTGTGTTTATTTCCTGCCGTTCAAACCGCCTAGAATTCCAACGGCACTGAGTGACGAGAAACCATAATAATATTGTTGCTCGGCGTACATATAAGGTACACAATGTAAAAAATATACAATGTTATACACAAATATCTGAAATCTGAAATAATGTTTGTTCTGTTCAACATTTTCAAGTTTCTTATTCTTGTAACAATTTCTAGAGCCATATCCTATAATTTCACTATTTAATATTTTTTTTTATGATTTTTTCCAGACTAAAAATTAAAATTGTTAATCGATTCTTTTTACAAAGTCCGCGATAGCTATAGATATATTTCGAAACACAATTTCGATGTTACTGATGTTTACTAATTGTTAATTTCCTACAACTGTTTGAAATTGATATAAGTTTATAAGTTTAATTAAACGATAATTTAACGATTGTTTTCGTTGCCGCTGCTAAATAATATTAATCGATTCGCCAATATTTGTCGATAAAAAATAACATTGCTAATGATTTTTTCGTGAATTTCTGAAAACTGTAGAAATTTGACGATTCGTCGTTATTGTAAATATTTTTAACGCCGTCATTTCGCTAACGAAAAATGTAACACAGAGGAATCGCAAAGCTTTGAAAAGAGAAGAAAAAAAACGTTAAAAGTGCCAAACGGAACTTAAGTAAAACTTAAGTATTATAATGTCGGATGCTTGTCGGCTATTCGGGTTGCACCCTGTATAATACGCGTCGATCGATAGAAACACACAAAATCGTAAACGGTTATTAATGGTAATAATCCCGCGAACGAAACCGAGCGGAAAATTATTGCGCGCACGGCCTACGGAGCCGCCCGGAAAATTATTGAAAATTGGCCAGAGTTCGTTTAATAATAATAACAATTCGAACGCCGTCACGGAGGCGCCGCCGCCGCCCGCCGCCGTTGCCGATTTAATAAATTGATACAGACCGTCTACCCGGGTGCGTATTAACGGTGGAGGTGTTCGGCACTGAATGTGGAACGGTTTTCGTTGGGCCGTGTTCAAAATTGTCGTGCGATTCGTGCGTACACCTGTACAGTATATAATTTGTTGTCGATTAATGTCATCCGAAAATCAAAACCATCTCTCGGCCCGCTATGGAAAAACCGCTCCTGGGACGCAAGTTACGGAAATACCGAAAACTATTTGAAAAACCGAAAGGAAGAAATAGATAAAACTGAACAAATCGAATTTAGATAAAAAAAATTTGATAATCTTGATTTTTCACTAATGTTACGAAAAGAAAAAAAAACAATATTTTTTTTTAATGTTTAGGTTTTAAAGACTTTCGCAATACGTAAAACCTGTGAAATAGTAAAATGTAATATTTTTTTTACGTATCTCCTATTCGATAATGCAGATTTTAATATATGTTTCACAAAATCGTCATAATTTGTTGGTATTAAAAATTAATAACAAACATTACGTCACACAATTATTTTTTCAACATCGAAGACTACCTTAAGTATTTAAATACAAAAAGGTAAATTAGTTACTACTTATATATCAATTAGTATGTGGCAAGTTTATTAGTACCCAATAGTTATAGACAATAGTCTGTTATCTACTTCAAAAATATAATTAAACATCAAAAATCAAGAAAACCAAAAACGAAAAAAATTGAATCAATTCAATCATCTAGATAAACAGATCTTCTACTCCTCCGCCTTCATCTTAACTATTTATAGTAGGCCTAAACTTTCACTCAACCCGATCCCCCACACATAAGTTCATTAAATATCTAGATAAGATAAAAGATAAAAAAAATATTTTATTTAGATAACGTAAAACACTGCTCTTGTTTCGTTACTCTTTTGAGTTTTGGTAAATTTTCAAGAATTTCTCAACAACAATGGCGGTTATAGAGCGAGAAAACGCAATTCGATTCGAACCACGGTCAACACGAGAACCGTCGTTGATTTCAACACTCTACGGTACCCTCGACATTTCGTAGGCGCGCGATTTCGTTAATACGCGACCGGGTCGTCGATATTTTCCGCCGTCGTCCGGAATTATAAGATAAGTTATTATCCGAATGATAAATTAATAAGTTTTTGATCGTCGCGCGCGCGTTTCCGAACGCGAAAAGTACCGACACAACACAACGCGAGCGTCTCCTGTCAACGGTCGTCGCCGTCGTTGTCGTCATCGTTGTCGTCGTCGTCGTCGCCGCCGCCGTCTTCATATATAATAATAATAATAATAATAATAATAAACGCTGACGATAACGACACAACGCGAAGATCTGTCCCGCGGATTTCCCGGGCACCTATACAGAGGTGGCGGCAGGTGGTCCCGCTGCGAGTATAATAACAATAATAACAATATACACTTCTCGCGCGCGATATTGAAAAGTGTGTCGGGTTTTCGGACGGGTTATTAAAAATAAACGAAGGGCATGACAAACGACGGATGATGTGAGAAGAGACTCGGTTTATAAATAATAATAACGGCAATAACAATACACGCGCGGTGTAGCCATGGGTATCCGTGTCATCCGATGTCGTCCGCGAGATTATAATTATTTACAATATATTACGATACATTAAATGTGTACGGTGGGTAATCGATGGCACCCTTCTGGTGGTTTTCACCGGTAAGACACGTTTTTATTTCGCCCCCTTTTCGCTGTTGTTGAGCTATCGCTAGCAGTGGCGTAGCCAGAAAGAGGCGGTGGACACGAGGGACACGGAAATACATGCCGTATTTCGAACATCAAATATAATCATCAATCATTTATCAACATTTATTAATAATTATAAAAAATAGCATGTTTGAAAGTGCTCTTTTCGCTTATTTCGATTATGTTTTTTTTTTTTTTTTTTAATATATATTTTCTACTTTGTGAGTAAACGTGGACCTCTGACAAAACTCGGATTTTTTTCTTCTCTATAATTCTTAAATAATGTCCCCTAATAATATCATCTAACTCCTATTTCTTTGTCGTGCGTGTTACCTTATCCGCTGGTCTTATCGGTTGTCACTAGGCATGAGCCAATATAAATCCGCGAGTGAAGTTTTAAAAAGATTAGAGTTCAGAAAAAAAAAAAAATGCTATTTACTAGTTTTTTACTCAGTAAATATTTTGAAGTACCGAATCTCGAATTAATAACTAACTTAACATTAATAAGTCATTTTGATTATATCTAACTTGCACAGCTTTGTAATATTTTTGATTATTATCAAATGCCATCGCTTGATATTATTTCTTCCGAAGGTAAATATTCATAGAACAATTTTTTTTCTTTTAGATTCAAATGGAGCAAGGAAAGTTGATTACCTATTACATTGATTTTAGAATGTAATTTTTTTTCGGAAAATTAAACTCATCCAAATCTTGTACAATTTTTTCTCCGCACAGTATTTATATTGGAAATAGTTCTTTATCTTTGCCTTCATCTCTACTATGGTTGAGTCATTCATACCAAACTTTCAATTTCTCACTTCGCATATCATTCTCAATCACATCCAACCACCTCTTTTTCGGTCTTCCTCTTCCTCTCTTTCCTCCTACGATTATTTTCACTACAATTTTTAATGTTTCAGATTCATTTTCTCTCATAATATGCCCACATCTTCTCGTCACTCCACTCATTCATTTAGGCATTCTTATCTTTACTACATTAATTTCTCTGTTCTATTTTTCTACCCACCCAACGATCTGAACCGTACAACATAGTCTCACCACATTTTCATAGACTTAATTTTAAGTCACATTGAAATTTTTTTGTCACATAAAACAAATAAACAAATAAATATCAATACTACGTGTATCCGTTAAATCTATCTATATAATAGACATCTGGACAAGCCTTCGACATCGTCTGCCGTTTTTATTTATTATTGTTACTTTTTTTGTTTTTTCTCGAAAAAAAATAAAATAATTACAACTGACATTCGGTTAAATTAATGATTCCGAGCGGAACGAAAGAGCAATTAGTCTTATTTTTTTTTTTCCCCAGAAAACATCGAATAGAACGGACGGTATAAAATGTTTCAAAAGTTTCGAGTACTCATGACTATAGATGTCAAATTGAACACAGGTGGTACTTATAAGAGGTCATTTTTTGATTAAGGATTAAAGTTAACAAAAAACCGTGAGCTTTAAAAACAGTTACAGAATTTTATTTAAATTTACGGTGTACGTGGCTTTTTTTTTAAAATTCGTTCGAACATTTTTAGGCTTTGAGAAGTTTCCTCAGAATCGTTTTTAAAACATAAAAACAATGATTTATTTTTCACATACAAATTAATCTAAAATATAATATATTTTTCGTCAGCCAGTATAATTGATACTTTTCGTATTTAATATACTTCATACCAATACGTTTATGATAAAATATTATAAAATTCAATAACCGTGAGTAAATAATTCCATTTTACACGTAATTAGATATTTTAATATTATTCGAATATTAAATATATATTACTAGTACACTAGTTTTATCAAACTATTCTATTTTAAAAATGAAAAATTGTATCTACAAAGTTTTGAAATTGCTAAACGAATTTAGAAACTGCAATTAGTCCGTAGGCAGTATGTAATATTGAAACCGTAGACCACGAACGGCGTTATTTACCGATAAATAACGAGAAAAATATATTTTATACATAATACAATTTTTTTTTTTTTTTCAATATCCAATAGATTAAATTTAAAATCGAAAAACAATATAAGTAGAGGTGGGGTTATAGGACGGGTTTTATACACAGAGAAAAATTTAATTTATAACAACAACATCATCCTAGCCTAATAACCTAAAGGTAAAATATTACTTATAGGATAATTATAATCAGGTACTTTGGCGATAGTCACCGGATTTATGCGTCTCCCGATAGAGATTAAATGATGCGTATTAATTCTAACCACGAAAATGTTAAGATAAAAAAAAAGTTGATACGGCTCAGGGGTAGGCAACTGATAAGTGTATGTTAATAACAGGAAATTTGGATATACAAGGAAATTTAACTTATATACAGTATGCAATGATAAATCATTACAGATGAAAAATCGATTCTAAGTGGATTAGTATTAATTGTGTTTTTTAATTTGTTGCCAGGATGTAACCCGGAAATCAACCAAAGTCAAACTAACAAAAAAAAGAGCTGATACTACTAATGGATGCTTTACTGTTTTAGGGGGAAAGTTGGGAAGGTAGGATAAAAAAGGTTATTTAATTGATATCTGTAAGTAACGATAAACCATAGCTAAAGAAAAACGATTCTAGCTGATAAAATCGAGTATTTAAAACCGATAAATATCGGTTTTTTTTTCAAAATCGATATTTGCCCAGATACTTAAGTAGACAAATCTCTATAGTGTCTCTGGAATATGAAAAAATTATTAATAAAGATGGACATTTTTCGCACGACGGGTTGGCAACTGTAGTAAGTGAAAAGTTAGGAAGGTAATATAGAGGGGAATTTAATGTATATGTATGCCTCATAGAAGTTTAATCTTTTAAGACTTGTAAAATATTATTAAATTTTGATGTTTTTTTTTTTTTATTTGAAAGAAAATAAAAGGTTTGTAGGTCATATTATACCGTATTTAGCGTCTCAAAAATTCAAATGAATTTTTTTTCTGACATCACCTACTGATTCATTAAAAATGTGACCTGTAAAAAGTTTTTCTTTTTCAAATAAAAAATAAAACATTGAATTTAGAGTGTTTTACCAAGCGTGAGAGTGTTCCCGTGGAATTATTTTCGTCCGTAAGAACTGCCCTAAAATAGTTATCGAACAGAATGTACCTATATTTGGAGTTTTAAGTGACATTACATTCCCAGTCTTAATTATAAAAGTAACTCAATTATTATCATATATTATTTATTCACGTTAAAATTAGGTCGACCAATCGATTTTCCATGTACCTATAGAGATTCTATAACTTATTGACTTTGCTGTTCTCCAGTCTTGACGGCGGTCGAATACTGCTGCGAGTACCTATTATTATTATTATGTTAGAGGAGGTCATTTATTATTATGTAAAACATTTTCAGACAACGAAAATATGGCCGACTCCGTAACTCTTCATCTACTCCGTCGTTCTCCGTTTCGGAACCCGAAGCGACCGTGACGAAATAATAGACGGGCCACGAGGGCGTAACTGACTGGATAATAGAGGCGTTCCGATGAAAACCGCAGTCCCAAAGTATTAAATAGGACCGAGTTCACTGCAGACATTTACATAATATTTAATCTTATTATTATTAAATTATCGGCCAAAAAAGGCCGCACTGATTTTCCGGATATTAAGTGACTAGCGAGACAAACGGCCGAGCATCGTATTAACGTTCTCTACTTATTAAGCGATTCACAGACGCAAATGGATTCTTCCGATATCGCGTAATTTTTTTTCAGTATTCAGTAAGCATACCTTATCAATTACATATTATTATATACTCCAGCAAGCGTTATAAACGGATATTTCAACGGCATTTATCTAATCAACTTACAGTTGGTTCGAATACAAATAACGTATGTTCGAGTAAATTATTTGCAATTTTCTCCTTGTGTTATCTTAACCAGTGGTAGTTTTTCGTTGACTAACTAGTAGGTTTTTAATTTACACTTAGGACACTATAAAGAAGTTATTTTCCTTGAAGTTGTATTTGGTTATTTGAAATAACAGTGAAATCATTTAAGAGGCATGTTACCGGTTTTCCCCGTTTTTGTAAAATTTAAAAATTATTTTTAACGGTCATATTGAAGATAAGGATTTTTCGAGTCTGTATAAAATGGAGATAAGAAAATTGTTATCAGTTAGTAATACTTTGTTATTTATTATTAAAACGACCGTTTATCGGAACCAATTCGTTTGTCTAGACCGCTTTCTGGAACCAATCCGGCAATCGGAAACCGACTCGTAAGCGTCCGGAATTAAAATGTACCAAAACACACCCGAACTCATACGTAAATTTAAACATAATTTCCGGTTTATTATATAGATTTAATACCCTGCAGTGGGTTTTTCAAGAGGTTCTTTTTTAAGAGTGAGTAATCCTTAACCAATTAAGAATAGGACACGGAAGATGGTGGGCATATGGTGTATACAATAAAAACTAAAGAACAGCCCGGAATGTGATTGTGGAAACGACAGTCAGACTATGAGGCATATAGTAGATGAATGCCCAAACAGAAGGTTCAAATTGGGGAAAATGGAATTAATGAAGTTACGAAGGGAGCAATTGGATGAATTAGGACCTTGGATATAGAAATCTAAATTTGACTACATACTATTGTTATTAATCTTACTTATAATTGTATATTATGAACATTACTGTGTTATTATTGCCATACGAATATAATATGTGTTTAGGAGACGAACCGACGCATTGTGGCCTGCAAAGGTCTCATTTTATATATAGTGTACGGCTTTAAGAAATATCGTTATTCTCGTCGACCGCGCATTCCCGTACATTATGATTTTTTTTTTTTTCATCGAACGTCAAGACTACCTACTTACCTGTATAATGTAACGATACGAAAGCCCGGACGGTCTCGGCAATCTATCAAAAACGCCTACGATCCTTGTGACGTTACCGAAACGACGACAACGACGTCAGTAGATATTATATACTTATGTAATATAGGTATATAGGTACATGAAGATTATTAAACCCTGTAGCCAGTAGCGTAAATAAGTCTTAATCTGGGCGTTACGGTGAAATATTTAGTTTTCTAAAAAACTTTTTTTTTTTTTACAAAAATCAAAAAAATGTAACTATCGAATTATTTGAACAGTAAACAAATTTAACTTGTTATTAAATAATGATATTTAATTTATGTGCATGTAAAAATGGATAAAAAATGTTAGTGGGTATAACTCACGTCATTTAGTTCGATATTCCTATGTACCGTCATACATGGTAGCTATCCTATCAATACATAAACAATATCATAACGAAAATTACAATTTGTATACCTATTAAACGAATGATTACTAAAATTATAAGTTGCTGGTTCTGGTGGTGCAAAAATATAACTAAGCACCACCGTGTATTTTATATGTGGTGGTGCAGATACTACATTCACGTGGGTCAATTTACGCCACTGCCGGTAGCCAAGATCGATGCAGGCGAAGGAGTCGCACGAATCCAAAATCTAGTGTGTGCGGCAGAGCCGACCTTGAACGTGCGTTAATTTCAGGCCGGGAAATTTCACCCTTGACGATAAATAACGGATAAAACGAGACGCGGTATCGTAAATTGGACTTGCAAAAAGTTTAGCGCCCATCAACATTTCGGTCCGATGAACGGCGCGCATAATTTATGGACGGATCCGAACCGCCGTTCTCACTCCTCTAATAAATCACTTGTCGCTGCAGCCGGTGATGGTACAGTGTCGGAAACGGAAGAGACAGAGCAAAAGTATTGATTTTTGATTACCCCCTTAACGCGTTTCCCCGGGAGGGGGGAGAAAGATGGGGGGGATCTCTTCGTATTATATTTATATATATATACATGTATATTGACGAATTACCGTAAGCGATTAAGTTTGCGGTCCATGTACGTACACGATGTAAAACGGCATATGTTCGCAAATATGTTTTTATACCGGATGCGCGTGTATAATGTATGTACATGGTTAGTGTGCACCCAGTGTATACATCGCTCACGCGTTTACGCGTACCCAAAACATCCGAATGGGACGTCTGCGTCACCGCCGCCATTGTAAATTAATAATGTTGTTATTACTTTTTTTTTTTTTAACAATCCATATATGTTTCTCCAGTACTCTCTGCCCGTAGTGACTTCCTTCAATTCTTTATAGGATCCTTTATTCTTGAATCGAACATAATCGTTTACAAGACTGTTTCGGTCTTCCTCTTCCGTTTTCCTTACAATTTTTCATTGCAATTATAGAAGTTATCCGTGTATTATTCTTTAGGAAGTGTCATATATCCGTTACTTTTTTTTCTTCTCGATTGTCATCCGTATCATGAATGTAGGTTTTCATTTATTTTATGATCCACATTTTCATTGGACCCTCATTTTGTCCAGAACATTTTAACACCCTTTACTAACACTAAGTTCGAATGCTTCTATTCTTCTTCTATCAGCTTTCAGAATTGTCTATGATACTGTTCCATATGATTCTGTAATTTGTACCATTGTATCATTACATTGAATATGTTTAAATAACGGCATATATTAATCGTGGATTACGACTAGAGAAAAAAATGTCCAAAGGAAAGAAGATAAAATATGTTGGCATTGTGTTCATAACTATACCGTCATGGATTATGTTCAAAGAACGCAATAGGTGATAACATTAAAAATATATTTTCAAATAATTAAATATTTTTCTAAACTGAAGAAAATATGATCAAAAAAAAAATATGTACAATTTTTTTCTCTGGCTATTTTCAGTTAGTCTTCCAAATAACAATATAATAAGCCTTTTCCGCTGAAAAACAAAACGCGCGCACGTCTACAGTATTATTTTCTGAAAACTGTTATATCATCGGCGTTCTTTTCGAGCACGTCCTATATAACAATTATATTCCAGACAACGTCTATACATTTATACAGTTTTGCTTTTGAAAATGTCAAGGTATAACATAATATAATATATTATATTATTAAGACTATTATTATTGTAGATTGCGAATTGTGAAGTTTTTGAACTGATCCGGGAACAATAATATAAGGAGAAAAGCATAGAGTATTATCATAGTCGCTGATCAGAATATAGTCACAGACATTGCATTTTTCGTTTATCAAAGTAATGATAATATATGAGTATTAGTTGAGTATTATATAAGATAATAAAGTTTTGTTCTACACGGATGTCTTTAATTAACTAATTTACAGGTTTGCGCTGAATAAATTCGGTTTAAGTATCCGTCAATCACAGTACATCATATTTTATGGATTGTAGATCTATATAATATTATGTACTCGTCTTTAGTGTCGGGACTTATCTAAATACACTATCTAGATACATTTGTAATTATCTTTTATCTTACATAGATAAAAATTGCCTATATTTATCTTTGGTAAAAATGCACTTATCTAAAAGTGTGTCCGGATAAATAAATATTCTGTATGGTTATACTTTATGAAGAATAGGCAATTACGATTACAATATTACATTAAAATTAAAATTAATAATGATGTTACTTATAATATTAAGTAATACAGCGATTTCATGATCGTTGTAAGGGAAATTTTTTCCAGGTACAAGAGTATCAAAATTTTATGGCTTCGCTCAGAATCCAAAAAAAAAAAATTGTTTCATATAAGCTAGTTAATTGAACTTCATAATAGATATTACTATGTTACACATTATTTTGACAGTTTATTTATTTTCAACATTGAATACGATTTTAAAATGCAATCATTATTTTCGAAAATCTATGTTTTTATTCAAATAAATTATGGTTATCTTTCATTTTAATCTATTTTCCAGGTAATATTTGTTCAATTCAACTTTTAATATTATCGAAACAGATTTCTAATAATTTATCTTAATTTGACGTACCTATCTAAATATTTTTTTATTATCTATGTTTCAACCTCAACACTGCTTGGTTTTTATATCTTAAGATGTCGATTTCTAAAAGGGAAAAAAAATCTTTCATCTTATCCCTTGCCTGTAGTAATTTAAAATTATGTTATAATCTAAAGACTGCGCACTTCTTACGACACTTTAAATTTGCGTCTAGGGATTAAGTCGATGTAATAAGAGTTTTAATTTTAAGTTGCCATGTTCAAAAAGTTATCCAAACGGGGTTTTTATTCGTACCTACACAATACGAATAAGCCATTTTTCGTGTTGAAACTTCAAAAAAAAAAAAAAAGTGAAAAAAAATAGTATAACTGAGGATTTTAAAGATTTTCAAGATTCGGTTTAACATAAACAACTTTTGATTACAACAATATTATTGTTGTACGTCGTCATAACTCTAAAAAAATTACGTTTCGTAACAAAGAACCGTGAAATTACATTAAAACACACGCATTAAAACGAAATTACGGAAAAAATATATTTTATTTTAATATCTACACTGCAATAATTACACACTGTAAAAACGAAATGTATTTTTTATTGTTTTCAAAAAAAAAAAAACTTAAATTTAACGTTTTGATATTTTTACTCGGCCCAAAATTAAAAGACGTACATTTCCTATAAAGTATACAGCTTTTTTATTTTTACAAAATAATTAATATTACGATACTCGAAAGTTCTCTCTTCTGCAACGTGGGTACAATACTTAGTATAATATTAAATCATCAAAATCGTTATTATGTACGTTTATGTGATTTTGAATTAGTTTTCATTGAAGAAATGCTATTTCAGTATTTTGTTAATTTTGGCCGTACCGTCGTATCAAAATGTCACTTGATCACGGTCATACAAACGATATGTATTTTTTCTGTCTGTAATCCACTTTTATATCAGTAATTTTGCTCCAACCATCAACTTTAAGAGTGGGTTCTGGTAGAACATTTTGTCTAGTTACAGATATATAGCAGAAGTAAATATATTTTTTCTTTGTAATTTTCATAAAATGTATGAAATAAAGCTTCCTACACATTGCAGCGTACCATTAAACAATATTTTATTTATCCGGTATATTATTCCGCTGTAATTTACACATTGACCGGTACTCGTTATGGGATACCGAACGGTAAAATATTGTATCGGAAAGTTTTTCGATATAACAGGCACACACTTCTGCGATATTATACAATTATACTACTATGCTATTAAAAACTATTAAGTTATTATGAAAAAAAAAAAAAAATGTTTTTCCAATCGTATATATAGTATGCACTGCGTTTACCTGTCAACATCATAAATATTGTAACTTAAGGCTCGAGTTCTTTGTTTTAAACTCAATATGCTATGTAAGCGTTCTTTAAAATGTAATATACGTAAATACAATAAAAATAGATACAGAAATTAAAGTTTTGACAATTTAGATTTCGTAGAAATAAGAGATGAACCTTATATTCTATACCACTATACCTTAGAATACCTAATCTAAAATATTATTGACTAGGATAAGCAATGTGTTGTTACAGTGTGATTCTGACGAGAACCCATTTGCGCAATAATAATAATAATATAGTATAATATATACACTCAAATATCATATAAACTATATGCACAGAAACTTTTTTTGTATTCAATGATTTCTGAATTTTTCTAAAAGGAAATCTAACTGGGAAAGTACTTTAAAGAGATAATTTTTCGATTTTCTCATGAGTTTTCTTATCAAATGTGAAAAACCAAAAAATAAACCGGAGGAAAAACGGGAAAATATAATAAATGTAGGTATTAGTTAAAAAATATTACGGTCTTCTTTTATCTTGTGAACAAATTTCTACTAGCAGTTTTGCTCCAATTTACAATGATAGCACTTTTTCTGAAAGGAAATTTAACTGGAGAAGTACTTTGAAGAGGTTATTTTTTGATTTTCTCAAGAGTTTTTCCAGCAAATATAACAAAACCGGGAAAAACATGGGAAAACCAGGAAAAACGTAGGAAAGATGGAAAAATCGGTACAACATTAAACAAATATTATTAAAGAAAACATTTAATGTCTATTTAATTATTTTACTATAATATGGCATATATATATATTGTTGCTAAAGAATTACTATCGAATAAACTCCGCTCAGAATCTTCGTTAGAATTAGTTTATTTTTGCTCATAGGTATACATTAAAATACCTTTAATAGTGGCTGCGTCCGTCTCCATTATCCTAAAACAGATTTTTTTTGTTTTGTTGTTGTAATTCGATTTAAAATATTTATTATCACGAGATTAATCATAATTTTTTCAAGGGAGGTAATAAAAATAATAGTATAATAATATCATACTTATTGAAGTATTCCAATATGTCTCGCATCTGTGGGTTGTTCCGTAGCACGACCAGAACATCGTCGCCTAGCAGTAGCAGCCTTTAATCTTATCATCTCGGAGGGCATCAATTTAACGAGAATTTAGTACTGGAGGACAAATACGCGTTGTTTATAAATTTATAATCTTTAACGATTATTCTACGGTTCAGTGCTCCCGCAGTAATAGTTTATTACAAAACGCGCGCAGTCCATAATAAGATTGATTGCCTGTCTCGCGGTATTCGTGAAACCATATTTCGGATACACAATCCGTATACACACCGATGGCGTATATTATGATAATATTGACGAATAATATTTTCCGGTGAAACAAGTCGAGTATGAAATCGAGAACTAAACGCGCACAGAATGAACGACTGAGTATAGTTACAGACGTATTGTATAAAAGTGCGAATGATTTCAACCGCGGTAGACGCCCGTCAAAATTTATATGATGGCAGCTGATACACGGTGATCGGAAAATGATGTGTATTTTTTTTGTTAAATAACTTATCCGGGTAGGGGAGATAAAAAATCACAAAAAAGAAAACAATCAAACAAATATTTATCTGTTAAATTAAATTTCAGTTAGTAATAATAAAATCTTTACTTTTAATCTACTTTTATCTTATCCATATTTTGATAAAATATAGATAGGCATCAAAAAGAAAGAATGAAATCATATTTTTTTGCGTTCTTCGTTCATTACATAAATAGAAAAATCGTATACGTTAATGTAGCTCATCTAACCAACTTGACCCGTGTAAATACTATTAACATAGTGTGTTTATAGCATAAGGGTAAATTTTGAAAATTCAAAATATCCTTTAACAATGCCCCACATACATATAAACCAAACCTTTTCTTTTACCTTAAGTTTTCCCAGTTATTCCTCCCCTTTCCAGTGAGAATATATTTTTCTTTAAAAAATGCAATATTTTATTACCAAAATCTACCAGTTCAATAATTTACAATTTTATTCTCTAGAGCACAAAATAAGTAAAACCGTGCTCTATTGGTTTGTGTCTAATGGACTTGTAACTGTGTGACGTGTGTCCATATTTGGATACAAAAAGACCTCCTTGCAAAAATGCCCGGCCATAGTTATAATCGCGTGCAGTGATTGAAATACAAAAAAGGAAACGAAATTCGAGAACAATTAACAAAAACAATAACTATTATGATATCAAAATTACTTTTGTTTTTACAATGTTTAGATAGGTAGTTAATTTTTTTTTGTTTTTTAATACATAAGAGAAACTTTATATGTGCCAATTATAATATAATATAATATCGTGGATTTTATTTTAAAACTTAAAAATAATAAGAGATACGTATACGGAGCATCACTCTTAAAAATATCATATTTCGCACGCTGATGCTGCAGACGATGTGTGCGATACGCGAACCATAACTTTTTTTATTTTACACACTAAAAGAAATTTAAAATATCGCACTACACCTATACTGTATAGTGGTAATAAAAATGCAATGCGTTAATATTATCGTTATCCGACACATCTGTTTTGAATAACAAACCCGCCAAAATAACGGTGTAAATCTCTCTTTAACAACCTTTCATACCGACCCGTAGTCCTTAAATTATTGTAATATCAGCTGTAAAATAAAATAATATACACTCCAACAATATAATAATATGTATAGTTATGAGTTACACTCGCTGAATGGCTATGATGGTAACACGAAATATTTTGGCCTCGCGGAATTATAAATCGAACCGAACACATAAATTTTTAGCGCCGAATATTCCGGATATATATATATAAGTGACTTTGATCAATACTTTTTTAAACTCAAATATTATCTAGAATCATATTATTACTATCAAATGTCGATTAAAAATAAAACGATTTATTCCTCTGTTTATTAGAAAATTTTAAATGTACCCATATGCAATTATGTACACTTAATTTTGTGATTAATATTACATACTTATATATACCTCCCTCCCCCCTGCAAAATAGTAGGTAGTCAAATTTGTCACTATTAAATTCATATACGTTTTAAATGTATTGAAACATTGAGAAGAAAAAAATCGTACTATTTTTTAAACTTTAGATAGCTGTATCTCAAGCGATTTTAATGATAGAATAAAAAATAGTGGTTTGAAAAAAAAAATAAAATCTGGTTGAAATCTAGTGTTAAAAAAGATATTTCCATTCAAGAAAATGTAAATTTCATTACGTACATGAATACTGTATGGGTTAACATTTTGAAAATAGACTAAACATTTATATTTTTGTACACCGATCATTCTAATCCTCCATTTTAATCCAAGTCCGTTTGACTGAAATATTCCGTGTTACTATTAGAATTAAATACAACGCATACCCTAAAAGAGGAGGGGCTACATAGCTTAAGCATTTTACTGTATAATATATCAGTGGCGTATTTATGAGGGAGAATGGGAAATTAGGAAGATATATCTACACCCACAACCTTTTTTCAGTATATATTATTTATGTAACCACCTAATTTTAAATTTAAATTTCTTTATATTTTAGTCAGAAAAATCAACAATTTAATGTGTTTGTACATATAGTAATTAAAAATGAAATCCATATCTGAATCGCCATAAAATGAAGGATTTTAAATTACATTCTATAAGTTATAATTTAAGTATATTATAAATTATCTATAACCATTACCTAAAGTTAGGCAATTTAATCAATTTGTTCAACTAGTACAAGTTAAGTGATCTTGTAAAAAAAACATTTAAGCTAAGTTAAAGGTAATTTAAAAATATAAATAAGTTTCATTTATTACGTTAAGTTATAAATTTTCAAGAAAATAGTAAGTCATTTAGTCAAGTTTAAAAGTTAAAACATACTTTTTTTCAAATTACCCTATATTATGCACTTATACACGTATTTTATTTTCTAATATATAGACTTGTATAAGAATAATTATAATACAAGGCTGCCTTGGGTGTCCCATATGTGACATTGAAGGGAGAATGGGCCAACAAAAAAAATTCTCAAATGTATGCTAAATAAAATTTTCAATTTCAATTTATTTGAATTATTCGCTCGTATTGATTTCCAAGTACTTTTTTGTCTCCCCGTCGATGTTTTTGTAAAAACTCAAGGGGATATTCTATATATCTACATTAATATGGTCTATATTCTATAGATAAAAAATAAATTAAATAATTTACATCAAGCATCCCACCCCACCATTTTGTTTGTCAATATAAGAGAATAATTTTGGTGATATTTAGTGATAGTGCTCAACCCCTCCACGTGTCTCAAAAAGATTTAAAAATGACCAAAGAAAGTTGATTGATTGTTTTTGAATTTATTTCAAAAACTGTTGCATTTAAATTAAAATCCACAATACTTTAAATGTATAACTTAAATTATCTATAAAAAGTTTCTTTACGAGATATTTCCTAATGTATAATAATTTTCTGATAAAATACTTAACTATGCATTTATTTTAATACATTGATTTGTTATGGTAATTTGAATATATATATATGACGAACGGTTAAAAAAAAGATAAAATAACACACTTACATTTTTCTACCCAGTTCATTTTTTCTTGAAAAGTAAGGTGAAATTGTATTAAATTGATCATTTAATTGACACAGATTAGAATTATATAATTTAAGGCTAGCCAAATTCACAACAAAGTTTTCGAAAACTGTGGTCAATTTTATTCAAATTTTAAAGTTAATTTTGTCGCCGTATAATAAGATAGTAGATTAATGTTTTCACTATACGATAATCGACTAAATATACAGAACATACACGTATCCTGATTTGTATTCCATAATCTATATTCTATTAAAATATTGCGTAAATGTATGATTATCTTCTTATTGTATTTATTTAATTTGATATGTTCGTCGTTTTTTACGTTTTAATAGTAAAATAATTCCATTTCAAAAAATATTATTCTAAGCGTAATGAGAATTGTTTTGTTTTGTATTTGTGAACAACTGTTCTACCAAAAACTTTATTCCAATCATAAAATGGTTAGAGACCATTTTTTTTGTATTTCGAATTTAGTTGGTTCGTTAAGAAGTCATTTTTGGATTTTACTTGTAGTTTTTATAATAATTAGGAAGACCCGAAAAACCGCAGGGAAAATGGGAAAATGTATTTTGTCGTAATTAGATTAAAAATAATTGTAGAGATCTAAAATGTTCACAGAATACTTACAGCAGCCTTTTATTAATGTGATAAAATTCTAGCGTATTATTGGTTTTGATTAATAATACTGGTAAATAACTGATACAGATCATTTTTTTTTTGACTTCTATTTTAAATTCCAATTCAACACATTTTTTGGTTTCAGTTTTAATTTAATAAACCATTGGAAAAAGTGTCTCCCTGACGATTGTTATGATGGAAGCCGACTCCCGACCGGCAATAGAGTACAAATGATAGTGTCTAATGTTCAACGTAATTTGTAAATTAAGCCTATCTACTTATAATCACTCAAATAATTAGATAGCTTATCAACTATATAAATCAAATTTATAGAAAATTATTTAATTACTCGTATCCGGATGTTAAACTTGTTTTATAATGAATTAGCTTTTTTATGAATATTTAAATTGTTTATATTATTAAACTTTTGATAAAAATAATTATAGCTAACAATTAAGTATTGTTATCTATGATTGGGTAAGGGCGTAAGCATATAAAAAAAACTTTTATTTTATTCCAAATACTAAAATATTCGTGTTATAAAAGCGAAAAAAAAGCATATGTGTAATAATAATCGGGATAATAAAACGTGTGTAAATTACACATACCTTTAATAACTATACTAAAATTTTTTTACCTATAAACATTTTTCGTGTTTTGATGATGCAATTTTCTGTAAACATTTTGCTTCGTTACATTATACAGTATTTTAACAACGGATAACCATAGAATACAGATTGCACTGAGCAAGATAACGGACGCACGGAAACAAACTTTTAAAATCACAACCGAAAGGTCCTTTCCGCTTTTTAAGACGACGTCGACGACAACTATAACTACCTGAAAAGCTTCGAGCCGATCTACGATAATTTTTATGAATATTGTAATTATGAATACGAGATTGTTTATAAGTGCGTAAACATTTTATAAAACGTTACAACCATATATAAAAACATCACTAGTTACATTATTATGATAATCTCATGGGTATTTAAAAATCTTGATATTTAACAATTGTTCAGGTTTTAAACTACATATAAGTTTACCATTTAAAAGTGGATATAATCATCACTTTATCAAATGCAATGACGATTGATAAATGAAAATAAATCCATTAAAAAATGCCAAAAAGCAGGTTGATATCAAGAACAGGTTTGGTAATCCTTGTTTCTGCTGTCATGAGATTTTCGGAATTGAAAGTATCAGATATTAAAAACTAAACTAGTACTTTTGCGTAACCAAGTCTGTCTTAGAGATACTTTGTCTCTAGAGTTTTAAAATTGTATGCGACTTTTATTTTTGATAAAAGGTAAAAAAGAAATTGTATACAATTTATTTTTAAATTTAAAACTCAAATTTTAAACAATAAATTTAAAATATTAAAAATATTAACTATTTGTCCTAAAAATAGTACATTCAGTGTTAATTTTTGATACTATAGATATTTATTTATAAACCATAATGCAAAACTGAAACAATGAACTAATATTTGAAAACGAAAATGTATTTTTAAATATTTGACTCTTTTTTTTTTCTTTTTTCCTATCTGTCCAATACGACAATAATCAGTTATTACCTGTACGGAATTTCGTTAATAATTTTCCTCGTGTCGAAGTATGACACTATGACACAACGGTAGTGTTCCGAACAATATTCGGTCAGTACGTTCGAAAATTGTACGGATATTTTGTTAAAAACCTCTACATTTAAATCTCTATATTATTATAGCGAATGGATATCATTGTTTTCGCCATATTTCGACTGTTTTGTAAAGAGATTATAACTGTTATAACACTTATAGGTGTTACGTTTTATTTACCACGTGATCGAGCAGATTGGCGATTCAACATGCTTTTAATTGTTAAGCTATTTTAAAATGATACAAATATAGAGAATAGTAGCGCAGTGTATCTAAAAGAAAGCGTTTGGAGTGTATAATATCCAGAACTTAAACAGGATTATGGTATATGTTAACTCGAGATTTTTTTAACGTGTAACAGATCGTCCATATTGGTTAAAACATTTGAACAAAACTGCAGGTAGGTATGACGAACTATGAAACATTGAAAAAAAACTAAAAATTAACAACCCGTCAATATAATCAAAAGACATGTTTTTCAATAGTTACATAATTAAGGTTTTTTTTTATAAATTTGTTCAGAAAATTATAAATTCATGAGAAATTTTATCATTGTTATATTATAGTCATAGATCTTCTATAATTAAGGTTAGGTTAGATAAGGTAAAACAAAATGGGGGAACAGGGAAATTGGTTAAAAATTGTAAAGTCAAAAATGAGGATCACATTAACCTGCATAAAAAAATGTTCATATTGTTGTTTGATAATAATTTGCACATAAAAAAAAGTAACTTGCATTGATAATAAATGCAAAAACATATTTGGTATAGGAACAGTTTTTTTTACAAAACTAAAAATTATTTTTTAGACCTTAAGTTTTAACAAAATAACTAAGTTATGTTAAAAGTTTTTATTTCAAAAAGTAATTGTTATTATTTGAAATTATTATTTTTTTAACTTCCTAGTTAATAAGCTAAAATTTATCTCAGAAAAAGTAACTTCTAACTTTTTTTATTAGTCATTACCTAGCATTTTTCTGTACCTATTTTAGTTGGACATTCAATTAAAATGATAATTATAGAATAGATTAAATATTTTACATTAATTACAAACATTTTAAAAACATTAAAAATTGATTTTGTTTTTTTTTTTTTTTAACCTGGGTACACGTAAAACAAAATTTTTAAGCATTCAATATTTTCGTGCTTAGCAAAATCTTAAAGATGTCACTGCGCTATAATACTATATATCTATTTTAGATGGGCGTATATACAATAACATATATTATAGTTATAATTGAACAGAAATTACATTGTGGTATTTACATTTGCGTAAAAAATATAAAAATGCAGGAAGAGCGATTATGTATCCATGTAATTATTTTCGTGGAAGGGGAGTCGAGTTTTTATACGGAAATAACGATATTTACTTTCAATTAAAATTACGATTTCGATATAAGCGTTAAATTGATATAATTTAATTGGTGCCTGTAGTGTATACATCATGTAGTGGTCCTTAATAAATAAATCGAAAATGTTAACATTTTTACAAAAAAAAAAAACCACAATACACAAAACATATTATATTACATATTATGCCGTTATTGGCCATTAAACGCGCGTTTTTTTATTATGTAATTAATAAAATAATTTGCTAATTAGCTTAAATATTCGATATTTTAACGAATATAAATCAGGGGCTGAGTGAAAGAAGAGTAAATGTTAGAAAAAAAAATGTATTACAAGAATTATGGACTTCGCGTTAAAATTGTAGACATTTATTATATTCAAATTCCAATTTTTAGTTTTTTTCTTTTTTACAGTGTTCTCAATAAATGTGTGTACCCTTTTAAACACCTGTGAGTAATAGAGCCAAATTAACCTCTCCGCTGCCTATTTTGTATTATAGTAATATTATTTTTAAAACAATATGTACTCGAATAATTCGATTGATTATACAACACTATCCAATAGCAAATAGTAGGGGTGGAGGTTGAATGTTAAAATCTCCCAAAAATATACATCATTAATACTATATAACGTCATACATATACACGATTAGAATCCTAGACTTTATTAAAGGGGGGTCTGTATTTATGTTCGAAGACAAAAAATATACTTTCCTTGGTTATACACGAGTAGAAAACGACTTCAAGTAGTTAAGCATGTCATTAAAATATGACTATCTTCATTACCACATGGTTCAATTGTTATTTACAATGAATTGCGTTCAGATATTATTTTAAAGTCGGCAACAAGATTTTGCAACACATAAAAAGAAATTATTATTAGTTTTTATTTTTACTTTATTAAAATGACAAAAAACAATTCATTATTCATAAAACTAAATAATCTGAAGGTTATATTTTATGGGCTTATAGAAATTTAAATACTTATGTAATAATACTTAAATACTCGAAATATTATATTTTTATCCCTATGAAAATATCTATTTTTTTTTTTTTCAATAAACAATCAACTTTTACCAACACAATATTTATAAATATAATATGATTGCAAGAAGATTTATTCAAACAAAAACAAACAAACTTAAAACTTACCATGTACATTCTACGTGAAATTATTTCAATTTTTAAAAGGATGAGCGTTTAATAAATACATTTATAATCGAAAAAAAAACCATTCGATTAAGGAGTTATATAGAAATATGATTTTATTTTTATTAATTTATTAAAAACATTTTACGACAGTATTTAATTTTTAATGACTTTTCAAACCATCTCGGGAAATTCGGAAATTCAATTTAAACCAAAAATCTTAAAAAAAAAAAAAGGTTTCCTAACTAAAATATTGAACTCTTTTAAGTGGTACGTCTGCGACCAAATCGATTCGAAGTTGAAATTACATTTACAGAAGTACTTTTCCATATTTAAATTAATCTATTACATTAATGTACATAGTATATGGGTTTAAAAAATATGTATATTTTGGCAAGTACAACAAAGAAAATATATAATATTAATTTTTTCTCTTAATAAATTTATACACAAAGAGCCTAGTGCCTAAAAAAAATAATTGAATTACTAAATTAAAAACCATTTTTAATAATTTTGCATATTTAATAATTATAATTGTATTACATAATTACAAATGAATTAACACATACCTACTTATATAATATTATAGCGTCAAGTTACTTTATCACCAATTTTTATTAGAAATTAAAAACGATCACTAAATGTAATCACACTCTCATTGATAATACGAAACATATCACACGACACAAATTGTGCAAAAATACAGTTATTTTATTATTAATATAATATTATTTGAGTCGATACACCGAGAAAGGTTTTCGTAAAATTTCGTTCTCATTAAAATAATGCGTAGACGCTGCAAATGCTGTCACGTTTCGAAATGACTAATTTCAATGCGTTCATTTGCAATTATATTATATTGGTAGCTTCATTGAGTTTCGAAAACTGACGAGTTTTTTGGTAGTCATTTTAAAGTAAAACAAAAAAAAAAAACACAGAAAAAATACTCTCGACTAACCGAGACGTGACATCGTTTATCGTCGAATTACCTACGCAAACCTTCGCCTTCTGTTTAATATATCGAATCACTCTAAACAAAATATTATTATATTTTTTTTCCTACTAATATCTATAGCTAGACCTATAAAATATACCTAAACAACATACCTATCTATAAATGCAGGAAATATATTCGCAGTACGCCATGACGTATAGAATTTATAAAATAGATACTCACATTTAGTAGGTTTGATTTAAATTCCTATAGGACCGTCGTCTGTAGCATCGCACTTTGTTTCGAAACACGTTTTCGAGGGTGAGAGGGAAAAACAAATGAGGAAAATAGCTCCGGATTTTTGCTTGGTGTATCGTTCTTAAATCGTGCACCGGAAAACCGACGATCACAAAATAAAGAGCCGCGATACTTGACCGGGGGAGGGGGAGGAGTAAGGGGGAAACCACAAACGAATACACTTGGTATACACTACGGCGAAAACCGAACGAGGATACACGGCGGCCGGGGGACAAAACGGTATTGTGTAAACGTAACTCGTACGGAAAAAAAAAAATATATATAAAAACGTTAAAAAAAAAGCCGATAATAATATTATATATTCTAATATACGAAAAACGCCAACGGTAATTTTATAACTATTATTATTAGGTATACGTACAATAGGCACAATATAATACGCGAAACGAGAAACGGAGAGACGGATTTCGGCGGCGGTCGTGTGACGCGGACGCGTCGGCGGGATACTGTCGCGAGCGCGCTACACTACACACTGACTGTGTGCTCCTCTCGAGTGCGACGTGACGCCGCCGGACAAGCTTGGCGGATGCACGCCGCTCTCCGGGCCCCAGACCTTACCCCAAAAAAAAAAAAAAAGAAAAAAAAAAGTGAAATAAAATAAAATAAATAAATAATAATAATAATAATAATTGCCAGCCTTTACGTCGCCGCGTGTTCCGCCGCTTCCTACCCCGTCGCCGATATTATTATATCCAAGACTTGAACACCACCGACACCCCGGCCCTTACCCCCTTACCCCTCCCCTCGCACACACGCCGCTCCCCTCCGTTGTCGCCGCCTCCGTGTCTGTTCGTGGGTACATAAGCGCGCGAGTATGTGTACGTATAATATGCGTACGCGTTGTGCAATGGGTCCCGTCCGTCCGTTGCGTAGGCTTAGTTATTAAAACGCGCAAACATTAGATATGAATTTATTTTAATTATTTATAATATTATTAATGTTCGGGATTTTAGTTTTCAAGGTTGGTACAACGTTATGTTATAATATTCTGAACATGATTGGGATAACTATATCCATCATGCGGAAATAATTTTAAAGTACTTTTACCATATTATATGATATTTTTAACAATGCGGAGAGGATGTTACAATTGAAAGTATCGGAACAATATACCGACAGTATTTTTTTAACATAGGCAAAATTCAATATTTTTACAACTTAACAATTGTATAAGATACATATACAATATATATATATATATACATACATATATTTTTTTGTAAAACTCCTAATCTACTTTATAGGTAGAATTTCACCGCATATTCACATATTTAAATAATTACGGTAATGCATTAAAATACCTGAAATCCGTGAAATACCTCGTAAAATTAAAATGTCTATAAAAAGCTCAACGATTTAAACAGAACACTACTTATATTTGGCTTTTCTAGACGTGGTAACATTTTCAAAACATTTTAGCCATTTTTGAGTTATTTATAAACATTTTAATTCTGCGAGATTTGTACGTAATTTTTATTTGGCAGGTACTCTGTGGATAAAATTGTTAGACGTAACAGAAATACTTGAAAATTTGTCAGAAGGATCAACATGTTAAATGGTAAAAGTTAAATACATGATTGAGTGTAATGTAGTATTTTAATTTTTTTTTTTATAAGTTTTAAAATGGCTATTCAAAATACGTAGCACCGAACTTCACTCTGAATCTTCTTTCGATAGCAATTGTTGATCGTTGATTAAAGGCATAAATTAAATTATTTTATGATTCTTACCTTACCAACTACCTATCTACAACAATGGCCGCACCCGTCCCCGGTATTAGCTCTTCTTTAGTTTTTCTATTTTAGAATAATAAAATTCCAAAATTTCATTTTATTTTACCACACTACGATATCATTTTATTGATTTTCCCAATATTTAAATTTTTTTTAATTAAACGCAAACACAACTAGGTTATATTCTATTACAATATTATACCATCAAATAAAAAATTCATAGATACTTCACACCATTGTAATGCCGATATTAATTGTAGGGTAATTTATTTTATAGATTATACTGTGTAGTATGTAAAATGATAAATGTTTATATAAGAAAAATGATTTTGAATGATGTAGTATTAGCCGTGTTTTTTCCCAGGTAACTCAGAAAATAGTAATAATAAAAAATAGTACTAGAAATTTCGTATTTGTATGGTATTACAATCTGAGCCATGTATTGGCCAAAAAAAATTGTCCAGAGAAAAATACTCCGTCCTTGTAAAAATATTAGTTAGCTATCTTAGAATTTCAAATATTATTATTGTTATTCCAAAATCTAAAACGAGGAATAAAAATTATTTGTAAAACCTAACTACAAAATTCAAGATTTTAGATTTTAGAATTGCATAAAACGTCGGGAATATTATTTTCATACACCTAATCTAATCTAACCACTATGTGGTCTGGATGGGCAACCCAAATATGTATTGTTTAATTTTTATAGGCTGAGTATTTCAGAAATATTAGCAAGTATTATTTGCATTAAAAAAAAATGGCAGTCTTGTTTGGAAAACAAATCTCTTTATTCCCTTGAGATACGCTCGAGTTAGAATTTAAAAATAAAATCGAAGTATTGGAAAATGTAGTTTTTTGTACACTGTACATATTATTTTGTAAACAAAAGAGTACTTATTCGAATAAATCACATGTTTAAACATAAAAGTTTGGTGAGCATTTTAAGCTACGGTCAGTGTAGAATACTTTATCATGTACGTTAATTTTGGTGTTTGATAATTGCATGTTATACACATTTGGAAATCAAGTTATACGGAGAAAATAATAATTAATTTTATATGAAAAAAAAAAATTTAACTAATTCGATCATTTTTTTCGTTTGCCTGGATCAGTGTATACTCAACCAATTTGCATAAAGCAGACGTCTGTTCATAGGTGCGAGGAAAGATCAAACTTCTATCATCTATACACACAATGGGATAAATCGCTCAGATTTAATTAGTCAAGCCAGAAATAATCAAATACTACAAAATAAACTAAAGATGTGGTTGACAATACGGATAAAATGCTGACTCAGTAAATTTTAAAATTATGAATATCGCGTTAGCCTTTAACGTTTTTCTACAATCGCTAGCATAGTTTCATATAATATTTTTAGAAAACACAATCACAATTTAAAACAAAAAATCAACGGAGAAATTTCTGAAAAATCTCGTCAATCAGTTGTGTACTGTATGATTTCAATTAAAACTTGAAGTACAGACCGGATATTGATGAAAAGCAATTTTTTTCAAAGTTCAGTAGAAATAGTACTGGGACGACGCATTGTAATGCAACCAGAAGCAGCAAGTAATTCTAACATACCTCATAGCAGACGTCAGCAACTACGATTGTTGGAAGTCGTAAAGACTCCCGAAACCAGAAGCGAAAATAACAAAAAAGGAAAACAGCGAATATACAAAAACCGTGCGATTTTTATACAATCCGTTCACGTTGAATATTCAGTATCAAAAAACATATACTATTTTAGAAAATAAATAAAACATTTTCCTAATTTTTCTTTTATACTGTATTTAAAGTATAATGCATTATTTTTTTTCTATTAAACCTAAACAGTATTCAGAAAAATATTGACGTCACTTTTTTCAGACATTGTTTTCATACAAAATATATGAAGGTGCAATTGTACGACTGATTAGTGTAAATACAATTAAACTCCATATTTTGGGAACGGGCTATATTTTTTTCTCAAATTCAGCTTACATAATAAAATTAAAAAACCGTAAAAATCGCATACAATTTCAGATCCTTACGATTTCTATTAAAAAAGTTATAGCAGTTTAGAAATACAAAAGTCACAAATTGTACCTATGCACGTCGGACGAATGTTAATCATGTTCAGTAATTTACTGAGCACTAGGCAAATAAATATTTCATTTTTAACTCCAAAAATGTTACTTACCGTGAACGAATCAACTTTGTTACAAAAGTGTGACCAGGTTCAAAATAATTATTCTGATGTAATAGGATGTACACAATATTCTGTGTTAAAGAACTCGTATTATCGCCGGTAGAACCGTACGATTTGGCATATTTTTTTTTTTGTTGTTATTGCGCATTACATGGACATCTCGTTGAAACGAAACGTCGCCCTTGTCGTCCTTGAAATACTTGTTTCGACCAAGTGTCCAAATTGAAAAGCTTTCGTTTTGGTGAGGCCTCATCGGTTTTCCTTTCTTTTTTTTTCAATTCACCTGTACCGTCGTCAAAACCCCTACACATATTGTATTAGTATGCATTACAATAGCTATAAAACATTTTTGTTTTTTGCACGTATTACGCTAGTGTTTATCGAATAATTTTAATTGTTTCAATATGAACACTCAAAAGAGCAACATATATGTACGAAAAACTAAAAAATGTATTAAAATAATAATTTTTTAAGGTAAAATATTATGTTGTATAAAATATTTTGCAGTCAAAATTATAATAAAAATAAACATCAATATTATATATATTATATAAATATATGTTGTTGTTTTTTTTTTTTAGTTTAACTATCGACTCTTGGTCAAAACGGAAGACATAATAATATTTCGAATATACTATTGTAAAAATAATTTATTTCAATGAAATTATTTTTAAAAACGTCAAAAAAAAAAAAAATTTGATATACCTAATGCAAATTATTATTATTATTATTATTATTTTGTTAATTTATTTAAATAAAATCAATAGTTAATAAGTATAGATGTATCTTGTATAATATTGTTATAATATTTATTAATATTTCATAAAGTACGCCATTTGAATACATAATAAAAAATGTTTTGTTTCACTGCGCCATAGATATTGCAACAACTGTTATTTTAATTATTTAAAAAATAATAATAATAATAATAACAATAAAAAGAATTATATTATAACTATTTTCGGATACTTCGACGTAGGCTATAGTATATTTTTGTAATTAAAACACAAACGAATTTAATTATAATCGTAAGAACGAAAAAATTATTTCAATTTAAAATATTGTAATAATCACATTATCAATTCAGCAAAAATATCACAGTACAAATGATAATAATTGTAGATTCCGAGTAAAGCGAAACGGAATATAATATGTACACAGCGCTATTCGTTTTACGGCGATGGTTCTTTGTTCCTTGAAAACGCTCGAAACGTTTTATATTCGGTAGCTTTTTGAATGAGAGTAGGTAATTGAACACGGGTCGTAGGTAAAGGTACCTACATTTTGAAGAATTTTCTCGAATTCAGGAAAAATTGCTAGAAAAAAAAAAAAAACAATAAGCGAGTGTATAATATATCGTATTCGTGTATCAATACATATCCAGGGACTTATAAAGTTGTATGTATAATATGACATATTTAAAACGTTATACGCCTTCTATCGAAAGATATGTGAAATCGGTGCCCTATACGGAACACGGGTTTAAGTATTCAAAACATTCAACAATGTTAAACGAAAATCAAATTTACTTGAAATAGGTGTTCGCTTGATAATCGATGTCTGTAATAAAATTCATCACTTCGAATCTATAATGTTATTAAATATCTCACAGCTGTAAGCATTTTATCATTTCATGAAATCATATCTATTTATATTTATATTTATAATGTCAACTATGTTTTCTTTTTATTAAACATGATTTCATTCTTGGTTAAGTGTATATGCTAAATAAAAAATGTACATTGAACTAGAAATGATGTACAGAGGTACCTGTGAAAAACGCATGACATAAATATTATATTAATCTACAAGATAAAATAAAAAATGAATTAGGTAAATATGTACAAATATCATAGGTATCTTAGTGAATATTCAAATTTGTTTTATTAAAGATATATTTTTATTTTTAAGAACTGCAAATAAATTCATAATCTAATAAAAACTGTATAGGATGTCCTATTGCCATATCTCGGTTTTTATTTTCAACAATTTAGGAAACAAGCAGCTCTAAAATGTTGCATTTTCATAAATTGCTGTCAGCCTTGTGTTTCGGGAGTGAAACGATTACCTACTGTAAATTTTCAAAAGGCAACATATATTAAAATGCGATATTATAATAACGGTAATGTAAGATTTTAAAGCGGCTATCATTTTAAAATTTCAAAAAGAACAAAATTCAGAGAAAAGTTATTAAATTCCAGTATATTATAATGGATATAATAAATCTCATGTAATAAAATCATGTATATATGTGCACGTATTCATGTAGAAATAACATTAAAATCTATAAAACCTTATAATCAAAATATCCGAGTGCCTACACGTGGCCAGGTCGACGAAAGGAAAGTAAGCCGTAGTTGTAGCCCTAGGGCCCAGGCCTCAAATAGAGCCCGGGCCCGACCAATGCATCCAGGTCTTATATTTTACGCAATTTTCACAAAAATATAAAAATCATTGTAGTTTAATTTTATAATATTTTACTTTAAAAATCAATACATATTATATTAAAAATGAAATCTGTATACTAAACTATATGTGTAAGTAACAATATGATTTCTGCTTTTGAATACTTTATACCTTAGCCTTAAACCTTCTTTTTACTATACATATTTTAAAGAACGACGCTTGGTGTTAGTGGTAGGTAAGTTTAATATTTGACATTGGGAGGGATTAGTTTGAGAGGATTTCTCTCCACAGCACTGCACGTGTAATTATTCACGAGTATAAGTATATTCACCTAATCACATTTTTTACGTTATTTTCACGTATTTTCACATATTTACGTGAATAAAATTAAAACACATGAACGCGGAAAGTTAATTCACGTGTATTTAGTATATACAAAAGGTAAGTGCACATTTTTCATTCACGGTACACAGACATTATGTTCACGTACGTATTAATTCACGTTTTTAATCGAGAACTCTAGTATAATATGTTTGTAAAATAATAATTACTAAAAATATTTTTTTTTACGATGTTTTTTTTCACTCGTATAAAGTAAAAGTATAATATTTTCACAACATCATGTTTGTTATTAATAATCTATTTAAATTATACAATTTATAAATAACATACATGCCGTTTGCTTTTTGTATATCTAGGTAAATAAATATTAAAAAGTATGTAAAGAAATTATTTTTTTTTGTACTCACCAGTTTATAGATTATAATTAATATTCACTATAAGGAATAATATTATTAATTGATAAGTAGTATTTTAAAAAGAATTTTTGAATTTCAGAAATTTCTTAAAACATTTTTTGGGAAATTTCTCCCATTGGATATAGAAGAAGAGTTTAGAGTAATTTTGGTTGTACTAAAATCTACTGAAATGTCTGTATCCTGATTTTTTTTAAATCCTAATAATTTTAACAAAAACTAAAAAAGCTAAGTACTATTCTCGGTGGCGTTTTGTTTTAATTCGAGCAAGTCTTCTAGTCTGCTGTGGGGAGAAATCAGAGCCCTAATGAAAAAAAAATCCCTCCCAATGTCAAAAATTAAACTTATCTACCACTAACACCAAGCATCGTTCTTTAAAATATGTATAGTAAAAAGATTTATTCAAAAAGTCTAGTCGAACCGTAAAAAAAAGAAACACCCATCATAGACCTAGTAAAACCAAAATATTTCTCGTTACAAAAACTACTTTTGAAAATGTATACAGTTTAATAAAATTGTAATATCAGCTTTAAAAATAGTTTTTGTAAAATATTTAGCATCGTTTTATTCCAGCATGAACTTGGTCAATAATTCTATCCGGGATCTTAGGCCACTTAGAGCCCGTATATTATTACTTGCGATAATATATAATTAGATGCAACCTTCAAAACTTTCGAATTTCAATATAAATTCGTTCTTATTATCAATGTCGAAAACCTATATTTACAGAATAAAATAAACACCACAGTATTTTCTCTATAGTAAATAATATTATTATTTATCAAATTACGCAAACATAGACGATATACACTAACGCTTTTTTGACAAAAATAGCTTGCACATTTTCGTAGTTTTTAGGCAGATTTTCAAACTAGGCAACCAAAAAAATAAATATATTGACTATTTAAATCATTTAAATAAAATAGATGATATTTTCAGGGTTTTTTTTTCTCTTTGGCTGTATTTGACGATTACTTATTAATCACTGAGTACATGGCCTTATTGTTAACATCTACTGATACTAACGTTTTTCTAGAAACTACTCGGAGAGTTGTTAAAATTTTTAAATATCCCAGAATCGTGTGTATCTACTTATACCTACGCCTATATACTTATAATCTTAATGTCATAATTTCGAGATTATCGACGTTCGGAAGCTTTGGTCTGAGGCAATAATACACAATAATAATAGATGATTATCGAAATAATCCAAAAACCACGACATTGTAAGTAATTATTATTGTAATATTGTATTTGCAGAATTTCCTGATCTTTTTGTGGGCCCGGAAGGAGATCTAATAAATCGAAGACACAATTAACTAATATATTGCCTAAATCGTTGAAAATTACATGTAAATTTAATATAACTACCTATTCTGACGGCATATTTACCAACCATATCTGAATTTGACCCAAGCTGTGTATAAATACGCAACTGTCGTGGTTTTTCATCGACTATACAAAACACTGGATTTTAAGTTTAAGTTTAGGACACTAACTTCATTGGGAAATTATCAGGTTCGGGCCAATATCTTGGTGGCTTTTTATACATTAAAAGTAGTAAGTTTTAGGTTCACTTACTTCCTAGTATCAGCTTCAGGTTTGGAACTACAGTTGGGTTAATTTTTTTAATACTACAAAAATCATCTCAATTCACCAACGAAAAAAAATGTTTTTTTTCACCCTTTTTTAGGTGAGTATTATCGTTACGATACAATCCTGTGGGTGCTTACAGTCAAAACTTAAAATACCATAAGATTGTCAATAGTATTAACGATTAGAGTGAATGTGGGATTGCAATATTGCAAGTTTTACAATGTGATGGGTATTTATTTTTTTGGTCAGTTTTTAAACAGAAGTAAGTTTTATTATTGTTGTAGTTTTGGGCAGCCTTGACCGGCACGACGATGATCGTTAAATTGAATCTGACAGTTTTTCTCAGCTATTCCATGGTCCGTTTTCCAAACCAACTTTTACCCCAAACTCTTTTAGCTGTGTTTTACGATTAACGATAGGTTGCTTATTTTGTTTTATTAAACAATAAAAATAATTGTGGGCTGCTCATAAGGTAATAATAATCATGCTCATCAACTGACCGTTAAAAAAAATCATAGTTTATTTTCAATTAGATAGGTGTACTTATACTTGTATAATTTAGTTTTCCACTATTGTATGTAATTAATTTAATACTTAAAATCATCGACGTGTCTCATCGATGATTTTTAGTGGTACAAAACTTGTCTCCGAAAAACAAAACAAACGAAGTAAAAAATATATATACCGTTCTAAAGATTGTTATGAACACAACGCTTAAACACTGGTCACAAAAGATGCGGACGTACAAAACTGTCTCCGTATTTGTGCGTCTAAGCGTCAAGGCGATCCATTCGGAACTAGTGTCCGATCTATCAACGGCAGCGTTCCTCGCGGCCTTCGATAAGTTCGTCGCCCAATTTGTCGCCGTTGGTCGGCCGAATATCTACACACCTTGCATGAGTGGACCGAACAGACAGACACCCAACCTACAACGCACAACCCAATGACGTGGTCACGATCCAGGTCAGCTCAGTGCTCCCACTCAAGTGACGGCTAAAACGCACAACTGAAGTGTTACCCGTCTCCGACGGGGTATTTCTTACACGTGGTGCGCGTTCGGACCTAGCGCGGTGAAGTCACCCGGCTCAAGGCAGAAATTATTATTATTGCCCACCCAATGTTGTAACGTTCCAATACGTAAATGCCTAAAATACTTCGTTTTTATTGTATTTGTACTGTCATTAACAACCCGTTTATATTTCTCGCCATACGCAATATTGTCGAATCTTTGTTTTTCTGTTAGTATAAACGCACACACTGTTACTGTTACGAATGGATAACGGCACACACATGTATTCTCGCGAAGCGCCCCGCAATCACGCCGCCACCTACGACGGCGGTACACGCGGCGCTTAAATACTGAGCGGCTGAACTGAATTATTCACTAATCATACTTCTCCCGTGAATATCGGCAACAGTCAATCTACTCACACATAAAGTGAGTAATCCCTGCTATATCGGCAATGAGATCCGCTCTCGCCGGTAACCAGTACATCCCAAACTATCCCTATATTAACCGTATTTAAACATACACTCCTAGGTTTCGTACCTTATCATTTGACCGGATGTATAGCGCCGTCCCATTTATCAAATCCCTTTTGTTATTTTCACTATATTATTATTAACACTTTTTTTATTATGCTTTCAGTTTTTTTTTTAATGCCACATTGCACGATTTAATTTTAACGCACCACGCATGAATCTGCCTATAAGCAGACTAATTTATTATACTGTACACGTGAAAGTCAAAACCGCATATTCCGCACATATACAAAACCCCATTTTTTTGTAAACCAACTTAAATAAAATAAAGCATTATACGTAAACTACTATTTAACACTCGTGAAATAAATAAACTGTTTTATAAAAATAAAAAACACCTGTGTTAAATTTAATGCAACGACGGCAAATCGCTGGCTCATTACAATATGCGTACCCCACTGTTTTGTTTTATGTTTCTAGTCTCATAATATAAAATGTTTAAACGTCTACAACATTATCTGTACGCAAAATACTTTTTTACCAAAATCTATCCACACGAAACGACGGCAATACGCTGTTATTTGCGCGGTTTGATCATAGACCTTCCAAAAATCTTCCAGGCCGCGTGGGACAGAAAAACCGACCTTGAGCGTCTGTGACATTCGCTTATACTCAAACATCCTCCACAGTCGGAATGATGTAATGATAGTTGAAAAGATTTATCCTTACACTACTTAAATACTACACTTAAAAATCAGAGCAAGGTAGAAAATGGTAGAGCATGGTAGAAAAGTTATCCACCTGAAAAAAAATATGTATAAACATATTTGTAAAACCATAAGCTTCTTCGCTTCACTCAGAATTTAAAACCAAATTGAAAATAATAAAGCCGCTATTTTCGTAAAATGTTCAGCTCTTTCGACGTTTTTTCTCGGGTTATTCCAACCATCAATGAAAGTTCACGGAAATTCAAAAAATTGCTCCCTTATACATCAACTTAACATTACCTTTATTGCAGGATAAATGCTATACTTGAATTTTAGAACAAGATTTCTGATATAAAAAGTAAATCTAAAATCATTAAAATAATTAAATGGTTTAAGCCATATTTTTCATTTTTCTACTAAGTTTCTTTTTGAGTTTTCCCATTTATTTTGATATAGTTTGAAAATCAAATAATAAGCTTCTCAATGCACCAACTACATCTAAAAAGCAAAAAAAAGATTAAAGCAAATTTTCTAGTATAAATCTGTTTACAGATAACAAAAAGAAAGACTTGACATTGCTGATGATAGAGGTAGAGCGCCACTGTTGTAGTTGGGAAGTTGGTCAGGTAGAATACATTTAGTTATTCAATGTATACCTATAACCAAAGATAAGCCATGTTCGGTTATATATATTTTTAAAATTTGTCATTTGTATGATTTTTATCAAAATTCTTATGTAAAAAAAAAATTTTACATTTCACTTGACTTATTTTTTTTTTTTTTGACCACTGAGTTCAACTTATAATGAACTTCCGGTTTTGCAAGCATTTATTTTTGGTCATTCTGCATATAGTAACTATCAAATAAAAACTATGTAAATTTCATAACATTTTTAACTTAAAACGACTATAAAAGTACAAACATTTCCAAATTATACAATTTTACCTCGTCTATAAAAGGTTAATTGTATATATTAGTATTCTGTGAAAATGCCAGGTCTCGACGAATATTTTAAATGGATCAACCCGGGTTTAAAAAAAAACTATTGGACCGGACCCGAAGATTGATGGCCGTTGTAGGTCAATAGTAGGCACTAAATACAGAGATTTTAAATAGGTGCGATATGTTAGGCGGTCGAATATGTACCTACGGATTAAAATAAAAAAATATATATTTTTGATTTACTTATTACATAATATTTTATAGTGTATTATGTACTATGACAAACATTGGAAAATTCAACTATGAATTGTGATACGGTCGTACACGGCGATAGAAATATACCCGACTAATCCTGATTCGTAAACGACACGTATCGGAATAATATTATGTTTCTAGCTATAGAAATTAGAAATCGGATACTGTAACTGTAGGCCACGGTTTTAAAACGTCTATTTGGTTTTAGAGTAGTCTTCGATACGACCGTAACCATTATCCTCTAAAAATAAAATAATGTTTCCTCCAATGATCATTTTTCACAAAAAAAAAAAAAATAAATAAATAACAATAATAATAAATAAAAAGTCTAGAACATTTGATCAATTATCTTAAGTTATCGAAATAAGAAATTTTCAGTTTTTACCATCACAATAAAAGAAAAAAAAAGAGCTGATACTTCTTATGGGTGTGCTATTGTTGTCATGGGCGTGCCACACAAAGCACGCGGGATATACTGGTGCATAATCTGCAGCTTCATACTTCATGGAAAAAAATCAACAACCCTAAACAAAATACAAGTTGCCCATGGTGAATTACATTTCAAAATTTTACCCCCGAGGTAAAAATTATGAGTGGGTAAAATTTGCTTTTAACCGTTCGCAAAATTTTGCCCCTCCCCTCCTGGAGTAAAATTCACTTGTGACACAGGCATGATTCATTGATTTTTGTTGGAAAATCGTTAAACCCAATTAAATATTTAGTGGCTATATGCATAGTTCGCGCACAAGCGCATAATATAAGTGCAGCAGTTACGATATTGTCGAAAAGCCTACCGTGTTCGGATCCTGGCCCCGCTCGACAGGACTGCGGCATAACAATAAAAACGACCGGAGATTAAAAATAACGAATTATAAATAAAGACTGTTGTACGTGCGTGTATGTGTCGGTGATACCTACTCTTATATACCGTATATTTGCTTAAGGGTTCACGTATCCGAGACAAATAACAGCTAGTATATATTTATATATGTATATATATATATTAGGTATCGGACGTTCGGGATCGATAAAACCGATATGCCGTTCGGAAACTGCCGAGCTTTTCTGGTGGAACTTTCTGTATAAGAGCGCGAAAACCGCGGCGTAATACTCGTCTAAAATAATAATACCGAGTGTCTGTAATGAGACGGCATGACGATAATAACATACCTATGATATTATACACGAACGATAAAATTGTATAATATAGCCATTATTTTTATTTATTTTTTTTTTATTTTTTATCAGAACATCATTTTATGTTATAACCCGGCGTGGGGTCGCCCGTCGAGAATATCGAAATATAATGATATTATACCATACTCGAAACGAGGTAGTATATTGAACTTCGAACGACGACACTCCCGGGTGTATAAATTTATTCGTTGAAGAGTTAGTCGTATACGTTGAGAATTAATGTGTGTTTTGTGTGTATATGTGTGTGTGTGTGTGCGTATGCGTGTGTAAAATATATAAATATATATATGCGTGTGTGTGTGTTTGTGTGTGTATTGTGTATGTATGTGTATGTTTATTGTAAAATATAATATTCCAAACGTGGCCCATGATATAATAATATCATGTAGGTAGGTATGTTAATAAAGTGATAGGCTGATACTTTAAATATTTTCAAAGTAAAGTATTCAAATACTTTACTACAATAATATTTTATAAATACTTTTCGGAAATTATTCAGAATATTTTAGGAATACATGTTAACCACGGTAAAATGTTAAGTTCAGATTACTTAAGGGAACTATAGATATTATACGACGATAGGTAACATTTTTACGCATTATACTTCAATTGTTGAGAATTTCGAAAAATGTTTTAAATCAAGCACCACCGGATGGAAATTAAGCATCTTTTCAAAGTAATGACGGAATAATTCAAAGTGTTTTTCAAGAAAACAAAGCATAAATCGTCTTAAAGTTGTGTATTAAACACTCCAAAACAAAATTGAGAAAAAGGAATATTTTAAGTAATAAAATAATTTTAAAAAGTATTTAGAATATTATTCGAAATAAAACCTATGTCTGTTAAGTGGTATTAATTAGTGTCTGTGTCCGATAGCAGTGAGCACAATATATTTTTTTTCTTTTAGATTCGGAGGCTAGCGAGAGATCTATTGGTTTTCCTATGATGTGTTTTTTTTTCTATCTGTAAACGACTTTTGGAAAGAAAAAAAAACATAATCCAATGAGTATAAGATCTTTTCTGAAAGAAAATTTATCAATTTGATATGTTAGAGAGGTCATTTTTTGACTTTCCAAGGAGTTTTCAAAGAGTAGTGACCAGCACTACAGTAAAACTATACTTTAACTACAAAATAAAATTCAAAATAACAATATTAGGTGTATATTGGTGATGCACATTTGAGTCACCTGGTTACAAATTTTGTGAAGAACGGTTTTGGCGATACTGTTTGCTGCAATAATTTGAGTCCGAATAGATGATCGGGTCTTGCCGGCCGGCATTTACCATCCGGTTTTTTTTTTTTTTATATATACAGTGATTTTTCATAACCAGGTTCCTGAAATCAGCAAGCAATTAAAAACTATGTATATTTTTATTTTCCGTTACTAGTTAGGTTAATCAGTAGTACTGGTTAGATCGTAAAGTGGATATCGATATTAAGCTTATCTCTCCACTTAAAAATCTTTTTTGCTTGTTAGTTCGGCTCCTGCTAAAGTTCGAGTCAATCCTATGGAACCCCCACTTTGCTTCCGATTACGCTACCATAAAGTGAGTCCAAAGACATTGTCCGTCCCACGCTGGTTATTTTTTAAATATTCCTCGCCCGTTACACGACTATTGTCTTGTTCTCTATGACCTAGGTCCATCAACTCTATTTAATAGAAGAATAGATGACAACATTAGGTTCCTCAAAAATCATAATGGTGATTCTGTTTTTGCCCCATTGCTCCTTTCTCTTATTAACTTTCGAGTAGCTCCACGTCGAACCCGCCTTATTGCTCCATTTACTATTTCTAAACGCTCAACTGATTACAGTTAAAATAATCAAATCGACCACATGATGCACCCAGATAATGCACCCTTACTTCATGTCTTAAACTAGCTACCTAATTCCGTCTAATTTTCACTTTTACCAACTATATGTATTTATGTATTTAATTACCACTGTACTTTAGGCTTAACCAGTGTTTGATATTGTAATACGTAGTGCTGAATGCATAATATGACAAAAAAAAAAAAAAAAATGAAAGAAATATCTGATGTTTTAAACTTAGTTTTGGTTACAACCTGCAGATTACGGAACAGCTTAAACGTCGAATATACACGTTAACAAAGTTTAGTAACGTTTGCTACGCCCCCACTACAAAATTTCTCTGTTATCAAAATTTGAAATTCACAAATTCGTTCATTTGATGATTACAGTTTCAATTTAAACAAATATTTAAATCCTTAATTAAGCTTATTATATAATTTTACGACGATTTAATACGTTTATCGTTTGCATTTTTGCAGGTTGATATTTGTTTTGTTGTAAAGACTCGTTATTATTATTGTTATTTTTTTTTTTTTTTTTGTTTTTTTTTTTTTTTTTTTTTTTTTTTTTTTATGACAGTGTCTGAGCGAAATGCCAAACTTCGTACAAACAATAATGTCAAAATATCGTATGACACCTATTTAACAGAGTATCGCGACCTCGTCACACGTGCGTTTTAGATAATTACCGTGTAATATTTGCTGTATTCGTTTTTTTTTTATCACCCTTATCATCTGTGTACTAAATCATTTTATACGATTAATTAAAACACCGCGGTTTTCAACGATGACAGTCTCTGGAAACCCGTGTATTAATTACCCCTACGAGGTTTTACTGCACGTAATTTATCACATACAGATATACCTAGACGATCAAAATAATAACATTGAACTGTAATATTATTGTTGAAACGTCGAGTGCGTGTGTGTAACGTGCAATTATTCATTGCGTACCCGTGTAATTTTTATTATTTTTTTTTTTAAACTGTCATATATGCGGGTCGTTTCAATCCTTATACATACAGTCAAAACAATTCAATAGAATTGTCAGTACTGCTCAAAAAAAAAAAAAAAAATTTGAACTCCCGATAATTAAAGCAATATTGTAAATTGGCAATTTTAAATTAATTTTCAGGGTCATACAAAAAATTGTGTTTTAAATTCTAGATTCTGAGTATAGCCAGAAAGCTATTAGTTATACCATGTATATATATTATATGTATATATGGTTTTCGGTAAGTAAAAATACTCCAATTTCTTCACTTAAAAGATGCGGATTTTTCTTCTGGTGGTATTTTATTTGAACATTTATCGAAATATTCATCAGTCTATATTCTAGGTCTTTTTATTATTCTCGAAAAACAATTTTTCGGTTATTAAGAAGGCTCTAAATCATTATCATTTTACCAGTAGTAAGTATACCTACTTTATTTGAAAGCAATTTTTAGATTCCCAACAATGTTTCTACGTAATTAAAAAAAGTAACAAAATGGGGTGAAAAAAACGCGACTAATACTACGCTAAGTACCGTTCTTATTTATTTTTTTAACAATGATTTATCGTTTTACACTGTACATAAACTAAAACACCTGTGTATCTTATTTTTAATAAAATATTTTCAATTTTGTTTTTGTTTTTAAATAACAGCAATTATTATGATAGTATAATTTTTTTGTAAATGACGGTTATGCAATTTTTTCGTAAATATTGATTCCTATTAATTTCTTAGAAGTATTTTAATCGCCTCTAAACCGTTTTTAAAGGCCAAAACATAATTTTACCGGAGCAAATTATCAGCATCACACGCTCGTCTCTAAATCCCAGTATTACTAATAACACGCCACGTATAAGATAAAACACTGTACGAATGTTAACATATGGATATGTAAATAAACGTACGTATAGTATGTAACGGAAAATTTGTAAAATATATATATATTATGTCAGACGCCGACGACCACAACGCCGAGGCGTATATACGCATTTAAATATGAAAATATAAAAAATACGTTTTCACGACCTATATTCGTTTATATTCATATTTTATACGGGATAAAAAATTATGAATATTATGTAAATTTTCTTTGTGAAATTAAATTACATTGTCAGAACTTCAGAAAAAAAAAGAAATTATTTAACTTGAATAATATTACGTATTATTTGAACACCCTATACATTTGGGTATTATTAATTCGATATTCAAACCGTGTAACTTGCCAGTTATAATACCGTGTTCGTTTTCCGAGGGATATGTTGGGAAAAATGTGTAATAACTGTGAAATAAAAACTAAATTAAAAATTCAAATATAAATCATAGTTTTTAAAAAAAAAAAAAAATAATAAAATAGTTTATTAATTATTATAGTGAAAGCAATGGAATTCTAAAATAAAATAAATCAGAGTGTATCGAATTTATCAAAATCTGTTTAAAAAAACTCCGTTTAGAGTCATTTTTTGTTAGCAATGCGTACAGATATAAATTAAATTACTCTATGTATCCTATACCTTCCCGATTTCCCATCTACAACAGAGGTAGGTATTATCATGGGGTGAAGTACTCATATCTGTATTTTTTGTTCCTATATATCAGCTATAACTCGTATAAATTGTAAAGTAGCAATCGAGATGGTGAGTTGATTACTATTCATTTGATTTCTGAAATAATTTCTTGTACGAGATGATGCAAACATATATTTTATCTTATTTGATTTTATTTTTCGTCAAATATTATTTAAATTATAAACTTCAAAATTGATTTTTCTTTATGTAAAAATGTTTAGCAAAAATCATAGCGTTTATTTTCTTTAATGAAAAGCCCATTATTTACATTGAATTCAACCAGAAAGATTTACAATATCTTGTAAAGAAATTTTCGTAATAATGTTCTCTATGTCATTATATTTACTGCTACCGATAAATAACCTATATAACCTAGAAATCAAAATAATAAAAAGTACAAATTTATGTGTGGACCCATTGTGTAAAAAACAATTTAGTTTAATTTGCATTTGAAAGTCTGGTTTTAGATTCGAAACGTAGTGAGGGACCTATTGGATTTACTATTTTGTGTGGTTTTTTTTTTAATTTTGTCATTTCGGATCTTCTATATTAACAAATCCATGTCTTTTAAGATGGTTGAAACTTAGGAGTAGGTTTTTAAAAATTTGTTGATCTTTTAATGACCGCCTTAATAGTAAGACTTATCCACTGATATACTGTACAATATCCATTTAAGGAGAAGAGGTACGGCTGTGTTTACGGACAAATGTAACATTTTATACCGAAAAGCCAAACAAAAATGTAAGGATTATATTTTACGGATTTCAGTTGAATAACAATTGTTTATTGTTATAGTTAATAAGTTTATGACAGAGATGATTTTAAAACTATCAATTTTTGTCAGCTGCGAATCGATGAACAAAATATGGGTATTATTTTACTATTTATATTCTTCATCATAACGCGTACAATTTTTAGAATATTTAAAATTGTTTCCAACAAAACATATATGAAGTAATTAGTAAACTAATATTAATCAAATGTTAGTCAATTAAAGATGTTAATCAAGTAATTATAATATAAATTCAAATGTTTTTATGTAAATACATAAATAAAAAAATTTAAATAAATCCTTTTATTTCAACGATTGTAATGCCCTTTATGGTATACGGTGAAAATGTCTCGGGGTTCAGTTTTTACGTATCGAAAACAATGCAGTGGCGTAGACAGGATTTTGAATTAGGGAAGGCTAAAATATGGTTAGCTTTAAATATGGGTGAAGATAAAAGTGGGAGGGTACTTCATTCATATCATAAATATTTATAAAAATGTTTACATCAATATGCACTTGAATATAATACTTTAAACGAAAACGTATGTTTTAAAAAAAAAACTCGGTACTAAAATAATAATATGTGTCTCGGTACTTGTAAGTATACCTACTCCACTCTAAAGGCTGAATTTTCCTAGAATTTTGAGTAAAAGCAGTAATTATACCGTTTTCATAAGTGTCATATTTTGTATTTATATTAACCGTGAATAACTAATTGAGTATATTTTTTAGCACACAGTAGTGCAACGCAGTAGTGCAGTACTCTTCCTTAAATCGTTTTCATACGGTTCGTTGGAGAAAACGTTCATTCGAGAGTGAAATAAATAGCTATTGAAACACAGTTAACATTTACATAGTAAAATATTATATAAGCCTATAAACACGGCCAACGGGGGAGTCTATAGCACCCTTATCACTAACTTGGATACGCCTCTGATATTATGCAGTGGAAAAATACAATATTCTGCTCAAACTATGTATGCGATGGCGGGATATTCGGAATCTAAATGACTTTCGACCGCTCCAATAGTGTTTCGCTGCCTTCGCCTATGGCGGTATACTCGTCCGATTTTGTATTTTCTGCATCGGTCTCTGCGGATGCGCAATCAATTAACAGCATCGTAGTAGATCGGTTAAACGCAGTTTACCGGGGAAGTGATGATAATTCGATTGGTACTTACCGTTTCATTTGTTTCCCTCGCATACCCGGGTGTATACGAAAATATTTACGTCATCGTGTCAAACACGGTCAATTTCGGCAAGCGTTAAGAAACGCACCGCGTCATCAATATAACAGTACGCACATCGAGACCGCTGGCGACGGATTTCGCATTAAGTTAAGTCACGCGAACACAGGGCAATTTAACGATTCGATATTGTATTATTCGAATATTTTACGGAAATCTGATAAATCGAGGAACGTATTATAATTAATAGGTATGCCTGTTTTATTATTATAGAGGAGCTATTAATGCGGAGAGAATATTATTTAAACGGCGAAAACGAAATTCCACAATAGAGCATTGTAGAACCCGGGCTGCAACTTACCGTAGTTATTATACTACGGTGCTATATCGCGCGAAACGTGATTTGTAGTCGGGTTAATGAAGTTCCTTTATTTCCCTCACCACTCCTGCAATGTAATGACGTCAATGCGTATTAGTAGTCGATTTCTCTTATTTTCTTCTCGCTGCCATCGTCGTCCGAGAATATAATATATTATTAAAGGGGCGTCACAGTTACATAGGAAATAATGTGTTTTCATAATCCCAATAAAATAGGTGCTCAAAATCGAATGGACAAGAAATACAAATTATTTCACCAAATTAAAGACGAATACGATACGTTCGTTTGGTATCTATTTGCCGGATAATCTATTCTTACTTGAGATTTTAAGAAGAAAAATAATTTTTTTTTTCTACTTTAAGAGAATTAGATCCGGTGATTTTCTGTCTTACACACATGCAATGTAGGAATTTGGGCGTATTCTATTTTCAATGTACCTACTTCGAACGAATTTTCCATTCTATTGATTCTCTTTTTTTAGATTTTGAGTGTAGCCAAAAATGTTTTATTAAACATATTTTAGGTTTTATAAACATGTTTTTTTTAAAATATATATGTATGTATGTAATATATGTATACATACTTTGTACAAAATTCTAGCAGAAATTCTATTCCGATGTGTAAGCGAGGCACTATTTCTAAAAGAAAATATTGTTTAAATGGTAATTTAGGGAGATAATTTTTGATTTTCCAATCAGTTTTCAAAATATCCGGGAAAACCCGGGATAAAACGTAAGAAAAACGAGAAATTTACGAAAATAATGCTTTTTATAATTTTCAATTTTATTATTTATTGTAGTTCAGTTAAAAATATTCGTAAAGACATACAATTTGAATAGAAAACATACTTGTTATTACTAGACGTCGTCAAATTTTCAAAATATTTTTTTTGTGCTATTTATAGATATTTAAATTGTATAGGTTTTTTTTTTTATTCGGTAAGTATTTTGTGGTAAAATGGTTAGACTGTACAGAAATGGCTGAAAATCACCAGGAGTTTATTAAAAGCCGTACTTTATGGTAAAAAAACAATTAAGCCTTATGTAGCATTTATTTTTATTAAGGATTTTTACGAAAATGTGGTAAAAATTGCTAGAATCTATTAAAAAATCGACGGTTTGTTTAAGAAGATACTTATGATCTTCATAAATGAACGTACTAAATTAATTTTGATAATCAGCGTTTTTTTCGAGTTATAACTTAAAAGGGTTATGCAGTTATATAATGTTTGTAGAAGATACTACGAGTTATTTGTAATTTTATTATTTACTAGCTGTCTCGTCGGCATGGAAATAATATGGAATAAAAACGATATTCCCGTAGATTTCTTGTTTCAATCTCCGTCACTATTACCTAACAGTTGTTGCTCTTAAATATTTAAAAAGACATTTTCTTTATTTTAGATTCTAAGTGGATCGAATAAGCTTATGGTTTTACAAAGATTTTATTCTTTTTTTTTTCTGTGAACAACTTTTATACCTGAGGACTTGCTCCGATTTTTACATGTAGCACATTTTCTGAAAGAAAATCCGTGTGGGGAAGTACCTTAATAAAGTAATTTTTTGATTTTTTCAAGAGTTTTCTCATCAAATTTGAAAAACCAAAATAAAACAGGAAAACCGGGAAAAACAGTGCAATATTTAAAAAATACTTTTAAAGAAAATATATAATGCCTATTTAAATATTTTACCATAATATGACATACATATTTTTGACAAAGCATCACTATCAACTGAACTGCACTCAGAATAATTTTTTTGTTAGCAATGGTTTATCGTGGCCTACAAATATACATTAAATTACCTATGATAGTGGCTGCACCCGTCTGTATTATCCTAGAATGTCTTTTTTTTAATATTAATACACAAATCACCAATTTTTAATTAATCAACTATGAGATTGTTTAAAAGAGTATGCAGTTTAATAGAGCTGAAGGACCGAAATGGTTGCGAAAAGTACTCATCTGAAAATGGATATGCAATTTATTACCCCTCCATACTCCAAAGGTCTAAAGTTTCAACTTTTATAGGTTCATAAGTTATTGTAATTTAAATACAATATGTCCAATATTAGTGTTAAATTACCTATTACAGTGGTTGCATCCAACCCCATCATCTTTTTTTATTTTTCAACCTAGAACAAGTAGTTACCTATATACACACTCAAAGAGTACATATAAATGTAATGAAAATTTGCTTATGACAACCCAGTTAATTAATAATATTTATTTTTGCATCCGAATATTACAAAAGTGATCCATAAATAAAAAAATTATTTCATTTTCATACCGAAATTACCTAAAACCCGGATATTGTGGATGATAGTAAAGCTATCGAAGAATTGCATTAATGCCAGAAACCTTTACCGGAGAGTAGTTAATAACTTTCCAAAGTTTCATGGCGATCGGATGAACGCTTTAGGAAGGCATAAGAAACATACAGACGAACATTAATTTTTAAACCTACCTGTAGTTGTATACCCTTCCATTTCATATTCCTGGGCATGTTCTTGGATACCTTGTATATTTTATCCTTAATCATAAAATACTATTTAGAATTGAGATATTTTTTTTTTTTTTTTATACTAATTTATTTGACACGATATGGTTTCCACATTATCGCTTGTAATTTTAACAAAATAAAATATCGAAATCGATATCAAAAATTACTTTACTTCAATCACAATATTTTATACTGTCTTAAGTATCACGTTGCGACAGTAGTCTTAAGGTTTTATGAACACTGATTGAAGATCGTACAGGCTGACATTCATCGACTTCCTGAGTCTCACCGTTCAAATCAGCGTCAACTTTTGTAATACTTCATTTTATATGTGAATGAAGCCAAAGTGATAAACATTTAAGTTCCCGTGTAAACTATTAGGTATTGAAATAGTCTTTAGTTTTCTTCTTATACATAATTTTTAGGTTGTTCTCAGTAACATGGACTATAAGAACATAGTTATTTCCAAACAGTCGTATTTCTGTTAAGTAATATTTTCAACTTTTTTATGTCATAGCATCATCAACTTTTCCACCTAATCCTTACCACCAGTTACAGTATCGGCACTGACCAGTCTAAGCCTGGTGACAATCGTTCGAAACGCTAGATTATCATAAATATCGTACATTAAAAATATTTTTATCAATTTCGAGTAAAATATGATTGTCACTCTCTCGCCATATGTATAATACTAATCTGCTCGGATAGAATTTATAATATTTAACCAAGGATATAATTAATTAACGTAATTTATATACCAAATTATAATATACCAATATGATGTATAATAACATAATGTTAATGCCGTTTCAAAGATTCAACAATGCATGCGATACGTTTCACGTTAAATTACGAACGCGTTAATATTTTAATATTTGCGGTGTCCTCCATAGCAGCAGCTGTTAATCTCACGAATGATTATTTACTTATTGTCAATGTATAAAATGTGTTCGTATCATTACGTCATGACATATTATTATCTATTTTTCGTTCGTGCTACAAACCGTCATCATCATTAATTTATCAAAATTTATCAACATGAAATGGCATTGGTCCAAAGTTTATTCAACGTCTCTTATTTGTTTCTTCAATATTATAACTTTTTGTTTACCATTATCGAAACTCAACGATAGTATATCACAAAATTAATATTAATATTATCTTGTTCAAAAGATTAAGTACGAAATATTAAGCTATTATAAATTATTATTAAAATTTATTACAATCCAGTTATTATCTTCAAAGATTTCGAATAAAATTGATTCAGAGATTTTCAGTCATTCCATAATGATTATTGAATCGCGGTTTATCAGGTTCACCTATCTATCAAATTGATCAAAGTTACAATATTTTAAAAAAAATCACTTTTTTCAGATTTCCTTTAATTTAAAATCAGAGAAAAATTACTGGTGGAAAAGTTGTTCATAGAAAAAAAAAAGGCTTTCATATTTTACTAATACATTTCGTATATTTTCGCGGTTTTTCTCAATAGTTATAAAAACTACTAAGAAAATCAAAAAACTACTTACTTACCCACAAACTAGATTGAAAATTAAACAAAAAAGATCTTTCATTTTTCTAAAAAAACAATATGTATGATATACAACACAAGCCGTAATAGTTTGAAATAATGATATCATTGTGCCGTATTTTGAAAAAATAATATATATTGTCCTTTTTGGTTTTTCCTAACAATAATGAAATGTAGTTTTATTATCAAAAAACAACTTTCTTTATCAGTGACTACATATTAAAAGAAGCAAAATCGATCTTTTGTAATTTTTCGATTGTAGCAATTATTTCTGTTATAAAAAAGTGAAAATAAAAGAGCTGATACTAGGGATGGGAGCGGCTACTATTGTAAGTGAGAAGTTGGGACGATAGGATATATCAGGTTATTTCATTTATATATGTAAGCAACTATAAACCATTGCTTGACGAAAAACGATTCCGAGCGCAATTTAGTTATACATAATTTGAAGTGTTGTAAATTTTTTTTGCGATTTTCATTTAAATTTAATTTCAAAACGCTTATTAAAAAGAAAAAGTCACCCGATAATTTTCAAAATTTTACCACGTTTAGGTAAATCCAATATAATATTATTACCAAGTTTCAAGTCTCTAGTGAATTTATAACCGAGTTATAGCAAAATAACTCCAAAAAATTAAAATTCCTTAAAAGCTTAAAAGTAGCTCAAAAGTTTTGGCAATGATACCGTGAGAAATTAAACAAAAAAGGTATTTTGTGGTTTTTCGATTAAATCATTTTTTCTGATAGAACACGTTGTCCGTGCTTTTATAAACTAATGAAATTGTGAAATTGTATATTTTCCTACGTTTTTTCCCCAATTAATTACTTTTATTTAAAAAATGGCGTCGAAAATCAAAAAATGAGACAACAATCTAGACAACTTGAGTTTTCAGAAAAATTGCTGTATGCAAAAGTTGGAGCAAGTTTACTAAAAAAAAAAAAAAAAACGTGTCCATAGACTAGAACAAAAATAAAAATAAAAAATAAACATCTCAGTAAAACCAATAGCTCCCTTGCTACACTCGGAATCTAAAAATTAAAAACAATGAAATCGGTAATTTTGTGGTTTGCCTTAAATATTTGCCGTATGACCTATAATTTTATAGGTTTTCCTAATTATTTCGAAACTAATTTGAAAACAAAAAATGATCTTCTCAATGTACCAACTAGAGGAACTAGAGAAAAGCACCTTTCAGAAAAGTTGTTACACCTAATACTTCTGAGCAAAATTTCTTTTAGAAAAGTTGTTCACAGACAGAAAAAAAATTACATATAGTAAAACTCATAGATTCCACGCTACGCTCCGAATCTAAAAATAAATTTGCTTTAAATCTTCCGATAAAATCGCTATAAGTTGTGATAAAAAAAAAATTACCACCACAAAGTTTAGAGTGTGTAATATTTAACTAGGAATATCGTACAATTCCGGTACATGCCTAATAGGTATACATATAGTAATAAGGAATTTTTTAATTATGTTTTAGAACAAAAAAAAAAATTACATATTTTTTTTGCATGATACCTTTGGTGTAACTCGATTTTTGTGGTTTTCGACGGCCTGTAAGTTTTTCAATAATGTGTTAACACTTTTGGGTTGGTAAACATCATGCTCAAAAACTTTCTCCGCGTAACGGTAATTAAATACAGATGATGCTTTAGATAGGCTAGTAGTGTTTGGACTTTCCTAGTAGGTAGGTAGGAAGTTTTCCAGAACAATATTGTGCAAAACTATAAAGGGAAACCATAATATGGAGGTAGGTATAAATTATCGATTTTAGTTTAGAAGACCTAAACGTCATAATATTTAATTGGAAGTATTATTTTACCTTTACATAATCATATCATATTAAAGGTAAATATACTCAATATCTATCTATCGTATGAATATCCTAAATAATAATAGAAGAATGTATACCCAAAGATTAAAAATAAAATATTAATAAATTAATACGCGATTTTACAATTTTCTAAATTATCGTGAATAAAAAATTATTACAATATTTAAGTAGAGTAATAAGTACCCACTGTTCGGAACAATGAAACGAACATTTTAGCCGCAACGGTCTGCAGCAACACCAAGTTGAGAAAAAAAAAATTGCCACATCAAAACCTGATCATGTTCTAAGGAAGTTACAGACACAAGTGAAAACCTAAAACTTTTAATCGTTGGAAAACCACGTTGGATAGAAATAAAGGAAGAGTATTTGGTATATTGTAAAATATCTGAATTTATTTATTTATGTGTGATTTCCACATTTAAAATTCAAATTTATGTTGAAGTTTGTAAAAATGAACACGAACAATCGAAATTTATTTTGTATTAACAAATTATTACAATTTTAAATTTCAAAAGTATTTAACCGAACTTCGCTCAGAATCAAATACGAAAATCACTTTTCAAGTGTACACAAAAACTATCCCAGTCGAACACTCATTCTATTAATCATCATACAATTATTAGTTCTGTTTTCTCTGATATTTTAGTTTATATTTGTGTATTGACTTTTCGATGTATTATTTTATGCATACGAAAGTTTTTAACGAACTTATATACTACGAGAGAGTATTTTAGAATTTGGCTTGCTTCTATTGTATATGCTCTTAAACTTATACTTACTTATAAATGTACTTCTCACTTTGTACTCGATTCTTAATTTCATATATTTACACATTTCAACAAAGTTCCCGTATTGCATTCGTTTTCTTTGTTTTGAAACTTCACTCGATATAATAATATAATATATGCTTCATCCGAATTCGCAAGAATATTTAACGTCACTCGAATTTAAAATATGTGTACGTGTTTTTAAATTAATAACTCTGTGAGTATAATATTTCACTTTATTTTTCTCTCCATTCGGTGTCCCATACGAGAACAAAAGTGAAATTATTTATGTTTTATTGGTACGAAAATATCTTCAAAACTATAATGGTACCCAATAAAAATTGCGAAACTAAAAACAATAATAAAACAAATTTTTATTCTAAATCCATAGGTAATAGTTTTTTTTTTAGTCAAGATAATAATTATGTTTGTTTAAATTTTCGTACCAGCCATATTTATATGATTATCAAGAAAAAACCACTTATCTCGATTGAGTCAGTTTCCCAGTCGAATTTTCACAATATTAATTTTAAAAAAAAAAATGTTTTATTTAATTTTTCCACAAATAAAAGCAAGAAAATTAATTATTAAACATTTTATATTTTTTTCGAATACTAAATACTTATCTGTTTTAATTATGAACAATTTTTTTACAATAATATGTAGCCACAGATACCATATCTGTTGTCTTCTTCAGGGTAAAAAACCGACCATCCAGTCATACATTCAACCCACTATCCATACTGGTTTGGAGATTACGCCTTTCATTCTGATCTGAAAATATATTAATAGTAATAATTAAAAACAATACAAATACAATTGAATTGATTATTTACATAAGTACATTCCTAATATATTATTGTATTCGTATTTAAATACCGGATTGTGTATTTTAAAATAAAAATGTTTTATAGCATTGCGAATTTTGGTATTATATTAGGAAAATAAACTGCTAGGAAGTAAAGTTTTGGAAAAATGTCAAATGTTTGGGAAGTGTGGTAAACCGGGAAAATGGCATTCAGAAAAGAACTTTCGGGGAAAAATCCTATTGGGAAAACTGTCTCCCTACCCTAATCTAAGCTGAAAAGCGACCTACCCTATCGCCCGCAAATAAATTCTGGCCTCACCACGGCACTGCGCTTAATAGGGGGAGACAATATACAATTACAATTATTGATCATTTTTAATGAATACATCGATTCGTCTAAACATTTCTCCGTAGTTCTCGTATGCGTATTATATATATTATATAATATAAATGTATAATATTGTCGGAAAAACGCGTTATCTGAAATTGAAGACTTCGCCGTGATAAATTCGTCTATTATTTTTAAAACGCCACCGCCTGCGACCGTCTCCCGAGCTACGCGTTCACGTCGACTTAACGGGAACAGACGCTGCCGCCGCCGGTGTAAAAACGTCATTTGTCTCGTAAAGTCTCCCATTTTAGAAAAAAAAAAAAAAAAAAATCGCGTGTTTGGTCCCGGTATTATAGCTGTATATATCGAATAGGTATATATGCCAGGTATCCTGGGTATATATACCTAACTGGTTAAGAAAAACAAGTCATATTAAAAGCGAGCTGCACTGCAAATAAGACGCAGTCGTCGGAAACAAGTGGGTTTTCATCAATCTCGCGGCACGGCCATACCACAATATTATTATATATATATATCGGTGTGACGGAAACCAAATGGAAACGTATTACGGGAGGTTTTTTTTTTCCTTTTCCTTTTTCTTTTTTCGTATGACGCAAAAAAAAAAAAAAAATCGCCTCATTAAGTAAGCCAAAATGTTTGTCTTTGTATTCGGTGTTTTTTTTTTTTTTTGTTTTGTTTTGCCCCCTTTATCTTTTTAACGAACCCGAATTTTGAAGAACGCGTCCGAATTGCGCGTGCCGACTTTAAATTATGTTTACCGATCAAATATGTGCACAGAAACGTATACACCCACCACCACCGCCTCGTCGTACATATAATATTGTATACCCGAAGTATTTTCATGATATTTACGTGATGGTTTTATTGCGTATTATTTTCAAAAAAATATATTATACCGGTCTTTATCTACGTATACTGCGCGCAGAGTTGCCAACCGAACCGCGGTGCCCGTTTACTGAGACGATCCCGTTTTCAAACGTTACAATAATATACAAAATGATGAGCATAACGTATAATAATCATCACCTATCTCGGAAAGTATTAACTTTTTAGGAAATAAGTTTTTTAGATAATTTTAAAAATAAGTAGCTCATAAATGTTACATTAGTCTTTTTTTTCAACTATCGATAACTCGACTTTTGTTATCACCTATTCCGAGAAACAACATAATACAATTTCGGCTTCCGCTCTCTAGATAATATGTTATCGATATTTTGATGAAAATATGATTACCACTCGCAGGATATCTATGGAAGAATGATAACTATAGTTATAGTAACTGTAATAAACATAATAATTATAGTAAAAGAGTGATAAGTAAATAAAATTATGGAGAAAAGTGACGATATTATATATTTTAACCTAAAGGTTAAAGACAACTGTAGGAATTTACAGTTCACTACTCTCAGAAACTAAAGAAAAATCAAATTTGTATTTGTTTTATTTATCAGATGGTTCTGAATATTAAATTACCAAAAAAGTTAATATTTAACCTTTTACATCAAGTCAATTACCTACTGTAATTATTATATGGATACTTATACTTTTATTATAAAAGGTTTCTTTTTTTATCTGTAAACAATTTTATACCAGAAATCGTGCACCAATCTAAAAAACAATTTCTTGCAACATTTTTGGTCTAATCGGTGCATTGAGAAGGTAATTTTTTTGATTTTCCTCGTAGTTTTATAAATAAACAGAAGAAGAAACGTTCAGTTTTTTATAAATAATGTATTGATTTCTGGGCTACCTTACAACAACGTAAAATATACAACCAGTTAAATAACTTTATATTTTATCGTCCTTTCCAACATTCCTCCTAAAACAGTGGCACATCTGCCAGCAGTGTCAGACCTTTTAAAATTGTTTTATACAAAAATAATTTAATTCATAAAATATAATTTTCAATTCTATTATTATTTCGATATTCGAGGGAGTCGCGTAAAACGGACAAAATGTTTTAACAAAGGACTACTGCAGTAGATCTGCATCGGACTTAATATTGATCAAAAATAATCTGTACCGTATTTCTGCGGAAAATGAAAAGTCGGTACCTATATAGGTATTATAACACCGATAAAGGCATCTGGCATTCAACGAACGTATTATTGTAATTAATTTCAATTGTAAAATTGGCAAACCTACTCCACCAGAAAAACGCTGCGCGATTTTAAGACATTTTCTTTTGGGCCATTAATTTATATAATACCCTACCCACCCCTCCCCTCAAAAAAAAAAAACAAAAACGAAATAACCTAATTAATTTTCTAAAGTAAGAATCGACAACAAAAGAACATACTATTATATACATATATATATATATATAATACGCATAGGAGGCCTATTGGGGGTTTTTTTTTTTTAAATTAATTTGTTTTATTGTCCAACAAATGGCAATCGACTCGATAAAAGACAAACCTAATCGGAATAATAACAATATGGTATAATAGTCCTATACCGTCAAATTATTAACGCGTGAATACACGATTTATACGATTTATGTACGAAAAAATAGATTTTACTTTTAAAAAGGAAAAAAAATACAACAAAAAACAAGAATTCGTAAGTTAAATGCTTCTTTGAATTTTTTCAAATAATATAATTTATCAATACCGTTTTTATTATTTGAAAAAATGTACACTGTATAATGCACGTTAGCATTTTATTATGCATTAATGGGTTTATATATTATTTCAAATAATAAAAACGGTATTGATAAATTATATTATTTGAAATAATGTATACTGTATAATGCACGTTAGCATTTTATTATGCATTAATGGGTTTATATACTATTTTACTTACCCGCTTGTTCTATTTTAATTTTAAATTGTTATATGCAATAAATTATGTTGTCTGACCGAAAATGTTTATGTATTGACACGTGTTATTATTATATTATTTGTTGTTGCCTATCTTACGTTATTTATTTTCGCTATAGGACGACCAGGCCAGGATTAGCGTTTATGCTAATAAATTACGTGCCTGGTGTTAGAATGAAGTTACTTATTTATTCTAGTAAAAACATAATATTAAAAAATTTCGAAATTAAGCATATTAAAATTTTTTAAATAATATATTTTTGTGTTAAAGGATAAAATCGAATTAATTTATAAGATAGTTTCACAGTTTAAGTTCCAGGTGATAATAGTTGTATAGTGGCCGTATAGTTATATAGATATGTAGTTATAATAGTGATAAATTTCATTGTATTAAAATTTCGGTGTCATTTTGTAAATGTCCTAATGCTTGTTGAGATAAAATATAAATTATATATAAATATTATGAAACGAATTACAAGTATTAGTTGTCATTTTTGTTCTAGTAGGTATTGTTATAGTACACATCATAAAAAATTGCACACAATAATTTCCAAACGAATATTGTTATTAAATATTAAATAAATCGATGACAATGGGTTCATTTTACTAAATCGGTGTGGTAATGAATAATGGGTATGATACAAGAGGCGATTTGAGTATATCGTTGTATCAGACGTACCTTTGGAAATACACGGTAAGCGATAATTACACCGAAAATGTGCACCAAAAAATTAATGGCGTCGATATAATAGAAAAATTCTTGATAGGAAACATATAAATATTACCTAGTAGCTGAATTACTCGATAATTTTCGGGCCCAATCTTTTCAAAAACAGAAATCGACGAGATAAATTCAATTTAACGTGTCTCCCCGTTTCCACCCTTTTCCCTATAACTGCAGTTAATTGTTGTTGTCCGGTAATTTATCTTTTAAATAGGGTATTCCTTTGTCTGTGACAACCAAATTAACTATAATAATAACAGGTTTTTTTTTTTTTGGTTTTAATTTCATGCAGAAATTGACCAAAAACTTCTATTTATTCATATTAAAATATATCAAACTGTTAGCCGTCCTTTGGGGATTAAATTTCGAGATAAAAAACAAACAACAGCTTTTTCTTTTGTTTTGAATGTCAAATGTGCAAAGTTTCATCAAGATAGTAGTAAAATAGTCGATTTGTACAGTGGATAGATAGACAGACTGGCAAACATGCATACAGGCAGAATTTTAAATTCAGCTTATAAAATACAAATTTCATGATCAAATTTGTTTTATTTTTGTGTAATAAATTGTTCAAAAAAAAAAAAAAACCCGTTTCTTTGACATCATAATAATATCGGTTCCGACGGGTAGTCGAATATAATATAATATTATTAGATTTTTGCACACTTTGGTCTAAACGTGACGCCACAAACAAACACGCTAACACGGTTTCCGGTCGTATAAAACGGAGTACATAAGTAGGTACGTACTACCAATATAATCATTATAATAATATATTGAATACATAATACGTAAACATCATGATATTATTATACGTATAACATCGCACGATTCTAGTACCTACTATAGTACCTACTATAATATTATATAGGACCTCGAGTGGGACAAAGCATTGATGCCGTAATATTCACAGGGTGAATCTTTTATTACGAACGTGCGATTAGGATATTATTACCTACAGATAATCTGCATAGTACATAATTAATTTCGATTATTTAGATTCTGAGCGCAGCGTGGAATGTATTAGTTTTACTGTGTACTGCTGCTTTTATACCGAACGTTGTGCTTAGATTTCCAAATGTTGAAGTGCAGCATATTATCTGAAAGAAAATTGCGTTTAGTTATTAAATTGGGATGATAATTATATAATATTATCTTAGTCTCGGGCAAGTTGTTTTTCAAAAATAATAAAACAACAACCACTCAATTAAAATTATGATTTAAAATAATTTCACCTTTGTATTCTATTAGTTAACTTTAATTTCCTTATATCTTATTTACTTGCCGTATGAATCGTCGCCAGGCACGGAAAAATATGATTCCACGAGAGTATTTTTAAACAGATTAAAAAATTCAAGTATAAAATTCAAGTGTTTTTTTTTTTGTTATTTTAAATAAAAATAAGTCCCAAACTCTTATTATAATACACGCTATATATTTGTGGGTATATAATATAATGTTTTTACTTACATTTGATGGTTCGTAATTTGTTAAGTAACACATAACGATTGTCAAAATTACATGTTCACAAAGAACGAAATTACATGTTATTATGCATACCTATCGTTAAGTCAGTACTCGTAAGAAAAAAAAAAGAAAATGAAATGTAATTAAATGAAGGAAAAATACAAAATCAAATTTACCAGAAAAATCTTCGTAAAAAATCACCCTATAGAGTAATTTTATTATTTTATTATAAATCTGACGACGGTAACAATATATATATATAATAATATAATATATATATATATATACGTTAAAAACTATAAAAACATTGTTATTATTGAACCAACACGGTTTATGTCCGTCATTAAGACGCATATACGTTTAAAGGTATTGTTCGTCTGGTAGTCGCTAATTACATTTCGAACAACGTACATGACGCCACCAACGTTAATTGACTTCTAAGTTTTGATATTGAAATTGTTTTTTTTTTTTTTCAATTAAATGCCCTACGCGTATCGCATAATTAATTAATTAATCAATAAGAAGTATACCTGTGTACAAATATATTAGGAATGACCATTTAGATAAAATTGTTTTTAAAACGAGATGAAATCAACGTTTCCGTTTTAAATTCTGAGCGAACCTTAAGACCTTATAATTATATATTAATAATAAATTATTTTCAACTGATTTTTAATTATTTATTACCATTTATTAGATTTCAATCAATATCTATTAATCAATGTGAAATTTTTGTAGGTAATTATGACTGTTTAAATGCTGAAAATAAAATTAAACTTTGAATTTACATTATAGTTTCATTGATATTTGTATACAAAAAAGTTTTTGCAATAAAGATTTATTACATTTGGATTAAGCGATTTTAAAAATTTCAATGACCATTAAAACCCGTCATGTTTGGCATACAACTATACCGTTAATCAATGGCGTACGTAGGGGGGAGGCTAAGGGGCTGAAACTCCCCCCCCCCTATTGATCGTTTTTATGTACATAAATATATATATATAGCTTGGTGCAAGAAGGGCTAATATCATTTTTTTTTTTAAAAAATCAGTTAGAAATAAAAAAGAATGTACAATTATTTATTTTTTTAATCGAATTTATTTAAGTTTTTGTAGAAATTGAAAATTACACAAACATTTAATAAAATACACAGAGCTTTATGAGGAAATACAATTTCAAAGGTTTCCCAACAGTCACAAAATGTGATATTGCACATTCTTGCACTAAGCCACAGATATATATATACTATACACACATATTTTTTTATATTTTTCAAGTTTCAACTGTAATAATAATTATTAAATAAGAACTTTTTTTTCATAAAATACACTATTTTCGTAAGTAAAAATTTAATCTACCACCGATATCTATTAATAACATTACTATATTATCACAGAATAAGATATTATTAGGTTTAAAAGATTATTATTTTTGTTTAGCTGAGGTGACACTCATTGGTTTCAAACAATGGTTTTGTTATTATTACAACTTTGGTGATTGGCGTTATTGTGCATACGCGAGCTGCCACACGCCCACGCAACCTTAGATAATATCTATGATTATAATATTTAGCTTACTGTACTGATGTTACCAACAATTAACGTATCGTTAAGTTAGCCCACGAATGTTTTAGATAATAATAATATAACCTTTAATTAGTGAAAAACAATTATGCAGATAATTTTGTTTTCACTTAATTCTCTTTATTGTCAATGTAATAATATTTTACACTTAAATTGTTCGTCCTTGTTTTCGTATAAAACGTATCTCATAATTTTGCACACTAAAAAAATGATTTAATTATTCATATTGGCAGAAAAAAGATGGAATATTTTTTGACTTTTAGTTTGAAGAAAAAAAAAGTTAAGTTATGCAACCCACAATTCATACAATTCTAATTTTGGTTGGTCTCTGGCTTTTGTAATACTCTACTACAAAAAAAGTAGAAACTTAAAAATTGTATTTTACATTTTTATAGTTGCCTAAATATAAAAGTTTTTTTTTCCATTTTTTTTTTGTATATTTTGTGTTTATTATCAGTCAGAATTAAAAATACAACTATTTTATTTTACAAACTTGTGACTAAACAACTGATTACATAACAACTTTCAAGCCTCCCATCATTGAAAAATCTTACGTACGCCACTGCTATTAATTATATTATCGGCGATTTTCAAAATATTTCACCGGTTTTCAAGCTATTAGGTATATAACTATTGAAATATATTTCTTATCTTTCACATGATTTTATACGGGTACGATGTTGTGAGGTTCTCAAAAATACTCAAAACTTTGACGCAAGGTTCGTCGTAATTTGTTTTCTTGTGGCACTATAATGTAAAAATATCGAAAATCCATAGTTACAATTTTTATATATTTATATATACGTTTTTAGTGAAAATTTTTGAAAATCACGGCGTTCCGCGAAGTTAATATTTCCCGATTTGTGCAGACAAAACTTTTTATATAAATAAATACCCAATGACTGTAATTAATTTTTCAATTGCTAATTAATATATTTATTCCAATTGGTGGGTTTAAATTGATCTCCACTTAGCATTGTTTTCCGTTATCAGTGATTTTACTGAACGTTGCATGAAGACATAAATCAAATTATCCTACATTAAATATCTTACCTAAAATAGTGACCTACCCCTGATACGAAGTACATGCTATTGGTTTTATTTTCTCTCTTTTTTTTTGGCTTACAAATTTTTTTTAGCTCATCGAACCGGAAAATTATTAAAAAAAAAATACCTCCCCGAATTATACAAGTTCCTATATCGCCTGTCTGTATAATGTTCGATTACTGATCTAATAACAATATTTATTCTTTCGTTCTATATATAACAAAATAATGTTTTACAACGACAGAAAAACGGATTACCCATACACTGGCGATTACGTTCCCGTAGGTTTAAAAGAATAAAATAATACATAGAATCTGTATGGAATGCATATAAAGACGTTTTTGCGGATTGGAAGCAAAAACACCCGTTATGACACCAGGTGTAATACCTATTATATTATTATCATACTATTGTATTTCAGAAGGTTTTCTCGGTGATTTTACAATCGACCTTTTAAACGCAGTAAACGAATAATAATTTGTCCAACCGGGAATTATTTATCTTACCTACTGTTATTTTAAGAAGAGAGAAATAATATTAGAGGTTGGTGCTCGGTCGATTTTCTGGTCAAAATATGGTCAATTTACACCTGGGACTGACATAGCCAAGATTTTTTAACACCAGTTTTAGAAATTAAACATGTACCTACATGATTTAAGACCTCAATGATTTAACGAACATTAATTTTTTAATCGATTGTCGAGATTGATCGGTCTCGAATACAATCAATTCACCAAACAAATTTGATTGATGGTCAATAGCTAGTATTCAGTGTCGCCGATATACATTACATTTCGGTTATTTAGTGTTTTTTAATAAAAAAAAAAATTATCTTGATGTAAATTCTTAAACGCATGTAAAAGAATATATAAAAAAAATAATAAATCAAATCACTTCTCTGAAACCGAAAAATATTTAGGTATTATGATTTTATGCTCAAGATGTCAGCAAGATAATAATTGACAAATTAATACTACGATAACATGTATGTCCGAGTATTAATTATTAGTAAAAACACGTCGGATTTTCTTATCATCCGAAACTTTAATATTGTATCTACCATATTAATGAATAATTAAGAAGACGTCGTTTAAAATTTAATGAATTACGTTTGGTTAATTTGATTTTATTATATTGATTCTAATTGAAAATATTCCGATTCACAAGTGGTAATTATACGTACGTCTATCCTGCCCTCCCCTACTCCTATTGAAATTTAAATTTTTTTTTTTTACCTTTCATTGCTATGCTGTTTGTTTAAAAATATGTATTGATATTCAAAAAAATTAATTTTTATTGCGCATGTGTGCACCGAAAGAGTTGAATAACATTTGTAATTTTATAAATTAAAGTCTTTACGAATATTTTTAAATGAACCGTAAAAAAAAACAAAACTGAAAACAATAAATTTCAGAAATTTTCCCATTTTCCCAACTTTTTTTTCCTGTTTTTCCCAAGTACTATGCAAACCCCTTGGAAAATAAAAAATGGTCTCCTTAATTACTAACTAGACAAAATTTCATTTCAAATTTTTTTTCGTGGTTTTATCACGGAAAAAGACGCGGTTTAGGTTATATTTATTATAGTATAACATTGTATTTTTAAATTGGAGGACTGAGTTCAAGATTTGAAAGAAAAACAAATTCCTGATGGTTTGCTTATTTTGCCAGCCGTGTTCGTCCAAGCTTCGTACAATTTATATCCGTATACACTATTTTATACGTATATACAATACCGACCGAGGTCGCATCCATATTATAATGGCGGATTTTCTTCTCGGACGCTCCCGAGACGGCAAAACGAATTTACATAAAATAAACGGACTATGCGGTGTGGCCGAATGACGGTGTTTTTAACACACCTCAGTTATATTTTCTACGGTGGATATAAAAACATATTATTATTGTTATTAAGGCAAACATATAATAGTTTTGGGTCGTATCGGTATTCGATCGAGCCAACGCGCGTCAACGTAACCTTGACTACAATCCCAGTTTTATTACTGGAGTGTTGTCCCCCAGCCTTAGGCCGGTTACAATTTGTATATATTTTTATTATTATCATAACCTCGGTCGTTGCAGGTATGTCCACTACGACTCGGACGAAAATATGGAAAAAAAATCTGCGATGGAACCCGACGTTGAATACGAACGCGTGAGTGGAGTACTTATTATTTTTTTTTATATATAATAATATATTATACAGGATGATCAGAATTTTATATTACAGTAGTTTTCTCCTAAACATGTACAAAATAGAAAATAATGTACAATGGAACATGTTTAATAAATAGTGTAATCTAAAATTATACGAGGGCTTAAAATTTGTATATGTCGTTTGGGAGGGGGGAGATTTCGGCACAGTACGGCGCGCGGCGTTAAAATAGTGTCGCTATAATAATAAAACTAATTGCTGTAACATTAAATTCTGATCACACTATATATATTTTTTACATCTTTATCCGTTCAACAACGGAATCCGGCTACCAACTTTTATTCTTGTCCTCCGCGTCTCTCAATTCCATCACAATTTCCTCGTCTACACTCCATCTATGGATTAACGCTAGTAATATCTATGCACGTTTTTTTTTTACTTCGGTCACGTTTGTCTCACCCTATATCTTATTATTGACCACCCACGGTCTTAAAAGATAAGGATGGGACACTGGCTATGTCTTCTGGCTTATTTATAGTGCCAATTTTAGTTCACTTTTTTTAGAGAGCCTCTCAAACATCTAAAATTACAAAATATATACAGGTTGGTTTTAAAATTAAACATTTTTTAGATTTTATGTTTGTAGCTATATATCAATAACATAGTTCATTATAATTAGTATTAATTATGATTATAGTATTTCAACCTAGCTCCAAAACGCACAAAGTTTACGCATGTCACGCTATTCAAACAACAAATTAAATAGGTACTAAAATTGCCTCTTTAAACGGCCATATTTGATCATAGCTCACTGTTCCAACCTTATATTCTTATACCGTGTTCTAGACTATCATCTTATCAGTTTCTCCGTTTTCACAAAATGCGTGTATACAATTTCGTATGTATTAAACAATATCAGTAAAGCTCAATCGTATTTATAAATGGCTTTTCGCAGATTCTCGAGTTCAGCCCAGATCCACCGCTTGAGGATACCCTGGGAAATCTGTGGATAGCTGTCCGGAAGCTCGGACAAGAATGCGTGAGATATGTTGGCGACAGAACGCGCATGGTGGACGTTTGCCGCCAGCTAATACCCATAATCAAACAGTCCATCATTTCGGAGAGAATGAAGACGGAAAAACTGGAGCAGGTTTGTGTACTAGTGTACTACAGTGTTATCGTCTAAATGCTAATATTTTCTGTCAATATTCATTTTTTTTTTTTCAATCGAGGTTCGTGCGAGGGAAACACATATGTAAAGAAAAATTAAATTATTATTATCATCTCTTAATTATTGAAAAAAAAATAACTTTATTTCATTACCTTTTAAAATTGTTTAGAAACTCAAACTTCATTACTAAAAAACTATTAATAGGATATAAATGTATATCACATTACAATGTTTAGAATACCTAATATATTTTACGAAATGGCTATTTTCAAATTTTTAAAAAGTGGAAAAATAAAAAGTTATTTTTTTCAGCGATTAAGGGATGGAAATACAAATTTAATTTTTTTCTGCATATTTCTCCCCCTCACACAAAACTCAATTGAAAAAAAAAACGAAAATTGACAGAGTTATAAGCATAAGGATAACACTGTAGGACTTCCTGTGTAGGATGATTTTGTTTTTATGTCTGGTTACTTTTTTGGTCCTCAAACCGTTCTCACCATACATATTTTAAAATATGCAGATTTATATCGATACAAATTAACACACCATAGTTTCAGATTAAACTATTGGGTTTTTTTTAAATTTTTTATGCTTTCTTTTATAAATAGAAAAAATACTACTTTAATTACTTTGTCAAACTAGTTATACAAGCTCTACTCAGTATCGTTCTATGGTCTATACACATTTTTTTTTCTTTTTAACAACCTCAAAATCTCCATACTTGTACGTGAAATGGTGTGTGAATATCTATGCAGCAACTGATCTCTGCGCACAGCACTCTGGACGCGTCTAATCTTCGGGAACAAATTATACAAGAGTCCAACGACAATCTATTAGCACAGATAAAGACGTTGAAAAATGAATTGGACGAAAAGACCAAACAAATGGAAGAGGAAGGCTTGTGAGTTGACTAACCTATCATTTCTTTTACGGATTTCTATGTATTAATACCGTCTATACATTACATAGGTTTTCTTCAATGGGCCAAGGAGATACGAGTCAAATTGAGTTGACGAGAACAAAGCGAGAGCTGACGAGAGCAGATGCCGAAAATAAGCGGCTAGACAGTCTTTGCGAATCGTTGAAAAAAGAGCTGGATGCCGCCGAGTATAACGTCCGGGATCTCGAAGCCGATTTGGCGGTGAGATTTAATATTTAGATTATTAGGCTCACGGTTTATGGATTATGTTATTATATTATTTTATAGGCTCAGAGCAATAACCTAGTGAAAGAATTAAAAACCATGGAAAAACTAGAAGACCGTATAAAAATCGATCACGAGCAAATGGAAAAATTGAAATCTGAACTATTTTCCGTTAAGAATAATTTCAAAAAGGCCGAAATCGTTACGGAAAAACTCAATGAAACATTGAAAGATCTTAGAGTAATATACATTACACGTTATTATATAAACATCGTTTATTGTGTGAATCGTATAAATTATAATACTAAAAAGAAGGATTTTTTGTTGTTTGGATTATAGATCACAAATAATAATTTGAATGCAAAGAATTCATCATACGAAAAACAAATAAAGAAACTAAACAGAGAATTGAAAATTAAGACCGAATTAAGAGCTGACAACGTGCAAGAAATAAATAGACTGCAAGATAAAATAAATGTACGTAAATCGAATTAATATTTATGCACGCACGAAGTTGTTGTCATCATAAAGTCGGTTATTTAACCTGTTATTTTCTGTATTATTAATTTAAATCATAATTATTAGTTTCAAGAAGATGAACTACTCAGAGTTCAATCCGAACTGACACGTTTGATTGCAACTCACGAGACCACAGTCAGAAAGCGACAAGAAGTCACGGAAGAAATGGAAAAAATGTCGGAAAGAAAAAATAATGCCGAGAACAACATAGCTACTTTGGAACGAAATTTAAATACGTCGCAGGAAGAAAATATAAGACTTAAAAGTTTATTGGAGTTATCGGCAAGAGAAAAGAAGTTACTGGAAAAAAACATGACCAAAGTTAACGGTATTTATAAATACAAATTATTTTTAATATTATTTTTTTTAAATATTGTGTTTCGACAATATTCTCTATTCATATTTACAGAACAGATAATGACGTACATTGAAAAAATGAATTTAAAAGAGTCGGCATTTCGAATTTTAGAAGTGGAATTTACCGACGCACAAAAATATATCGATAAATTAAATCGGGAGAAACTTGCATTAGACAAAACCAAGGAAAAGTAAAAACATCAAAACTAAATTATCATATATTTTAATTGTCGATTAACTGAATATACCATGCCCGTGTACAGATTGCACCAAGAAATTTCAACATTAAAACGCCAAATTCACGAAGACTCGGCAAATTTGAATCGTAAAGACGTAGAAATACAAGAATTAAAAAAAGAGGTCAACAGTTGGAGCGACAAGTTAAAAGATCAAGACCATGACTTAAATACGATTAAAACCGAAAGAAATTTATTTTTCAAAAATCTAGCAGAGACCAAAGTCTGTGTTACGATATCTTATTAACGAAGTGTTAATTAATATTATTTCGTTCTGTATATTATTTAGGACGAAATGGACGAAATGAAAAATAAGATAAAAATGATATCGCAACAACTCGAACAACAAAAAGATTACGTCGCGTATAAAGAAATGCAATTAACAAAGAACGATGCAGGTATATATAATTATGTTATATAAAAGCAGAAAAACGTAACAATTATCAATAATAATATTATTGATCGTTTAATATTCTCGGTGCTGCAGTTTTAAAACAAACCGAAAAAGAATTACAAAAATGTCAACAAGAAATCGATAAATACGAGACCAAAGTTGAAGAAACGTCCAATTTATTAAAGAAGAAAAATGAAGACAAAAAGTCCATGATTACAACGTTCAAAATATTGCAAAAAAAAATAGAAAAACTTCAGAAACAAAATCACGAAGTGAGTAAAAAATATTTTTTTTTCTTAAAACAGTATCTCGAACGAGCTCCAAGGAAAATAACCCGTTGAAAAATATTTAGTATAATATAGCAAAGTAATCGCATTTTTTTTTTCTCAACTCCTCAACATCTTCAACTTATGAACGTTATAAACATGTTAACGCGTTAATATTACTACGGTTTACATTTCACATGTCACAGGCGAACGAAGCTAAAAATAAACTCATAAATCAAATAAATATACGAAACGAAGAGCTATTGAAACAAAAAGATACTAACGACATATTAAGGACAACACTGGGCAAAGGAGAAACAGAATACAATAAAAGGATCGACGATATTCGGTTGCTAAAGTTGGAAGTAAAACGTTTAAGGTAAAGCTTTTATTAATATTTTATAATAAATATATAATTTTAATACCGGTAATGCTGTAGTCGATAAGTTTGTAACAACGCGTAATAACCACCTGTCATTTAAACGAAATCGTAACTCGGTCGTTTATCGCCGAGCGGCCAATGCGTAGTGTTTTTGTTTGTTCGCGTAAAAAAAAAAAAAATGAAACCAATTGATTTTAAAATATAACCATCAATTACGTGATGCTATACCGATAATTGTTCGTGATAAAAACACGTAAACGTATAAAATGTCCATACGAAACAAACGATAAATCTTGAAAAGCGGTTTTAAAGTTTAAAATAAAATTATGTAGGTACCTAATGTAATTAACAGAAAATGTATATTTTGTTATCTTATATTTCGTTGACGTTATTTTTGTTTTTGTTTTTGTTTGTGTAGTTTGTAATTATTTAAAAAAAGTTACAGTTATCTGAAGAAAACAATACGGTCTTTAAACCTACCTTTTCGATAAAAAGGTAGACAAATTGGAGAGAGTGATAAAACGTTTGCGAAAGTTGCTTTATTGAGGCTTCAAAACGATTTTAAAAAAATATCATTATATAACGTTAAATAATTCACAAATCAAAATCAATAACGAAAAACCATAAACGATTGAAACGGATAACAGATAACATATCAGTAAACAATTCAAACAACTAACGTAACAGAAAATGATAAATGATTTAAACATAACAGATAGAAAACGAAAATATCACTAATTTATATAGATTATGATCAATTTTTAATTCAATTATTAAATGGAAAATGTTAAATAACCATTCAATTTTACACGTTTAATTATGCATAGCATTTAACGCTTAATTAAAAAAAAAATCCTTTCGAACAATACACGCTTAAGTCAAATAATAACATGTAAACATTAAATTGTTGATAACATTAAATTTTCTCATAGCGGTAAACAATATTATCGGAAATGTATCGCCGTATCGGCAACCGAGTTTTAGGATTATCACTGGCTCAAAATTATCCCAAAATAGATCAAATTTAGATAAATTCAATTGAAACAATTATAATTGTTCGTGGTCCACCGGATAGCTCGCCGGTTCAATCCGGGCTTGTTGGTTTTGTATATTCAGTACCGAATTGTGAGTAAAACCAGTCAGACCAACCGAGTTATAATTTGAAGCGGCTCAACTCTGAATATCCGATAAACTTTTCTTCAAATCATTTAATTTACGTGTTTTATCGTTAAGTTTACAAATAGCCAAATACTTATAGATTTCTACAAAATGAAAATAATACAAGTAACCAAATCGATTGTTGTTATTTTTAGATAGTATTATTGACAACGTTTATTTTGAATGGTGTATAAAATCATACAATGATTATTGATAACTGAAGCTGTCCCGCTTGGCGATCAGCGTTGACGTGCCTAAAGAAATAATCAACAAATTATTATTATGCTATGATAATAATATGATTCTTGCATGGGTTATTTTATTATTTATTTGTTTTAATTTTTTTATTATTATTATTATTATATTCCATCCGTATCCCCGAGGTTGCCAAATAAATTAACTAAAATTATTCGATTTTCGTTTCCGAAATACCGATAACACTGCGTCAATGCCCGTCCCTCTTTAAGGTTAAATACGGGAAGAGAAAGTAGGGCAAATTATTAGTTATTTCTAGTATAAAACTACGATGCTTTAAAACAAAAATGTATGATAATATATTTTAATATTATAGATTTAACATTATAGATAAATACGTTATTTTCGGGTAGTTAATTTTATATTTATTATTTTTTTTTTTTTAATTCGTTTTGACTCCGCGTAAAGTAGGTAACAAATTATTTTTATTAAAATAATAATAAACAGGGTGTAACAAGACTATTTGTTATTTTCACATTGTAATTACATGTAAAAATTTCAAATAGTCTAGTTATACCTTGTATAGAAGAATAAAAATGAATCGGTTATTTTCCAGAGACTGAATAATATTCGTTATTTTTTCCTCTTATAATGTTTAATAAGTATCTACCTAAATGTAATATTTATCACACTAATAAATTACATTTTTGAATGAATAAAGATTTTTTTTTAAATACCTATCTATTAATTTGTTTTTCGTTATAATAACAGTGCACGAAATATTTTTTATTACAAACGCGACCACAATTCTGTGAAACGAATTGGAAAAAAATATTACCACGTGCGGAGCAATGTCTAAGGAAATCCAAATCAATTATTTTCAGTAACGAATTGTTTTTATGCAGTACCTATTTTTTTTTTTTTTATTTCCTTAACTTGTCAAAAAAAAAAATGAACAAATTCATATCAAAATTCATTACAGTAGTGGATAGATAATATAAATAAAACGAAAGACCCATTTGCTTGTTAGGCCTAGCCAGTTAAATGACCTGTTAACTACATGCTCAGATAAAAAAAAAACCTAGGTAACTTTTGATTAAAATATTATGATTCTATCAATAATTATATATTTGTTCCAACATTAAGTACCTAAGCTATCGTTAAAAAACTAAAGATCTAAAAATACATTAATTGGTATCAATCACATCGTTAATATGAATATATCGCCATCTTCAGTCAATCAATTGTTATCATTACAATTTTAATCTAAATTATTTTGTTGTCATTTTTTTTTTTTTTTTTTTTGATACGTTACAAAATAAGTAATACGTATTTCTTTCAAATAACATAATAATACTTACTAACTTGGCAATGATGACTTACCTATTTACCTAAAAGCTAAAATAAAACAATTACTTTTTGAAATTATAAGTAGGTAAAATCGTACCTACTAAATGTGCAATATACTTAACAATATAATCTGATTACATCAAAACTCACTCAAAGTTAAATTTATTGGCTGATTAAATATATCGGATTTATTAGTTCGTGATTAATGTTAAGTTAAAATTTTAACCAAATGATAGTAAAATAACATTATCTTGATTGGTGATTAATAAAACGGGCTTCAAGCTTCGAAATAATATTGAAACTTTATTTCACCGTCAAACTAATACTAAAAGTATGCGAGTTTTATATAAATAAATATTAGCTTGATTTATAAAAAGTTAGGATATTTTATTATGATTGCAATATTTCCAAATTTTGGTAAAATCCCGTACATTTGCGTGAACATAATAATTAATAGTTAATAATAATAATAACAAAATTATCTAACTTATACTATGTGCATTTCTAGCGATCAAAAGAATTTGCTGATGAAAAACTTATCCGAAATAAACGATGTACGGGGCGAGGTATTGAAATACGAACAAACATTGAACAGGGAACGTTTGAAATGTCGAGCTCTGGAAGAAATGTTACTAAAACCCACGAACGTGCACCATTGGAGACTTTTAAAAGTAATTTGCATAACTATAATACGGTGTTTTCGTCACGAATGACAGTTTCCCGACGATAATGGCAAAACCATCTGCCCCGGAGCTATAGGTGCCATTTCGGGTTTTTGCGCCCGGATTTCTTCCGATTCCCGGGGATGATTAAAATCAAATAATTTGCATAGCAATTTACGGTGTACATTTCAAAAACCAAGTATAAAGGATGTTCATGGAACAGTATAGTGATAGAATAAAAAATGTACTGGGGGTTTCTTCTACACTGAAGCTATTTTTTAAAACGACTAATACAATATTGATTTCAAAAAAATTTGTAGTTTTATACGTGAGTAATATTTGAATGTTGATTTTAAAATTAATCTGATTACATTCCGGAAAATTAAAAAGAAAAAAAATGATAATTCAAACGAGAGTGGTAAATTTAAATCCTACACTTTTGACGATATTATTTCATTAACAAAATACAGTTACGTTAAATATCTGACAACTGAATTAAAATACACGGTATTTAGTAGTATTCGTAAGTTGCAGAAACCGCACAACAATTTGAATTTGTGTATTAATATAAAAATTGTATTATAATATTTCTAAAAACTGCATAACTATAAATACTATTGATAATATATTAATATGCCGATGGTCGCGTTTATAACGTAAATAACGGAATATAATGGACTGAAGTATTATGATAGTCCATTGGTACTATTACTTTATCTACTAAATATATTTTATATGTATGATAATAATTAACATAACTAAATATTAAAACCAACAATGTACTATTTTTTTTTTTTCGAGAAAACCGAAACTACCAAGAAACTTCAAATAAATACATAAAAAAAAAGTTCATGGGGGGGATATGACACCCTCATCCCACGCCCGTGAACACGCCCCTGCAACGCTCACAACAGCACACCAATCACAATAACCATATTAATATTTTGGCGGAATGTTATTAGAAGTATATATTTAAGAAAAACAAATATTTTAAAATAAATGGGTATTTGCATGTTGCGCAGTGTTAGTATTTTATCAAAACAAAATGTATGCAAATACCTATTATCATATATTAAATTTTTTTTTTTTTCGGAAATTTCCTACAGTCGTTTACTACTTGGATTTATATGCTCGTGATACATAATCAATTATACAGAATAAAGTACAATTATAATCGTTGTATCTATAGTTCAAAGCCGTCCATCATAAATACTAAGATCCTTTATAACGCCTTGTCAACGTGTTTAATACTTAATTTGAATATTATAATATAATATTAACATATTAGTATCTCCTCCTATTCCAGAATACTGACCCACCGGCTTACGAAATGACGGTCAAAGTGAGGATCCTTCAAAAACGTTTACTCGAACAATGCACCAAAGTATTTGACAAGAATCTGCAAGTACAAGAGATACAAACACGATACGAAAAACTCAAAGATGAATTCGTTAAGCTGCCGGGTACAGATGTATTCAAAGAAATGAACAATATCAAAAGAACGTTGTTGAAAAAAGAAGACAAAATGAGGGTAAATTGGTTTGAGTCATTTTCGGTTCAATTATTATGGAATAAAAATATTTGTAAAAACACACATATATACTTATATACATTTTATTTGTCCATATTTATTCCAACCAAATTATTATATTTAGAGGTTATCCGGAGAATTGATCATCAGTCAGCAAACAGCGAAGGAATACATGTTTAATTTGGAAAGAACGAAAAGAGAATTAAACGAATTCAAAAATAAATATTTCGAAATGGTAATTGATTTTTGTTTGATATAGGTACTTTAATATATTTTGACTTCATATATTTTTATTCCAAGAAATTCTGCCCATTTTATACATAAAAAATATACATTTTTTTCTCTCTTAAATATATCATGAATAATATTATAAGATGGGGTAGTTTTAACATAAATCAGGCTAATGTCTGCTAAGTTTAAAAAGTTCTTTTTTCTTTTCTGAACTTTTTAATCACGTGCAATTTTTTATTTTCACAATTTAATTATTTTTCTTTCCTTTCTCATCCACATAACAGAGTAAACTTTTGATTTTTAAACCATAAATCACTATATTAATTAATTTAAACTCAATTGAAATATTAATGAATTATCGTAATAATTATATGCTAAACCAAGCGTGTATCAAAAATATTGCTAGATGAAACAATTTAGTCAAATATAATATACTATTATTTTAATCAACGTACCTATTGGAATTTGATGTATTATTTTATTTGTAAAAACCAGTGGTTCTTAACCTGTTTTGTATGACGACACCCTAATTTCAGGATCCGTAAAAATTAATGGAATTTAAATGACACACACAACGCTCACAACACGGTGATTACGACTGAGAACATGTTTATTTACGTACCTACGCGTAATGCCTATTTTCTAGTTTTTCTATCTGTTGGTTTTACCAATATACCAGGGAGTGGCTGTAGTACTTTCAATGTGAAGCAAACGGAAGGGCAAACTTCAGTATGTGTAGTTAGAGAAAAAACAATACTATGCAATTTATTGTAGTTTTAAAGTGGGTATTAATGATAAGTGATAATATTATTATCATGATAACAAATTACGATTTAATATTGAATAATAAAATAATAATATAATATTTAACCACAGTACTGTATATATAAATTTGAAGTTTAATTTTAATATTTCATTATTATTTTATAATAAATTATATAAATTATTTTATTTTTTAGTAAAATTGTATTTGTGATTTAGTCAATCGTTTACCAACGATTTTTATATTATTCGTATGATATTTCTATGATTTATGATATTTTTATTTTATTTATGGTCAGACTTTTGCCTTTTTGGATACTTAATTATCACGACTAAGCAATTATATGTTAGTGTACATATACTCTGTACATACTCTATGATTTTAGCATACCATAATAATAATGTCGTATTTATATTATACTTTGAAAACGTACAGTATAAAGCCTAAGGCCGTGGTATAAGCTATGAAGTCGTATAAGCAATCATAAATAAACAATTTTTTTGGCAACACACATCAGGGTAATACGCGACACACTAGTTAAGAACCGCTGGTATAGATGACACTAATAATAGTAATAATAATCAATACGTGTAGATGATTCGTAACAGAACAAAACGGATATTTTTTTTGTGTACTATCGATAAAGTATATTACGTTTGTATAACTGTTTCAGAAAGGTATCATCGCAAAAATCAAAACCAAAAATAAAAACATAACATCTTCAAATAAACCTGCAAACATGGTTTCTACGAGTTATGGATTTTCAGACATGGCAATATAAATCTGTTTTTGGTACTCTCCCATCTTTTAAATAGTTATTACTACATACCTAAGGCACATTTAAAAAATAAAGGTTGCACGATATCTATTAAACACTTACTTGATATTATATTATTCTTCCTACGATTATTTATGATTTGTGCATTGCATTATTTTGTCGATTAAAAATTATTATTATTGAAAACTAAATACCTACCTATACCTTGATTATCTTAAACAAATCTTAAAAACAACCAAATCGTAAAACAATCGATTTTTCTAAATTAAATTGTATTTATTCAATATCCAGCGCCGTGATCGCGGCGCAGATCTGAGTAAAAAAAAAAACAGCTCGTGTGTCGACCGCAATATATTACACGAGACAGCCAATTCCTATTTAAACTGTGTAATTTTACAGCAAATGGTCTGAACTCTCTTTAGCCTAAACTAACGGACTGATTTACTTGAAATTTACATTAGTTGATCAGTGTGTTGTGTGGATGATACTTTTGTAGATTTTAAATTGGTTGGATGATTACGGCTTAAGTATTATACAATAGTATGAGCATAATTTATACTTGAAACGTTATTTTTCAACAATTCAATTATATATATGTTGTTCGCGTTGTTACTCAGGGCCGTATTCGACGGGGGGTTTTAAGGGCACTTGCCCCGGGTAGCAGATGTTTTGGGGGCATCTGGTTGCCGGAATACCATATGAAAAATTTTAAACTTTTTGATCCTTGGCTTAGGAAAGTTATAGAAAAAAATATCAACTTCAAAAATAAATATTGATTTGTATTTATATTATGATTTGGGTTACAAATTAATACTTCAAGATTTCACGAGACAACATAATGACAATGGCGCATCCAGCGAGCATCCAGCTGAAGGACCGAAATGTTTAGGAAAAGTACTCATCTGAAAATGGATATGCAATTTATTACCCCTCCATACTCCAAAGGTCTAAAGTTTCTTAACTTATATAGTTTTATAAATTATTGTAATTTAAATACAATATGTCCAATATTAGTGTTATGCAAATTAAAAATGTGTTTTTTTTTTTTTTTGTAGTTGAAATTGGGGTTTTATATTTAAAAATTAAAAGTTAATACTCATTTACGTTTATTCATATAGTGGTAAAAGGTTAAAAATATGTATAGTGTTAAATTAAATCTTAAAAAACTCCGCACAGGTTGAAAAAAAAAAAAAGGAAACCAAATTTATTCAAAATTCTCCAATAAAATCGTTAGATATCCATGATAAATAGATCACTCTGTATAATCGTGTGTTTTCGTCAATATGGAATCACTACTACTCAGTACTCGTATATTGAGGTCACAAGAAGGGTTTTTTATGAACTAATTTCTTTTTCTGGTTGAATTGTACAACTTAAAAAGTTTCACAAAGACCTATTCAAATAGCAAATATTGCAGGGCAACCGTGGCCACTGCAGATTATATTTTAGAGGGGTCTATTTTAAATTTTTCCGGAAGTTTTTCAGTAAACTATCATAATATACCACGTGAAACAATGACATAGTAAATCTGTTCGAAAATAATTTCAGTCAATTTTGGTATTACGTATTAGTGAGAATTTATACAATATACCTAGTGATTCTAAATACTTCAATTTAAAAAAAAAAAAAAACGTGAAGTCATATATATAATTTGTATACAACTATAGTGTAAAGTTTTACTACAGTGGCTTGCCTGCAGAATGATAATACGGCCTTTAAAATTTATTTAACTGAATTTCCCTCAAAAATATTTCATCATTAATGATTTACCATTGCGCACATATTATATAAATTAAATAACTATGTATCTTACCTTCCCAACTTCCCACCAACAATAATCACCTCATCTGTAGTATCGTTTTATAAATCTTTTTTTTTATTTTTACCAACAAAAAATAAAATATTATTATGTCTATCTATATATACCGACGAGTCAAACGTTTACTAAATATAAAATGAAAAATCGTGTCCATTTGAAACAATTTTTCGACGTTGATTCCACGCCATTGCCTTAATATTTTTTTATGTTATGATATTACAAATCTACAACATTTTCAAAACTGAAACCATTTTTTACATTTTATTCCACAAACGTTTAGCATATAAAAACACTGACGATTAATTTTTTAACTTTAAGTACGAATGGTAGGAATCCGACAATTCTGTGTACCTTCATTCTTAAACAGCTGTATATATTACACCCCAGATATTTCCAATTCATTAAACAGTTAACTTTTTTTGGTAATTCCATGAAATAGCTGAAAAGTGAGTTGTCCAATTCATATAATGGACAAAAAATGGCGAAAAAATACACAAATGTTTACAATATATATATTTATAATTAATGTAAATACTATATTTTTAATAAATTATTAATTTTTGTAAATCGTGTTATGAAGCCTGTTACTCTTTATTCATAAAATCTGTTTCGTCAAATAATGTTTAGTATTGAGTTGTATTTCTAAGATTACCAGTTGCCAGTTCATAAAATGAACACCAATTTTAAAGTCTAATTCACTAACTGGACCACTTATTGTTATATATATTAAATAAGCAACTTACTTGGTCATTTCAGACATTATGCAAAAAAGTCACCCGTTTCATAAATAGGACAATTTCACCTATGGGGGTGTAATATATATATATATATATAATAGTATATGTATATGTATATTGTATATAGATATTCAAAAGCAAAAAGCCAGACATGCATCACCACGAGTAGAACACTGGTTTGAGTAGGAAGTTGAGGAGGTATAAAGGCTATACGGTAATACCGGAAGCAACGATAAAACATTGCAAACAATTGAACCCGGAAAATACCGAGTGATTCTACTAGTAACAAATACCTATATAATATTATTTCCCCGTTACTTTATTACACTTAAATGGTTTTTCCTAGTTCAAATTATATGCTCGAAGACTTAATGATATCTGAAAAATCCACCACTCAATAGCTTATTGACATTGTGTAGTACGAGCGAATTCTAATGTAATCTAGAAAAAAAAAAAAATAGTTAACTAACTTAGGTTAGGTTAAAAAAAAAATATTTTTAGATTCTGAGCGTAGCGAGGGAGCTATTGGTTTTACTAAGATATTTTTTTTATTTTTTTTTTCTAGTCTGTGGACACCCAACTAGGGAAAAACTTTTTCCCTAGTAAACTTACTCCGATTTTTACAAGTAGCAACTATTCTGAAATTTAAATTTATCTAGACGGTACATTAAAAATATCATTTTTTAATTTTCTACGTCATTTTTTAAATAAAATCATTTAAGTGGGAACAAACGTAGAAAAACGTACAATTTTACGATTTCATTGTTTTGTTTGTTTTTCTTTTTACATATTATATTATTTTGATTTTTATTTTTGAAATATATTTTATTTATTATAATGTATACTCTCAATCTTTAACTCAAATTCAGCTTAAAAGTGATTGATAATCATAAATTGAATTTGTCGAACACATTTTGTAAATTTATGATGATTAAATAAAAAAAAAAATTATGAAATATTTTGTTGCGGAAGGAAGGTGTTTTTTAACTTTATACAGATCCCGAAATGAAGATAGGGGATGAAATTTTATATTTATGTTTATTTTTGTGTTTTAAATGAAAATATTGGCTTTAAATACCTTGCTTACAGATTCATTAAAGTACTCATTTTCATGATTAGTTCGGTTAAAATGTGTATCTATTATTAGAATTGTTATCGGGAATATATTTTTGGAAAGTTTGGACTTCTATGCCTCGTCCCTACTGCAGCGTCCGTTCGTATGTCACAGAAAATCTCGAGAACAACTTTACTGCTAGTTTGATAAAACTTGTTTTGTTTAACTCTTTATCATTAAACAAAACAGCAAAAAAAAAAACATAAAATAATGTAACAACCACGAGTCGGAGGAAAATTATTCGACTCTAGTGACAGAGCTCTGCGGCTCGTGAATGTTTTATTTTATCTAAAGGTTAGGCGTGAATTATTTTAATGTTTCCGTGGCCTATATTATTAATTTATCACCGTATGGCATGTGCACGAAGTGTTCCTCCCATAGGTATTGCGTGCGTATCGTGTAGCGTACGCATATAAATACGAATAATATATTGAATTTGCTGCGTCCAAATTTCAAAATTTGTCGAGCCTAACGGCGAACATAATAATATTTAATAATTAATAAAATAATTACGTTTGACGTGCGTAATAAAATTATTATTAATTGTGATTGCATTAAATAATACGTCGGGTGCCAAGAGTGGTATAATCCTTCGTCACCGCACCCCGATCTTCTGTCGCAACACGCACATGTTGTCCGAAGGCGACATAATAATAACAATAATAATAATAATAATAATTTATTATACAATAATGTATTATAATAATACAACCGAAAACAACACCAATAATAATAGTGCGCGTGTCGAAACGACAACAACAATATATGTCGGGAAACTTGTTAGGTCCATGCGGTTTCGCGGTTTTTCAACGCGGTCGTAATATATTTTGGGGCATCGCCCATCCGTGAGAATATACCTTTTTCTTGCCACCCTGAAATGGTCGTAGGTCATTGGAGTGCGTTTTTTAAGTTTATTATGAACGCAGTTAACCCATTCAAGAAATTTAAAACCGGACAAATTGTATAAATTTAAAATATTGTTTTGTAATTTACAAAATATAATTGAAATAAGGACGGTCATACTTCGCAGATGGGTGCAGCCACTGTTGTAGATAGGGAGTTGAGAAGGTAGTAGAGGGGAAATTCAATGTATATCTGTAAGCAACGATAAACCATTGCTAACCAAAACCGATTCTGAGCGGAGTTCAGTTGATAGTGTTGCTTTGTAAACAATACAATATATGGTAGGTATATGACATATAATAATTCTACAACCATTTTGATATCTTCATCATTATCATCTTTAACCTCATTGCTATTTTTTTCTTTGTATTCTTCATTGTTAATATTCCTATGGTTATCTTCTATAACCTATTCTGATTTAACTATTCCAATTAAAGAATAACGGCCCATTTTCTTTATGACACTCTGCTAAAAAATTCTACGCATACTTATGTTCATATTATGAGTCAGTAAGGATATTTAAAACATGATGTTTCGTGTAATAACATTTAATCCGACGATAAAAATGGTTGAGGTTGAGGTTTAAAAGTTTAAATCCCTAAAAGGTAACATCATTGATATTTACACCATCATGCATATACAAAATTGCATACATACCTTTTTCTTCGTTGAGGGTCTTTATGTTTGTACAAAGTCAAAAAAATACCCTTAACCAGCCATAACATGGTGAAATCTATATTGAAATTCAACCAAAATTGTATTACTTCAGCCACCTATGACATATTTTACTCTAATTCCCTAGTTTGAGCTTTTTCAGTCTAAAAGCAGCCGCTAAAAGTTTTCAAATAAACCGATAAAAATATATATATATATTATATACAATGCGATAGTCTCTGTATTTTAGGAAAATCGACAAAAATAATAATATAAACGATAAAATCAAAATCGATTTATGTTAGCTTTTCATACAAATTTACAATTTCATTCCGTTCTTGCTGAAAATTTGCATACCTCATATTTAATACAATGTAAAGGTCGCTGTATTCTTTCTATCTCAAAATTCAATCCCTAAAGAATAGTTTAAAAGATTTTTTAGTAAATTTAAAACAAAAATTAAATTTTTTTGTTGATTTACGCGTAGGTTGACACTGGTAAAAAAAAAACCATTATTTTTATTTAATTTTGTTGTCATGGGGACAACAAAGACAGTACCATTTTTTAAAAATAAATTACTAAACAACAACCACATGTGATACGGTTAAAGATAAACCCCGCGGGTAATTTAGCTAGTTACTAATAAAATTTTAAACATTGCACATTTATACAATTTATTCAATCAAGTACAAAATATATTTACACTATATAATTAAGTATTTGAATGATTTTATTTTTTAGATTCTGAGTGGAATGAAGAAGCTTATAGATGTTTATTTTTTTTTTCTCTGAATAACTTTTATACAGAGGACTTCCTCCGATTTTTACGTGTAATACCTTTCTGAAAGGAAATCGGTGTGGGGAAGTGTTTTAATAAAGTCATTTTTTGATTTTCTCAAAAATTTTCTCATTGAATGCGAAAAACCTTTTTTGTTTTACAAAAGAGATTTTGTACGAAATATATTTGTATAATATTACGATTTTTTTTTTCTGTGGACAACTTTTCTACCAGCAATTTCTCTCCAACTTATAATGATAGCAATTTTTCTAAAAGTAAATTTCACTGAGGAAGTACTATAAAGAGGTCATTTTTCGATTTTCTCTGAAGTTTTCTCATATGAAAAACTGGAAAAAAACGTGGAAAAACCAGGAAAAACGTAGAAAAACTGAGGAAATGGGTACAACATTAAACAAATATTATTAAAGAAAATATATAAAGCCCATTTAATTATTTTACTATAATATGTCAATATTAATATATCAACTGAAATCCGCCCAGAATCGTTTTTTCGTAAGCAATTGATTTATCGTACATTATTTACAGGTATACATCAGTGGCTGCTCCCATCTCCATTATCTTAAGACGTCTTTTTTTTAGTATTTTGAAACTAAAAGTAATTGTTTTGGCAGAAATTTAATTATGGTTGTGTACCTATAGTTTTGTCTTTAATAGCTGAATTTAAATTACGAAGATCTTCGCCACGCTTCAATAAATGTGTGGCATACCAAATTCTGACAGCCAATATTTATCGTATTTGACCACGTTGTGTTTATTGTCGGTTAATATCTAATAAACAATTTCAGGCCAAATTACGTATAACGTTCACGCAATGCAATGCGCGTAATTTTATGTGTTTATAGTAGAAAATCGCAACCGAATTTAATTTTAATTAACTGACCGTACAATTATTACACGACTATATAATACTGGTTCTGGTCGATCTGCTCATCAAATCGACCGGATATTTCATTAAATTATGGGCCCGTTCGTCCGGACGCGAGAATTCTTGAATACTTCTCGATAATAACATATTATGTAATCGAACGAATATATTATATATTATAATATATAATACTGGAGATGGTCAACGAAGTTCATAAAACCGCTCAGACAAATTGCAGGTGCCTATACACAATTCACACTATATATTCGAGTCACTTTTGCGCATGGGCGTCCATTAAGTGGGACAAGAGACCATGCTACCCCTTCAATGAAAAATAATAAAAGCCACACAAATTGCTTTGGTTGAACCTTGACTCATGGTGCATAACGTCCTATATTAGTTTTCAAATGCGTGTTTAAAATCCTGGGTCCAGTTTGTCCGTTTCCTGAAAATTTCATAACTTTTCTACCAGAAATATTACTCTGATTTTTAAGTATAGTACTTTTTCTGAAATAAAATCGGTGTGGTAAAGTATTTTAAGGAGGCCATTTTTCGATTATCTCAACAATTTTCTCAAAATTTAACATCAATATTAATAATGTATAGTTAATATCCTAATTTAACGGAGTTAAAGAAATCTTGCTCTGATTTTTAAGTTAGCATTTTTTCTGAAAGGAATTCTGATTGAAAAGGTACTTTAAAGAGGTCATTTTTTTGATTTTCCCAGAATTTTTAGCAATAAATTGGAAAAAACGGAGGAAAAATAGAAAAATCGGTACAATATTAAACAAATATTGTTAAAGAAAATATATAATGCCTTTAATTAAATTAATTTAACATAATATAACATAATATATATTTTTGACAAAGCATCACTATCAACTAAACTGCGCTCAGAACCGTTTTTGATAGTAATTTTTTATTTTGAAATGTTTCAATATTAAAAAGAAAATGTTGATGAAATAGATTATAATATAATATATCCTGTCGGCTTACTGGTTGTCAGCTCAACATCGTGATCCCAGTGCGGCGTACGATATTGTAAACTATCAGTTACTGTTGAGGAAATTCTATGACTTGACTAATGATTATAAACTTATAGAACAAATCCATCCAAATCCCAAATGTGAGAATTATCATCTAAGTAACAAGCAGGTGAATAGAAAAATACAAATAAAATGGCAAGAATAATGTATCTAACACTGTAACACACGTGACATAATTAGGCGTAATATTAGACAGAACGCTTACCTACCAGAAATATTGTAAAAAAACGCAGAAAAAAGTAAACACAAGGAACGGAATAATATAGAATTTAGTAAACTTTAAATGGAGAGCGGATCCGGATACACTTCGTATTTCAGCAATGGCACTATGCTTCTCTACGGCAGAGTATGATTGTCATACTACTTTCGGAAAATAAATTACATTTGATACATCGGAGCAATCTTTCTGATAGAAAAGTTCGCACAACAAATCAAGGGATATTTTTCGATTAAAATAGTCCGAGAGAGCAAAAGGGAAGAAATAAGTGTAAACAATCTTTTTCGAAAAATCGATTTTAAACCCGTGACCCCATAGGATGATAATAGGTATGCATTACCATTCAGCTATAACAGATATTAGAAATTAGACAATATAAAATTATTTAACATATCATATAATATCTGAATAATATCAAAACTTCAAAAAACTATAATTTTCGAAATATAGTCAGTCCGCTTGATTCTGACTTCCAGCATCGTTCTTAAATTGGCAATAAACATATGTTCCAAAAAAAAAAAAAATTGAAAAATGAGATGTGCTCCACATAATTTTTTACTCAAACGATTTTCGTCAAAATTTGATATTAAAATTCCTTTATAAAAAAAAAAAAAATACTACATTAAACTCATTATTTTTTTTTTTTTTTTTTTTTTTTTTTTTTTTTTTTTTTTTTTTTTTTTTTTTTTGACTGCAAAGTAGTAGACTTAATGAACCTCCTGTTAAATTTTCAAGTTAAAATGTCTATAAATAGTTTAAAAATTTTACCACGTCTAGAAAAGGCAAATATAAGTTTTCTGTCCAATGTATCAAAAAAGGTCTCTCGGTATTTTTCCATTAGAGTAAGTTTTCTGTTCGAAACATTTTAAACAGAAAAAGAAAGACTGACATACTTACTACTAAATATTACTATGGGTCACTGCTGTAGATAAGAAATTGGAAAAGTAGGATGTAAAGAATATTTAAAAGATTTTGAAAATGAAAAGACTTTGGTATTGAGACTGATATAAAGGGAAAAAACTCTAAAAACAAGGGACTGATCAATTTTAATCATGCATATATAAATATTATCTAATATTAAATATTACAAATTAATTGTTGTTTTGTTTTATTTTTTTTTTTTTTTCAATTATAATTTAATTTATTGTTATAAAGTTATTAGTTTAATGCAAAATTAATTAAGTCAAAATAAATTTTATGCGAAATAGTTTAAATTGGCTAAATTAAGTTGATTTAATTATTTATAGTAAAATTAATAATAACTCATTTTGTTGTTGTACACAAATTCCAACTTTTAGACTTAACCAGTTTTCACCACCGATTTGTTTCCCGAGAACACGCATAGGATTATATTACATTAGTCCATGATTGGATTATTGGAGCACTTGGAACTGTATATATAGATACCTATATTATATTAACTTAGGTTTACACGTGCATGGTAGTACACGCCAGTAAACCGTATTAGTATTGTATCGCCAGTAATTACTGGCGTAAAGTTGAAATCGTTTGACTTTTTCTATACGACTGGCACCACTAGAACATGTAGGTGTACATGTAGCATTATACTAAGTACACATCAACTGACTTTAAAACGATTATACTTTTCTTTTTCTTCTGTATTATATATTAAGTACAGCTTTTTAATTTTTTTTTAAATTTTTTTTAAGGTATTAAATAATTTATACCAAATAACAATAAACAACAAAATTGTTAACCCTCTCTCCCCCACAAAATATTTGAAAATATTGTGTACACTGTAATACATTGTTTTCAATAAGGCTCTTTACAACATTGCCCATCATCCCGTAACGATGTCTATTTGTCTTAGATTTTAATTCGTTAGGATATACAAAAACAGTGCATAAGCGTCGAAACTTGATATGGTTGGTCAGAGGTGACTAAAATGTTTTATTTGTGCTACAAACTTACCGAGAGGTCAGCCTCGGGATGGGTCCCAAAATCTCTGAAAATGTCTTCCATAAATAAATGCAATTTAAACAGAAAAATATAACTAAATAAAAGAAGCAAATAAAATTGCATCGGGCCATTTGAGATAAAGCTTAGATTATTATAATTAAAAGATTAAAAAGCCGGGCAATTTCGCACGTGGGTGCAGACACTGTTTTAGGTGAGAAGTTGGGAAGGTAGTAGAGGGGAAATTGAATGTATATCTGTAAATAACGATAAACCATTTTTAACAAAAAAATTTTTCTGAGCGGAGTTCAGTTGATAGTGTAGTTACTTTGTCAACAATAAATATGCCATATTATGACAAAATAATTACTTAGACATTGTATATTTTAACTTTTTCAAGATACTAAATAATTTATAACCTATAGTAAAAAAAAAATAAAAATCGGTTCGTTTATTTTCCATATACAGAAGCCGTAATAATATTATATTTTGTTGGTTTTAGATTCTGCAGATCGTAGCGAACTATCTCTATTATTTTAGTTTTACCGAGATTTGCTTTTCCCTTTCTCCCTGTTGGAAAACACATTTTTTCGATTAAACCAATATACTCAGTGAAATTAAATAATTGAAAACGTAATTTTAGATGGACTGGTCTGAAAAATACCTATATTTTCAAAAACCCTCTCGGCTGCATTCACATAATATTGTTTAATTATCGTTATATTGCATAAACTTCAATTTCAACATATAGAAATATCAAATATAATTATTGTGAATGTTTCTATCGAACAAAAAAACAGTAACACAATACTATATGGGAAATAAACGATTGCAAAGCTTCAGTGCCTCAACAGCGCTTCGGAGCACAAAAGAAACAAATTTCACACGGTATTAAAATAAAATTGTCGAACCACGATTCGTATAATTGTATGCGACTAGCACTCGTTATCATAATAAAAAAATAATAGATACAATTCTATTAAAACGATACCACACCGGTGAATTTTAGTGGTAAAAATATGTTTATGCAGTCTGATCAGAACTCATTTAATTTTGATTTTAAGGTAAAAACACCTACTGTAAAAATAAAATATGAAAATATTTCAAAGGGCGATTCGATGAGTTTTTTTTAAAAATTATAGGTCATTTAAGAATGTTGAAATGGGCATTATTTTGAAACACGCATTATATTGTTTCGGTTATACTCGGAATATTATAAAAACGTACCACCTTAATTATTATAAAGGGTGATTGTTATATCACGAACCAGCAATTATCCACCGTAATTTTGAATACATTTAAGTTAAGATTTATTTTTTTTATCTCTGTATGTTGTCACTTACATACTAACTTTTGGGTTAAGAGGTCAGGTATAGGTAGAATTATATTATTTACAATATTTTCGTACTTCACCACCCATACATAATAAACACATAGATACGATAGACACAATGATATAACGAAAAATCGCCCTGTATATTGTTTAACACTAAATGTGATCTTATTTTCGAAAATCGAATAAACGAATAATACACCTAACACGTCTTTATTTTATTCATTTTTTCATTATCTTTATTGTTTTCCTATTACGTATAAAGAATAACGATTTTCAAAACAACTTGATGTAAAAAATATTTTATTACATATTTTAGTGTATATATATATATATATATATGTATAGTAGATATTTTATTTCATAGTGAGTAACTTTTTATGATTACCTATAATCAAAGAAGTATCCATGAATGGGAGGATATGATCGGGGTTTAATATCTTGTATTATTATCGTAGATACGATGCATAGAATTTTAGTCAAAAATATGTATAGACAATTTGCTACGAAAAGTCAACCAAGGAGTTGATTATCGAATCAAAATGTATAATAGAAAAATTATGCACAGATAGAAAACAGAAAAAAAGCATACATTATAGTAAAACCAATACATCATGATGGTACGCTCATAATCTAAAATAATAGGTTTCTCATCATATTTTACATTAAAAATCAAAGTCAACACTTGATCCAGATAATTATTAGGGGAAGGTCTTTCACCCATCCTTTCCAACCCCGATCCTGTCTCTTTGATTCATGTGACTATAACGTTTAACAAGAAGTGTAACACTTCGTAAACTAATATTAGCTGTGTATAATATCCCATTTCAAAATGATCTTATGAAAGACGGCATGCCAAAATGCAGTATACATCCTCAAAGTGTATTCATCATAATCCGTGAATGAGTATTTCCGACTCCGTTCCAAAAAACCTTCGTTTAGGTTAGTTACACTGTTTTAAAATTATGAACGTACTAAAATCGTTTGTCTAGTTGAACAATTAAATTATCTAATAATGGCAAAAAAACGGTACGTTTATAATATCGTTCTAGTGAATTATCTGGTATATTATTTAAATAATGTCGTTTGAATAAAATTATTTATTTTCATGTTTACAAAAGTTTTCGTGCACTTATTTCATACACATAAACTTTCGAACGCCGAATATACACTAAGAAAGAACCAAAACCGAACGAGCGTCCAACATTTACTAGAGGTGGATAGTTCGTGAGTCAGTTGACTCTTTTAGGTAAACTGAATGAATTGATTCAGTGTGGGATTCAGTGACTCTATGATTCAGTGCTACCGCTGGTTCAATACAATTCAAGAATCACAAATGTGTGCTATCACTTATCAGTTCCTAAATTATTGGTGATTTACAGATTAGGTAAATTAGTTTTAATTAATGAGTATCTATTTAACGTACTCATGAGTACGGTAATTCGTCTATACTGCAATGTACATATTAATAAACGAATTATTATTCGATGAATAAATGTGATTGAAAAACCGCGCCTTAATGAACTGGGAACTTGGGAGTTGACCCACCGAGCCAACTCTTTAGAGTAAACTGAGTCAAGTAAACTGATTTATGGCATTGAGTTGAAAATCCTATCACTAACATTTACTAAATTAACAAATGAAATATCAGATATCATATTATTATTATAGTTATGATGTTATCGTACCGGCTTTTCATCAAATTTCGTTAAATCCAAATAGTTCTCTTGCCATTACCGGATAACATGCGCGTATAGCTTAACGACCGTATGAATGTGGATCAGGGGTCTTGTTTATCACAGAAGCACCGTGACTCACAAATCCTGAGCACGCAATCCTGCTCCACGATTCACCCCGACCATCTACTTGTGAGCTACACACACTGGCCTCACAAGCCACAAACACTTACTGCATTATGTAACATTCATACCAATCATTCTATTTATAAGCCCATGTATTCCATAAATTACCTAAATGACCGACTCCGACTTGTCTGACTCTCATTCCCGAACATCACACCACACACCGTATGTCCATGGGAACACAACGTGACCAGCGGGTCCATATGTTCTCATGTGAGAGCGTTCCGCGGGACGGTGGTTGCATGGATCTATGCGTCCTGCCGGATATATTGTTTCGGTATGAGCTTCTAACCACACGAAATATCTCCGTTCGTTCTAGGACGTCAAGGCGAAGCCGGGCACGACCTTTTGGTGGTTAGGAAATTAATATTGCATGTACAATTTATGAGCGGTGTTCATGTTCCCCATGAGGGAACCGGGCCGGCGGATTGCGATTCCGTGTTCATCGTGAGCAAATTTCCCTTATACAGTCCACTGTCGATGACCTCACAACTTGACAACATGATGCAACTAGCTGTTGGAATGTCAGTTGAACTAGTATGTTGACACACTACAGGACCCAAAATCGTTCAATTCTGACTTCACCATCGTTCTTAAATCGACGATGTACGAGTTCATACCCAAAAGAAACCGAACTGATGTTGTGTGGGACAGAGTTTTAGTAGTACCGATTTTTTTTCCGGTAGGGGTGTATAAATATACTTCTCAACATTCAATATGCCAACGGCCGTCATCGTGGAAGGTTATGTTACGTTGGTGTGATATTTTTTTTAAAAGTTATTTTTCGTACTCGTCGTTTTTTTAATGGCTGATTTGCGTGAACAGCGCGCGGCCGTCAAATTTTGCTTCCTGCTCGGGAAAACAGGCACAGAAACCCTTGAAATGTTGAAAACAGCTTACAAAGGTGATGCTTTAGGGAAAACTAAAGTATTTGAGTGGTTTTCCCGTTTCAAAAGTGGTGAAATATTGATAGACGACCAAGCTCGCTCTGGACGTCCTTCGACGGCACGAACCAAAAAAAATATAGAAAAAATTCACAAAATTATCATGGAAGATCGACGGCAAACCATCGAAGAAGTAGTGGAGAGATCTGGTGTGACATGGAGTTCAGTACAGAGAATTTTAAGTGAAGATATGGGTATGAAACGGGTGGCTGCAAAATTTGTTCCTCGACTGCTAACTGAGCAGCAAAAACAAAACCGCGTAGAATCATGCTCTTCTTTGAAAGAAGAATTCCAAAATGACCCAAACTTCTTTTCCAAAGTCATTAAAGGTGACTATCGTGGTGCTATAGATATGATCCTAAAACCAAGCAACAATCGAGCCAATGGAAGACTCCAGCATCGCCTCGCCCTAAAAAAGCTCGTCAAGTGAGGTCAAACATTAAGACAATGCTCATTTGTTTTTTTTATATGAGAGGAGTCGTCCATTCGGAGTTTGTTCCACCTGGTCAGACAATTAACCAGGCATTTTACCTAGAGGTGTTAAAAAGATTACGCAACAGTTTGAGACGAAAAAGACCTGATTTGTGGCAGTCAGGAGACTGGTTTTTTATCACGACAATGCTCCAGCTCACACAACCCTTTTTGTACGGCGGTTTTTGACCAAAAATGATATGACCACTGTGTCCCATCCACCTTATTCACCCGATCTGTCTCTCTGCGACTTCTTTTTATTCCCCAGAATAAAAAGGAACATGAAAGGAAAGCGTTTCACGGACATTGATGAAGTTAAAAAAAAAAACGACGGAGGCGTTGGCAGGTATCACAAAAGATGAGTTTAAAAAGTGCTTCGAAAATTGGAACAAAAGATTAGACAAGTGCATTAACTCCAACGGAGAGTAGTTTTAAGGAGATTAAATGTTTTTTGTAAAAAAATTAAATAAATAACTTTGTACAAAAATAGTTCAGTTTTTTTGGTTATACCCTCGTACTTATGTTCAAAAAAAAAATTGAAAAATTATATTTGTTCCACATAATTTTTTGCTAAAAAGATTTTCATCAAAATTTGATACAAAAATTCCTTTATAAAAAAAAATATACTACAATAAACTCTAATTTTTTTTTTACCACAAAGTAACACTTTTAATTAACCTTCTGTTAAACTCTCCAGCTTTTCTGTTTGATCTAAAAATGGCCTATTTTAATATTTACATAAATTATTAGCCAAGGAGTCCTACAACGAGGGATTTTTTTGTACACTGATGACCTTGCAGTAGCCACACAAGGGGTTAATTTCGAAGAAACAGAGGAATCAACTAAGAAATCATTTGTGGCATTAAGCCGAATTTTACGAACAAAAACATATAAAATCTAATCTCTGCAAGACGAGTGTGTGTATATCAATTTTAAAATCGTCCGGCAAAGAAAAAACTGAATATTGACTAAGAAAGAGGTTAAATCAGATCATGCGAATAACCCTAAATACTTAAGAGTGAAACTAGACCGTGCTCTAACACATTATGTACATTGTGAGGATAATGGGAAAAAAGTTGCAATAAAAAATAATATTATCCAAAATTTATCAAGGAAAAAATACGGCGTTTGCCCAAAGGTACTTCGAATGTTTGGTCTAATTCTTTGTTATTCATCCAGAAAATATTCTAGCACGATATGGCTGGGGGTTGGATTAGATTAAGTCAATCTGTCATTATTCTTATTTTTATAGCAGGTTATATCACGAATATTTCTATCGTCATATTGTATTAATATCAAATATAAGTAAAATATTTGAGATACTTGGGAAAAAAACAACTCCAATATTTTTTAAATTTAAAGAAAATTCTTTAGATTTAATTAAATTAAATTCAAGTTTATTAATTGTAATCAATATAGATTTAGGAAAAATATGAACACTCATGGTGCATTTACTTCACTCTCTAGTTTTATCTATAACGTACTTGAGCAAGGTGACAAATGTATGTATCTATATTTATCGACATTGTCAAAGCATCTGTATTTCCCATAGCATCTTATTATGTAAGCTACATAAGCTATTAGGTAAAAATAAATTTCTAACCTGTTTAAAATCTTACTTATCTGAGGTTCGCTCAGTTGTAAGAATTAATGATTCGAGTAGTGATATCAAATTTACAACATACGGAATACTATAATCGGACATATATTATTTTTTATTTATATTAACTTATTTAAGCTCGATTTAGAGGAAAAAATTTTAGCTTATGTGGACAATACTGCACCTTTTTTTAAGGCAAGAGATTTTATTGACCTTGAGTTATTAGCTACAAAATATTTTATTAGTCTTAATTTTACCGTTGTGCAGTTATAACGTATGTCCGTGCCGCGTCGTTCCCTTATTTGCAACCTTAATCCGACGTCGTTATAACCTATTATCTTCATTGGGCTTCACGTGCGAGTAATATTTATTTTTGTTTGCATACTGCTCGTCTTGGTTTTTGCTGGATCAGTTGTGCTGTGTTCAAAAAATTATTTTGAAATCTTATTGTTCAATCAGCCGTGCTATCTTCCACAGTTACAAACCGTTCTGCTCGCGACATATTTTGTTTTATATAATATAATAATATAATAATTTTATATTATATATTATGTTAGGAGACATCTCACCACAAGTTTGCTTAAGAGAGAGGTCATCAACTTATGTATTGTATCGTACTCATGTTTAATCTCGTTACCTTTGATGAGTTAAAATAAATAAACAACAAATTACAAAAATCTAGAAAACCATTTATTAAAATTAGTGAACCCATCACAAAACTGTAGTGCAACGTTGCTTGGATAATTTTCAATTGTCTTGTGTTAACTGAAACGTGGTTAAATGTTTCTAATTCGGACAATGCGCTCGGTCTTACAAACCATAATATATACAGATATGATAGATTTGCTAGTTATAGTAATTACTTAAGATGTGATGGAGTTCTTATTGGTATATGTAAAGATTTTTCAACTAAACTAATTATTGTGCCCAATATTAAACACTTGTTTGTCGAGTTTTCTATTAGTACCTTTAGACTTTTTATTAGTTGTACATACTTCCTAGTCAATTTTCGTTTTTATTATTTGAAAACTTTATGTCCAGCGTTAAGGTCGTTATTTAATTATATCCAAACCACACCTTCATAATATGCGATGACTTTAACCTACAAGAGATTTCTTGGTCAAATGATTTTAAACTTATTCGTCTTCCTCTCATCTTCGAGCTCGGTGTGTCCCTGAAATCTTTACTTTTAATGAATTTTATCAAAAAAAACCTCCATTTTTAATTCCAAGGGTTCCATACTTGATTTAGTTTTCAGTAGTACTTACTCTGTTATAAGAAGCGAATTTCTTGACACATTTGTTCCTCCTAATTTTTACCATGCTCCACATAACATATCGATACCTGATGTCTGTTCTCTTCCTTTGTTTGATAGTACCCATTCTTTTCATAACTTACACAAACCAAATTATAATCAAATTATATCTTTTCATCTTTCATCTTTTGACTGGTTTTCTATCCTCTCGAACCTTGACCTTTATGCTGCTACCTTTACTTTCACTGATACTCTCCATGATTCTATCTTACGTTTCGTTCCTATATCTCACTTTTTTAAATCAACTTTTTCTCCAATGGTTACCAAAGATCTTAAAGACATGGTGCATCATAAAAATACAGCACATGCTAAGTTTAAATCATATTGTGACTCTAGTCACTACAGGGCATTCCCTATTTCATGCTGAATATACATCTAAAAAATGTTTTAAGATCTTTGTTAAACATACAGAGATATCTCTATCTAAGGAACCTAATAAGTTCTGGTACTTCATACGCAAAAATCGCACCTAAACTGCTGTTCCGAAATCGGTTTCTCTTAACTCTGTCACTAGCTCATGAAAGCAGGATATGTTAATCTGTTTTCTGAACAATTTTAATCTGTTTACTTTTCTAACTTAATTGATATCAACTTGCTGTCCTTAAAAATACAGTTCTTTGATTTAGCTAACATTTACAATATCTCCCCTAATGATGTTCTTCTAAAACTATCAGCTCTTAAAAATGTATCTTCTCTTAGTCCTATTTGTATACCTGGTGACATTCTTTTCAAAATAAAACATGTTATATACCTTCCTTTGTGGTTTCTTTTCTTTAAATCCCTTAATGAAGGTATTTCCCCTGACTTATAGACAATTAGATCATTCACTCTTATTTTAAAGTCTAGTTGACCCTTTCTGGTGACTAACTATAGACCGACCTCTATTCTCAGTCATATTCCGAAAATACTTGAATCTCTCATATGCTATTCGGCCCTCAGTTAATCCAATTTAAATTAAGAAATGGCACAGATTTTGTCCGGGCCGTTCTACTACTACATGTAAACTTTCTTTATGCAACTACATTTTTAGTAAAGATAAACAAGTTTATGTAATCTTTATGGACTTTGTTAAGACTTTTAACTCGGTTAATAATAAATTCTTAATTGCTATTTTGAAAGTAACAGATTTTTGTGATCCTCTTCTTTCCTGGTTCAATTAATTTTTAATTAATCGTTCGCAATGGGTAAATTTATTTCACATCAAGTCTGAAGTATTTACCTCTCCATCTGGCGTATCCCAAGCCATCTGCCTCCTACACTTTTTCCGTTGTTTGTGAATAGTGCTTTTTGATCTCTTAAATATTGTAAGTTGTTGTGCTTTTCCGCTGACATGACATTATTTCTTAAAGTTAACGTTGATTGTCATAATCTACAAATTAACCACTACTACTACTCTACATTGAGTACTACTACTCTACCTTGTCATTATTTTTGGTGTTGCCCGATTATTTAGTAAACCAATAGTCAGACTACCTACTAGTTAACATTTTACTAGTAACTTAGTCTTAAGCTAATACTTAACTTTTTTGTTGTTCTTAATAAATTAATTGCACTAGAACTGTGTATCAAGCTGTTATTTTTCTTAATATATAATTTTGTAAATTGGTCTCCAGCCCATCATCTTTTAAATTAATTAATTAATTAATAAGGTTAATCACCGAGCCCAGTCATTCAGTGCGTTAGTAGTAATCCAATCAGATGGCCGCTGACCACCGTTTACATGACCGCCCACAACGGAATCACCCAATCGCCAAAGAATCTCAACATCGTTCACTTAGAGGGGCTGTGAACACCGACATCAAGGTGAGGTGAATACTTAGTTTAATAGTTATTGTAAGCAAACATAGTAAAGGTCTATTGTTAGGTATTTGTGTGATTTTGTGTATCCATAGCGCACATATTAATTGACTGGGTCTCATTGCCCTAGAAGGAGGCGACCCAACTTACAGGTCAACTTGTGAGCAAGGAGCCCTAGTTTCAAGGCGCTCAGACGCCGGACTATTGAAGATTATGTAATTATAATCCAAATTCCAGATTAGGCAAAGTATTGCTCAGCATTAGTTAGGATAGTTAGGTTAGTATTATAAATTGAATGAATCAAAATAATAAATGTAAATAAATAACCGAGTTTTTAAAATGTTTAAACAAAAATATAATAATATCATTAATTTATTTAAATAAGTAATAACATATTTAAAATATTACAAATAGCAATAATTTTTACATACAAGTTTTGAAAAAAAAGAATCTTAATTTATATAACAATCTGAATACTTTTTTTGTTGCATAAACATCGTGTGCCCACATTTTTTTTCAGTTATCGATTACTTAATCACATAACACTACAAATGTATAAGCGATAATGAATAAGTACATAACTAGGTATAATACGAATAACAAATAAAAGTTGTTCTATAATAGTATAATAATATTGATTAACATTATTTTGAATATATATAATTTAAACACACTGATGATTATACGTTTTATGATACATAACAACCTATACTACATAATAATAATACAAATAATTCGAAACTAATTTATTAAATAAATTAAATTAACGTTTTAGATTCTAAGTGGAGCGGATAGTTTTACAAAGATGTTTTTTTTTTTTCTTTGAACAACTTTTCTACTAGCAATTTTGCTCCGGTTTACAATGATAGTACATTTTGTGAAAGAAAATATGACTAAAAAGGTACTTTAGGGAGGTAGTTTTTTGATTTCTCCAGAAATTTTTTCAACAAACGGGAAAAACAGGAAAAACATGGGAAAACGGGAAAATCGGTAAATATTAAACAAATATTATTGAAGACAATATATAATTTCATTAAATTATTTTACCATAATATGACATATATTTTTGACAAAGCATAACTATCAACTGAACTCCACTCAGAATCATTTTTTTGTTAGCAATGGTTTAAAGTTGCTAACTGATATACATTAAGTTCCCTTCTGTATCCTACCTTCCATACTTCTCATCTACAAAAGTGGCTGCACCCACGTGAGAATTGTGTTCGTATTTTTTTTTTTTTTTTTTTTTTAATCTCAATCGATCTTATTTATTGTTTGTCTTTTCTCATGTCTGATTTTTGACCCGCATTGCTTTCCTTTATAGTAGATTGAAGTAGGTATAAATATTCTTTACGAAGTTGTAACACATCAAATGGTTGATTCTTTGTAGTTCGCAAATCATTGTACGCCAAGTTTTATTGCTTTTTTAGTGCATTAGCAATTTGCAGTATTAATTTCGAATGAGAAATTTGATTTATATTTTAAGGATATATTGTTCCTCACTTATATATTACGCTGTTATGCAATGTGTATTTTGTAAGAAAATGTGTTTTGAAACATAGTAAATTAGGAAACTAATTATTGTTGCTGGCATTTTTCAATGGAAGTTAAATTATACCAAGGCGTGTTAGAACAAACCCGGATAAAACTATGTATATTTTTTTACATTTTATTTGTGTAAAAGGCCAGAGAACCACGTATAACGGTATGTGAATATCGGAAGACGATGACGACGAAAACAATATTGTTTTCAACATATTGTCGAGATTTGAAGTAGCAGCGCCTCAATAGTTCCCGGATGCCAGACACTAGTCAACGGATTAGACTGCTGAGAGGGAATTGAAAGACATATTTGAAACTATCAAACACTTGCTGCACTTCAGTTACGTTACACAACGGACGGTTTTCTCAACGCGGCTATTCAACTGAGAAGACTCGTCTCATCGTACGCTCGTCAAGCACCACGCCGTGTTTAGCAAGTGAACCACGGACCATCGCACGATAATCGCAACATTATATCTTATCAAACCACTGTTGACCTAGTATGAATGGAAAAATATCCCAGTAGACAAGGTTTTGAGAATAGTCTCAATGGACAAAAGTTCACAGACACACTAAAACAGCATTAGCTATATTCATTCTGCCCAAACTCCGATTCGAAAATATTACTACAGTCCAACGGCAGTAAGAACGTCCTCATCTGTATCAACGAGATCACATGAAAGCTTGGTCACTTAAGAAGGCTAGCCCAAACCATATAGCCATAACGTTCGGCATCTATTGAATTTACGGTTTCCCAGATGTCGTCTCATCTTCTCAAGGTCTGCTGACGTTGATAAATTCCGAGTATTCAAAACGTGAGAACGTTACCATATCATCTGCACTCCAATACTATGGTAAAGCGTTCGATTGAATCCGAGTTCAAGATGTAAATGTAGTTATCACTGGATCACGAAAATTCCAATAATCGGATTTATTTACTCGCTCTACGAAACACAATCAAATAAACGAACATCGTACACCATACCGACTAAATTGGTATGCAGTACGGTTTTTTGAATATCAAGTACATTGTTTTATTCCGATAAACCGGAACACAGACCACTCAGTTAGGTTGAGAATTAAGACCGGTAACAACAATAAAACCGGAAGTTCAATTTTAATTTAAGAGCTGCTTAAGGTTAGAATATTAGTCAAGTTAGCAACGTTTTCTTCGGAATTGCTATGAGAGCTAGTATTTAAATACGCATCTAATTCTTTGTTTATACACAGTTTCATTCAACGTACTGTTATTAGCTCATATATTGTTCGTTTGTTTACATAGTTACCGATTTGATGAATTTAATTCATAATTGGATTCCGTACATAAAAAGGTAAAATTTTTATATGGAAACATTTCTTTGAGCTGTAAATAAGATGTGCACATTTAAAATGTACGTTTGGAGATTTGATGAGAGAGAACTGCTGTTGGAAAAAGACAAACAATATTTGATCGTGAGATTTTACATTTGTAATATTCCTACAGTAATTAATCTAAGTATATTACTATGATGTTTTCCTGCTGATTAAATATAAATAATAATTAAGATAAAAGAAACGATAACATAAATAAATAAAAACAATATTTAAAAAAAAAATATTTTTTAAGTATAAAATTTCTTAAAATGACATTAAATAATAATAATAATTAAATAATAATAATAAAACATGAGATACGTAACTGTATTAGACTAAAACTACTTACTACATTTGGTTTCAACAACAAATAAGAATTGATTAACACTAATAATAAAAACAAAAGAACAAGATAGGAAGAAGAAAAACGGTTTGACTTATACGTTCTTTATACTCGAAAAAAGGTAAAGAAAAACTGTAAAGATGGAAAAGAAAAATGTCGTTTTAAACAGACAAAACAACTAATGCCTGAGAAAATTCTAGAAAAAACTGAAAATGGAGGAAAAGACTCATATAATGGAACTTGAACTAAAATAATGGTTTTCTATAATTTATTTAAAATTTTAACAAACCGCATTAAAACATTCGTGTGGAAAAGAATCAAAAATAATACGACAATGAAAAAATGATTAACAAATTCAACTGTAAATTTCTTGGGAGCACAGTAATTCACAAATATGATCCCTAAAAAGTTCAAAAGGTATTTTATTCTTCTCTAGTGTGAGACCCTCTATGTTGATGGACAACAATTTCAGCACCAAGCTAGGCCCTAAACAGATGCTATTCGTTTGTCGGTTATGGCTGGTAGGATTGGTTAACAAGGATTGCAATGTAATCGCCTCTATTAAATTTTTTTCACCATGTGCAAATCTCGCCGTTCCAGGAGCACCGCGTGGAGGTTCCTACCCTGCCCCCTAATGAGAAATAAATATATAAGAGATGAATAGGCGCAGCCTTGAAGGAAGACAAAATTAAAGAAAATCGACTGCGATGGTTTCGGCAAGTCTTGGAGGAAACGGGAAACTGAATGTTCATGAAAACAAAACTAGAATCAGAAAAGTTAAGAGCAAAACCGGTAAGAAGGCAGTTGAATATTATTAGTTGACCAAGTGTATGCCAGAGACGGCTGATGGAATATAATTTATAGTTTATACATTTTACGTAATTTTCAAATCATTACGTTTATTAATAATATGTCTTGATGAATAGATAATGAAAAATTTGTAAAGAAAATATATATCGTAATTAATTAATACATATTAAATCAGATTTTTTATGGGTTTTTTTTTCTCCTGTAACCATGAAAAACAACACTATTTTTGTATAAACGTATATGTAATATTAGTAAATATTTAAAATAAAATTAGATTTGAGTAAATTTGTATGCAGTACGTGGCCACTAATTAAACGATACGCTAATAGTATCGCCTATAAAAAGATTTTTTTGTATGAGGTTCCTACCCTGCCCCCTAATGAGAAATAAATATATAAGAGATGAATAGGCGCAGCCTTGAAGGAAGACAAAATTAAAGAAAATCGACTGCGATGGTTTCGGCAAGTCTTGGAGGAAACGGGAAACTGAATGTTCATGAAAACAAAACTAGAATCAGAAAAGTTAAGAGCAAAACCGGTAAGAAGGCAGTTGAATATTATTAGTTGACCAAGTGTATGCCAGAGACGGCTGATGGAATATAATTTATAGTTTATACATTTTACGTAATTTTCAAATCATTACGTTTATTAATAATATGTCTTGATGAATAGATAATGAAAAATTTGTAAAGAAAATATATATCGTAATTAATTAATACATATTAAATCAGATTTTTTATGGGTTTTTTTTTCTCCTGTAACCATGAAAAACAACACTATTTTTGTATAAACGTATATGTAATATTAGTAAATATTTAAAATAAAATTAGATTTGAGTAAATTTGTATGCAGTACGTGGCCACTAATTAAACGATACGCTATTAGTATCGCCTATAAAAAGATTTTTTTGTATGAGCCGAAAAGAGCGGCGCCGAAGCCTTATGTTTCACCAACTATATTTATAGGGACGCTACATTTGTTTAAATTTAATATAGAACTTCTATTTGGTTTTCCTATTGCACTTTTTCATGTCTGTTTTGAATTCAATACGATTGTTACTTCTCCAGTTTCATCTTTCCTCCGTAACGTGCCCAACCCATCGGAGACATTTTTTCTTTAATTTCGCCTCCCATCTAAGCCACGCTTAAATTACCTCTTATTTAATCATTCCTCATATAAAATTTTGTTTAGCACTCTAACGGTCGCGCGGAGTAAATAATCACCATGATTTTACAATAGCATTATACGACTGCCGAAAAATATCGTTTTTACCTACAGTCTCTATTGCTGTTAAATCATAATACCAATATTTACGATGTTTGCAAGTACCATTAATATATGAATAATATTCATGAAAAAAAAAAAAACCTAGTTTCGTATCGACAACTGTCAATGCTCCGAAAATATTACATCATAAGTGAATTTAGAAAAAATTCATAATGAAAACTAAACTACGAAAGGCGAAATTTTTAACAACCCAGGAGACTAAATATGAACCGCGCGACCGGTAGAATGCTGTTTTTTCCACTCGTTCGTTTTATTATTTTCATCTTTATCACACTCATTCTGTGGTCTTTTTTTCTGATATTTAATTGTACGTCATGGTCGTTATCGGCACACATTTGTGTTATTGACTATTGAAATAGTTTACAACTAACAAAACTTCTATTCATCCGGTTGTTCTATGATGGATAACGAACCTTACTATTGGTTCGTACTCTGAAAGGAGACCCTCTATGTTGATGGACAACAATTTCAGCACCAAGCTAGGCCCTAAACAGATGCTATTCGTTTGTCTAAACAGATGCTATTCGTTTGTCGGTTATGACTGGTAGGATTGGTTAACAAGGATTGCAAGGAT